>JAAAKM020073195.1:87716854-87749650 GCA_010016025.2 Alatinidae sp. Z8VKAUB7J3
GGTGCGCAAGCGCATAGATTCACCTACCGCAAGACCGCTTACATCAAGTCGATTCACCGCTGCAAATGCATCATTGGTGTTGACCAACATGGTCACGATGGACAGCGACAATTGCGCACGCGTGTCTTCATTAACGGTAAATTGTTGAGTTTCGGCAGCACCAGGGCCAATGGGCGCTGGACCAGAACGCGTATCAAATACACCAGCCAAGGCGCCTGCAGCGCTGATGACATCAGCGTTATCACCGCCTTCAGCCAATACCTCAAGCTCTGCTGATGCAGGTGCACCTAGCTCAAACACTCGATAACTTCCATCGTGTAATACATAAGCAACTGGAGATAATGGTTGGGCATTAGTCAGATTGGATACTGCAACTTCGAAGGTGGTGGTTTGCACAGGGGTGGTTCCCGAAGTGAGGGCTGCGCC
This sequence comes from Alatinidae sp. Z8VKAUB7J3, assembly GCA_010016025.2. Taxonomy (NCBI): domain Eukaryota; kingdom Metazoa; phylum Cnidaria; class Cubozoa; order Carybdeida; family Alatinidae; species Alatinidae sp. Z8VKAUB7J3. Next base: position 87,717,281 of record JAAAKM020073195.1, read on the forward strand.
CCCACCAGAGCCACCACCGCCACCACATGCAGACATCACCACCACGCCCAGTACAACTAAACAGCTACGAAATATCATGCCGACACTCCTAGTTAACGGTCACGGTGACGCGCGCAACAGGATTCAGCCAACGATGCACCGTAGCATCCAAATCGCTAACCCCTCCGGTGGGGTCGGTATCAATTTTCGATTGCGAGAAAATCTTACATGTCCGCTTTTGCAAACTACGATCATCACCGTGTTGTAAATTACGAAGACATATTTAGGGAAAACAAAATTGCAGAGGAAGTTATCGATTTGTTCAGTGAGATATTTGAAAAAAACCCGATGGGTGAAAATTTGACACCTATTAGAAAAACTACGCCGGCGCTTAGAGAAATAATTGCCAATAAAGAAGAAATTATTGAGTATTTCAGCGACACCGAGTTTTCCGAAATGGTTGATGAGGTGCTTTGTCAGTAGGTTGTGGTTCAAGCATAATTGTGGCTGCTATGGCTTGTTCCAAACAACAGCCTGAACGCATCTGAACACGATGGTTTCAACCCGATCAGTGTTTGACTGAACACTGGGCGGCCTTGTGCGCAACTCGGGCAAGGCCAATTCCCACCACCCCTTAGCAAACATTAACGAAATTAGCCCACAATAAGCCGGCATTGTCAGCATTTTTAGGACACCGGTTATGTCGGTGGGGTTGTTTTCGCACCTTATCCAGTTCGCCAAGGATAGGCGGGGTGGCTTAGCGGTCGTTTTGTCGGTTGCGCTGTTGCCGCTTACCTTCGCGGCGGGCGCGGCGGTTGACGTTACGCGCATTTCACTTGCCCGGTCGCATCTTCAGGATGCGTTGGATGCGGCGACGCTGGCTGCTGCCCGGGCAAAAGATGATGGCGGGCAGCCAGACGACATTCAATCAGAGGGCGAGCGGTACTTCGAGGCAAACTGTCACATCGACGAGCTGTGCGACAACATTTCCAGCGTTACGTTCACCAGCGAAGACGAGGGGGTCTCGGGTAGCGTTTCCGGAGACTTGCCCATGCATTTCATGCAGGTCATCGGCGTTCAAGCAAGGTCGGTTGCTGCGGGAAACACAGCTGTTATTCCAGACTACCGGTATGAGACTTTCTATTTTGCCATCGATATGTCGGCGTCGATGGGTATCGCCGCAGATCAGGCAAACAGGCTCCTATTGGAGTCGCTGACGCAGCCCTACATGGTTGGGGGGCATGCAACGGCTGTGCCCGAAGGTTGTACCTTTGCGTGCCATTCGGTGGACAGTTGGGACGATTTGCACCCCTACGCAAACAGTTATCAATTGGCCCGAGCGAACGGCATTTCGCTGCGCGAGGATGTTCTACTGGAAGATGTCGCCATTGCAGCGACGGCGTTGCTCAGCACCGCGCCTGCTCACAAGTCCGACAATGTTCACGTAGCCGCATACGGATTTAGCAACTCGTTGGTTTCGTTGGTTGTGCCTACGTCAAGCAGCACCGATTTTCATCCGCCGACGCTGGCGCGGCTGAAGGATTGACGGCCCATGGAGTCCGTCCTTGCCGTCGTCGGGTTCGTCACGGTTGCCGTGATCACGCCTGGCCCGAACAACTTCATCGTCCTCGCCGTCGCGGTGCGGGGCGGTATGGCCGCGGCCGTGCCGGCGATCGCCGGTGTTGTTGCCGGCAGCCTCCTGCTGGTGCTGCTGGTTTGGGCCGGCGCGGCCGCCGTCTTCGAGGCGGCACCGGGTCTGCGCGCGGTCTTGATGGCGGCGGGGGCGCTCTATCTGACCTGGCTCGGTGGGGTTCTGGTCTGGCGTGGGCAGCGTCCGCAGCCCGACGGTGAGCGATCCGGCGATGGCACGCTGCCCTCCGGCACTCTGGGCGTGGCGGCTTTTCAGCTGCTGAATCCGAAGAGCTGGGTGCTGGCGCTGACCGCCACGACGGCGATGCTGGGCGAGGTAAGCGGCTTTCCGGCGATCGGGGCCTTGATGGCGATGTTCGCGACCATCCCGATGCTCTGTCTCTCGCTCTGGGCCTATGCGGGATCCAGGATCTCCGAGGCCTTGCGGCGACCGGTCTTTCGGCGCTGTTTCGATACCGGCATGGGGGTCACCCTGATCTGCTCGGCGGCACTGCTCCTTCTGTAGAAGTTAAGGCTTCAGTGCGCGACCGGTGATTTGAGATAGTCGCTGCGATCCGCGGAGTCCACATTGACGTCGAGGGTTCGCCCGTCGCGATGCACGCGAAGCGGCACCTCAACACCGGCTTCGCCCAGGGACCAGATCCGGCGGAAGAAACCGACCAGATTTCGCACTTCCTGGCCGTCGACCCCGAGGACGATATCGCCGGCGTGGAGGTCGGCGCGAGAGGCCGGGCTGTGGCTGGCGAGGTCGGCTATCACCACCCGGCTGCCGATCTCGGTGGCATAAAGTCCAAGCCAAGGGCGGGGCGGATGCTTCGGCCGACCGACGGTCAAGAGGTCATCGAGAATCGGCTTCAGGAGGTTGATCGGGACGATCATGTTGCGATCTTCCTCGCCGTCGCTCGCGCTCTCGTCCTCTCCCTGCTCCTCGCTTTCGGCACTCGCACTCTGGATCAGCAGCGAGCCGATCCCGAGCAGCTCGCCCGCGGCGCCGATGAGGGCGGTCCCGCCCCAGTTGGGATGGGCCGGCATGGTGAAGATCGCGTCGTCCAAGAGGTATTCCCAATAGCCGGCGAACTCCCGGCGGCTGGTGATCCGCGCCGTGATGGCCTGCGCGCGTCCGCCGCTGCCGCCCAGCACCACGCGATCGCCCACGCGCGCGGCGCTGGAGTCGCTTATTCTGATGGATACATATGTCAAGAATTTTCTAACTATAAAAGGATGAATTCTAGCTTCGTAATTATTGGGCTTTGAAATAAACTGCCATAAAATAAACGTTTTTTTCTTTTTTCAGCACGTTTCGAGTGGAATGAGGCAGGAATGCAAGTGCCACGGCATGAGTGGCTCATGCACAGTTCGAACCTGCTGGATGCGTCTACCCTCATTTCGAGCAGTCGGTGACATACTCAAAGACAGATTTGACGGTGCCTCTCGCGTTCTTGTCAACAACGCGGGCCGACTTCCTGGAAAGTCTAAAAAGAGATTTTTATCTCAACTAAAGCCTTTGAATCCAGATCACAAACCGCCATCACGGAAAGACTTGGTCTATTACGAAAACTCCCCAAATTTTTGTGAAAAAAATTTGAAGTTTGGAATTCCTGGTACTCAGGGCCGTGTTTGTAACGAAAGCAGCATAGGTATGGACGGCTGCGATTTAATGTGTTGTGGTAGAGGATATAAGACTGAAGTCAAAGAAGTTGTTGAACGATGTAATTGCACTTTTCATTGGTGCTGTGAAGTTAAATGCAAAGTTTGTCGGACTAAGCGTACAATCCATACTTGTTTATAAATCCAATTGAGAGAAAAGTGGAATTGACCATATTCCAGTTCAGCGATACCATGCCGATCAGTTCCTACTAGTCCTTCTTTCCATCTCCATCATTAATTATTTTTTGTTACGGATTCATTCAGCCAAAGATAAATTTATCTTACAAACTTGAAAAAATGATTAACTTATTGAAGATAAACTTCTTAATATCATTCACCATAAAATGTCTAATCTATCAAAATTTTGACACTTACTGATGATTGTGAGGAATTAAGGGACATGATCCAAGTATATCCGCCTGTAGCGCTGATCTCGTCAAGTGCCGATCAACTTAGCAACAGTAAGCAATAGCGTTGCAATATACTCACAATCTTAAGTACCCACTAAATGCCTGAAAATGTGATATTCTGTAAATAGTTTAAATGAGTGTAAATATGTAAACAGTTGCAGACTTCAGAATTTTTCATTTTGTGTTTGTTTTTCAAACATATCTCGTTTCAAATGCGCACTTCTACTCTTCAAGTGTTAAGTATGAGCCTTGTTTACTTTGTATCAAGTTATTTATTTGCTGTTAGGAGCTTGCTTATTCAGATTTTACCTCTTCTTCTTTTGTTTCTTTCATGCCAAAGCAGTTTTATTCGCAACGGCCTGTCCTTTTAACGAAACTAGTCATTAAAATTTTTTAACTCTGTGTTTTATGTATTTTTTTTTCTTTTACGGCGGTCCTCATCCAAGCAATTAACCGGCTACCAAGTTTGGTGTCGCAAACCAAATTCGGTCCTGGGTGAAAGATCACCATAAGCATGGCAACAGAAAACCGCGTCCTGGCCGCGCCGCTGGTTTTGTTCCTGCTGGCGATCCTAGGCTTTCCCTTGGTGTTGAGCCTGATTTACGGGTTTTCTTCCACGACATTCGAAACGCTGTACGCGCCGGAATTCTCGGGCCTGGAGAATTTCCGAACCGTCCTGACCGATGGCGACTTCTGGCGTTCGGCCTGGTTCTCGCTCCGGTTTGGGCTTTCGACGGCCCTTGCGGAATGCCTGCTTGGGCTGTTTCTAGCCGTCTATCTGGCCCCGCTCATTCGCGACAATGGCTGGATGGTAGCCGTGCTTATTGCACCGATGATCATTGCGCCGGCAATGATGGGCCTGATGTATCGGTTGGTACTGCATGAATTCGCCGGACCGCTGCCCTACTACCTCTACGAACTATTCGGTCTGCGCCTATCCTTCTTTGGCGTGCAGAGCGTCTTTTGGACCGTTTTCACGATCGAGACCCTCCAATGGACGCCCTTTGCCTTCCTGCTCTTCCTGACGGCCTATCAGGCGATTCCGCAAGAGATCAGCGATGCGGCGGCGATAGACGGTGCGCGCGGTTGGAACATGTTTCGGATGATCGAGCTCCCGCTCATGCTGCCGACAATCTGGGTGGCCCTGTTCATCCGATTCATCGACGGCTTTCGCGTGTTCGATAACATCTTTGTCCTGCTCGGGGCCGGGCCGGGCGGCGTAACCCGCTCGATGTCGATCTACATTTACGAGGGCTTATTTCGCTCGGGCGAGATCGGCCGGGCGTTGGCGGCATCGATCCTGCTGTTCGGTGCGGCTTTTCTGTTGGTATCGCTGGCCCGTCGATTTCAGCGGCGTCATCGACCGGGCCGTACGCTTCCACCTGCGCGCCGACGGACACGTTGAGGCCGTCGAGGGCATGGAGGAGATCCAGGACGGCGTCGTCATCCCCAAGCTGGAGGAGCACTACCACGAGGCGAGCGGCATGCTCGCGGAGACCCTCGGGCAGCTCTCCGACGAGGAGTACGCCCACCACCTCGAGCTGCTGACCCACTCGGTCCCGCCCCGCGGGCTGGGGCAGAAGCGCCCCTGGTCGATGCGCACCAAGTTCGCGCGACCGGGGCTGCTGGAGATCGTCGTCGACGTGACCCTCGAGCCCCTCGGCGAGGGGCGGTTCGCGATGACCGGGACGTCCACGAGCGCCGACGCCAAGTACTCGATGTTCGGCCAGGTGACCTACCCGCCCGGGCGGGTGCGATCGAGGCCCTCGGCCACCTGCCCGACGGTCGCCGTAGCCGCGCGCTGATCGCCGACCTGCTGCGCGACGACGCGAAGGTCGTCCGCTTCGAGGCCGTCGAGCTGCTTGCGGCGCGGATCGACGGTGGGGACGAGGATCCCGACCTCTTCGAGCTCGTGCGCAGCGCCGCGCGGGACGACGATGCCGAGATCCGCGCGCGGGTGCGCGAGATCCTCGACGAGCAAAACGACGACGAGGACGACCGCTAGGCCGTCCTCGTCGGGGCTGCCCTGTCTGGCAGCGATCGGTGGGGGGCGAGCCCCCCTGGATGCGCGCGGCTAGAAGTTGAACTCGATGCCGGCGTAGATGCTGTGGTTGATCAGCTGGCCGACCTCCTGGCGGGCCTGGACGGCGCCGGACGTGCTCTTCGTGAAGTCCATCGCGTCGTAGGCGTGCAGGACGTTGTCCACGAAGAAGAGGTTGTAGCCGAACGTGATGGCGGCCCGGGGGAAGATGCGCCACTTCGCGCGGATGTCGATGTCCGCGGCGAAGACGAGCTCCTCCTTCTGGCTCGACGAGCTGTGGGGACCGCCGATGAAGATCGACTGGTCGTCCACGTCCGCCTCGCGGTCGATGTTGCCCAGGATGGCCTTCAGGCCGGTCGTGATCGTGAAGCGCTCCGACAGGTCGAAGTGGCCCGCGACGCCCAGCTGGCCGCCGATGAGCGTGTTCGTGGTGCGCGACTCGACGAAGGCCGGGCCGGTGAAGTTGGCGATGCCGGCGTTCGGGTCGAAGTCGACGCGGGCCTTCTCCTCGAGGCTCATGACGCGCAGGCCGACCAGGAGGTCGAAGCGCGTGCAGCCGCTGCAGGAGAACTCGGAGACGAAGTTGAGCTCGCCGCTCCAGGCCTCGGCCTCGGCCTGCATGACGCCGTTGACCGGCGTCGAGGCGCCGCCGACGCCGCCCGGACCGGGCAGGAAGCCGAAGCGGCCCACGCGGCTCGAGGTGTCGTCGTTGTCGCCGTAGTAGATGCCCTTGAGCTCGATCCAGCGCAGCGGGGCGATGGCGTAGCGGAGCGTGATGCGGCCGCCGAGCTCGCCCGTGAAGTCGAGGCTCTCCCAGTCGAACTGGTCGGAGGCGCCGAAGATCGGCTCGCCGAGGAGACCCTCGGGCGAGTTCATCAGGTTGAGCGAGCCCTCGAGGGCGACCTCGAAGCGGCCGTAGCGGTTGCCGCACCAGTCCAGGGGCCAGCAGCAGGCGTCACGCTTCTGGGCGCAGTCGGGGTTGCAGCGCGAGGCCTGCAGGGTGAGCGGGGAGGAGATACCTTGTATGAAGCCTCATAGTGTTTTAAAAATAGAACGATGATTCGAAAACCATCCTTTCAGCTTAGACGTGAAGAAGTGTGTACTAGACTACAACATTTTTTGGGGAAGTGTATAGTGGTTTTGGAGAGCATCCATATGGCTCTTTTGATGAACTCCTGGCATATGAGTTATTTTGATGACGATAAACTCTTAGATGTGTCAGTTTATTGTTCAGATCCCTTGTGAAAATCTACTGTTTTATGTACAGCGGACCAAGTGAAGAATCAGTGTCTTGTTATAGGCCCGCCAATGCCTCCTAAGCAGTTTCGAAATATTCGCAGGCTTTTGCCAAATTGCGATCAATGACTTTAAGATATTTACATGGTGGCAATGTAAGCAGACAGCTCTCTTGTCACGAGTAAACTTGTTAGAACGTTTTGTTGCACTATTGAATTTTTAAATTTTATAAAATGACTTACAGAGCTCAGAGCTGTGGTGAACGGACTCAATTCTCTACCAAACATGTATCACAAACAGGGCAAGCGATTTTTTTTTCATTCAGGTTTTTAATGCCAATTTTTTTATTTGAGCAACTGGATACGGGAGAGAGGCGACCCAACGAATTTGCAGGTTTGACAGTTAGTCCCAGACATTTTTTCCTCGACCTAAATGCAACAAACTGAAGCATTTGTCAGATTCAGTGTTCGTGCTAAGCAGCAGTGGAGTAACAGTGTTCCTGAACACGGTTTCTAATTGAAGCTTGAGCATCTTTGCGGAGCCCATTCATAGAAGCTGCTTCGACACATCCTTGTCCTACAAGTTTGATTGAATATCATCCAATGTTTGAAATTTTCATTATTATGACAACCTGGCCTTCCCTGGTCAAATTGGTCCAGGGCATGACTCTAATACAATATATGCGAAAAAGTCGGATGAATGCCTATAGAACATAGATTAGCACATCAGAAGTTTTGTCTTAATACCGATAACACATCAGTATTATCGGTACACATACCGGGTAGAAGTAAGTTCGTTTTGCACAATTGATGACAGATCCATTGCATCTTCTGCGTCCATTTTTGTTTCCATATCCATTTTTAAGACGTCGTCACCATATTGCACTCTCATGCTCAAAAGCACTCTGAAATGTTCATCATAGTAGCCTTTTGATTACTGCATTGTGCTCTCATTGTCAAAAGTGCTTGGATATAATATTCAGCAGTCCAAGCCGGCTTTTTTTTCCTTCGGTGCAAAACACCTTGGTCATCCCTGCCATGAAAAGCAAGGCTAGCTCCTGCCAACTGCAAATAATACACTTTTTTAGAAGATGGGCCAAACTTCTCGGAAATCTGCGGACCAATTTCTCATCCGAAATACTATGCCCGCCATGGGCTACGCGTTCCGCTACTCTTAATCGCGACATCTCCAGGTTGGGCAGTGCCAGGTAAATCAGTTCCACCTGCCAACCTGTGTTTTTGAGGTTCTTGATGAAGCTGAGGCTGCCCCTGCCGGCCAAGGTGGTTTCAAACGCAAAGTCCATCCCCGCTTCTACATGCCTTTTCATTTCCCGGTGAAACAGGCGGGTTGCCCGGAAAAAGTCCCGTTCCGGTTGAAGAGGGGAAAGGCCTGCCGCAATCAAGTCCACGTTCACAAAGCGGGTACAGTTCACACCATCCCTCAAAAAGGGAAGTGCAAAGGTGGTTTTCCCCGCGCCGTTTGGTCCGGCGATGACCCAACATCTGTGCATCGGTAGTTCCTTGAATTCACTGAAATCACGGGTATGAGGGGATCGCGGTCCACGCGTTTTGCGCCCAAACGAGAAGCTTAATTTTAAGGTACGTGAATGCTCAGAAAGTTCCTCCACTTTTTCCAAACGAGCCTGATTGGCAAAGCGAGATTCACCATCTGAAAAATCCGGGAGCCTTCGGCCCTTGCCCATCATTCTCGGATTGATCAACAGGCTGGGAAGTTGAGCCGTGTTGTCAATCCCCTAGATATCAATCAATTATTCTTGCTAGATATATGAAAACAGAAATATTGAATTAATTAAAATTGATTGAAATTTATATTTTTCAAGAAATTTTTAAAAAATAAGCATTGACAAAAAATTTTTAATAATTAAAAAATAATTGTACAATCACCGAAAGAGTTATCCCAAAATCTACGACTTAGAAAAGGAGATGTGCTATGAAAATCAAAAGACTTTTCACCATTTTAATGTTGGCATCAGGTCTTTCGGCAATGGCCCTGCCCTGCTTCAATATTTGGCAAAGATGCCTCAATGCAGGTGGCTCCAGCCAGGTATGCGACGATGTTTGGGACGCATGCATGGAAGAACTCTACGGGGTCGAATAAGGCGAATCCCTTTCCCCATTTTTTCCCAGAGCACCAAGCCAGTAGTGCTTGGTTTCCGGTCCATCCGACATTGTTGTCTCATTTACCTACCGCAATGCAAGATGATCGGAAACCTCAGTTGAAGTACGGAGCTGCTTGTTTGGAAGCGTTCCACTGTGCTCACTGCCTTTGATTCCCTTGAAATTACAACGGGAAGGCTCTTTCGGTGAGACCTAAGGGTGTTGCTTTATTAATCCGAATGTCTGGCTTTATTGCAAAGGTGGGCTCTGATAATGTGGGTCAAACATAAAAATTCTGATAGTTTCAGTTTCGTTAAGCACTCTTATATCTACTCCATATTCTATCCCATTTTATGACATTAAAGCATTACTTCAATATCAGTACTGCAGCCTAAAACAAGCAGAAAATGCTCCAATTCGCCTAGGTAAGACTAACGCAGTTGGTTTCTTTTCAACATGGTCTGTTCTTCTGCTGCTTAGTTTTGTTGTGTTGAAACTGGAGAATCATGCCTCCAAGAAGGTTTTACCTCATGCAGGACTACGAAGACATAATATAGCGACCGCAAAGGCACAAATCTTTATTACAATTACCTCTATTGTTGTGATACCATTGCCAGCATTGTTTTCAGAGTTCATGCTCAAATCAATTCCACTGGAGCTTAGCATTCAAATTGTGCCAATTCTCTTTTTCTGCGTCACACTTTTTCTACGTTTCTTCCCACCATTTATGTATATTACTTTCAACAAGGAGTTGAGAATTCCATTGGCAAATCAACTCAAAATTTTGGCTGGTAATTGATTTACCAACTAGCAAATAAGCTGCCATTGTGACCAAATTGTTACAAAATGATAACGAAACATTTAATCAATATATGACATTGTTGTGCTCAAAATAAAAGGGCTTAGCTGACATTTTATTTTCCAAAAATGATCCGAAAAGTAGGGAAAATTTCTCTGCTGGATCTTTACCCACCACTGACACAAAAAATGGATCCTTACTCGCTTGTCGCAGGGTAAGAAAAGTCGTGGTAGTATAAGAGGGACTGGTCATAATTGTGACAAAAAGCATTTCGGAATCTTTAGCTGATTCTCATGAAAGTACTTTAGGCCAATGGCCCCATATTTTGCATCATTTAAAGGATTTACATTATTCTAGAGAGGGAGGCCGACCAACAAAAACCCTTGAAAGAAGGATAAACACTACAATTGAAAAAAAAAATCGACGAAAGTGGTGTCAAAAGCTATTTGTAGGTCAATTTTTCACATTTCCTTTGGGAAATCTTCCTTGTGGATTTTTTTTTTCGCACCATACTCAAAGTACCTTAAATCATCTATACTTTCTACAGTTTCTTATTTAAATGGTTGAACATTGATATGCTCCTCCGTAGAATTCAAAAATCCCTATTCTAAATTTTGTGTGCATGTCCAATTGGTCATTTTTTCTGTTATGTCAAAGCCAAAACATAGTCACATATGTCTGTAAAAAAAAAAAGAGTTTTACGAATGTACCCACCCGTGCATACCCCTTCCTCTGTTTAGGATCATGGAGAGTTAAACAGGTAATGTCCAGGCATCACCCGTTTAGTCAATCGTTCAGAAATTAAATAATAAAAGCAATTTTTTTTAACTGAAAGTAAGGAGCGACATTAAACCTTAAAACAAAATGAAATTATTCCGTATATGATGGATATTTTGATTTTGGCTCTCCGCACATGAATAATTAAATTGTACCGTTTCTGGTATATACCTTGCTTTTAATTGTACGTAAATATGTATATGTTATGGTTTAGTAGTATTCTGGCGAGGGGGTTACAATCCTTACCCCTGGGGCTATGGAGGATTCCTCAGCCCCCTAAGTTATAGTAATTTGAATCTTGGACTATTTTGAACAAAATGGCTACTTCAAAACTTTGATAAGATGCATTTTGGGGGCTGAGGACCCTACAGTGTGTTACCATAGTTCCACTTTTGTGGCCGTTTCAACAGAAAATGACGTCACTCTACTTGCACTGATTATACCAATATCATAGTAGTAATGGTAGTAGAAGGAGCAGTAGCACCGTTGCATTAGTAGTATTAGTAACAGCAGCCATAAAATTAATGGTAGCAGTAGCTACCATTTACCTCTTTAAGAAGACGAGATGGCTCTTTTTAATTTAATTTCTGCTTGTTTTTATGGACATAATGTTTTTCATGAAAAAAAATATATCTTTTCGATTTTTTCTGTAAGAATCCACAGTTTAGCTTACCATTTCTATGTTGGAGAAACATTTTCGACAATTTTTATTACTGACACAAATAGCGTTGTTTAATCTAAGTTTATACCTCCTCAAGTTGACGTGAAATTAAAACTTAATGTCATTCCCAAAAAATTCTTTCTGAACACTTACACTCTTTTGATTTATTTAAATTGTAAAAGCAGAAAGAGTAATAGTAGTAGCCCCGAAAGTTTCAAAATAATAGCCTCAGTCGTTATCGATATATGGGTGAAGTTTCTTATTGGCAACCATACGCACAGAGCCTTTTTGTTTAGCTTTAAAACAACATTTAGTTTTCAACTAGAATGGGTCAACTACATAATTGTGGGATGGCTGACTTACCCAATATCCCCATAAATGAAGCTGCTGAATTTTTCTACCGTGCTGAACAAAATGGCTGTCTCAAAATTTTGATTGGATGAGTTTGAAAAAAGAACAGGCTTGGAAGAAGGGCTGCCTGCCCTCCGATCTCTTTTTATTATTAAAAGGACACTAAAACTTTTTATCTGTGATCGAAATAGCTCCTTTGAAAGTTTCAAATAATTATATTTCTTGCTATTATAGAGTGGTGCTACCTATGATATTGCTTATATGCCCTTTTGAAGACCGCATGCATATAGATTTGTATTTAATTGAAACTATCCAAAACCGATTGACGCCCCGCCGGTCGAAGGGGTCGGGCTATATTCCGGTAATAGTATACATTCTCCAAGGGTAGCGTGAAGGAACCATCGCTACATGCGGCAAGTAGGGCATCAGCCAGCCGTCCATGCCTTTCTCGTAAAGACCCTTTACAGGAAGCGACCAGGAAATCGCACTGAAGATCGTGTAGCGTCAGCTCAGCATCATTAGCAGACAATTGTGCCATTGAACGAGCTGCGAAAATATCGACCCAATCTTCAACATCCAATGCCTCGTAGCCTTCGTATTGCCACCAGAGCTGAAGAATTTCCACCGGGATGAAAACGCCCTTGGGGAAAACGACAAGATCCAGGTACCGTTCCCGAACCGCCTTTTCCAGGTCATTGAAGCTAACTTGAAGGACCTTGAACAGATTGTCGTAGAGTGGATAATTGGGAAGATCGGTGCGAAAGCGGGTAATGTCGGCTTCCTCGATACGACGAAGCATACGCGCCCACTGCTTCTCCGATTTTCCAGCCAGTTGGGTGCCCACAGCCGCAACAGCAAGGGGGAGGTAGCCGCAGGCCCGGATAAGCTCCGGCGTAATGACCGGTAAGGGATCAAAGTGAGACGTCTTGAGCAAAAGCGCCCGGGCCTGGTCCTCATCCAGTACATCCAGGGATAGGGGCTTCGCACCCAGTTGGCTAACCAGTTCCAGTTTGCGCGTGGTCAGTAGGAGACGGCTTTCGCCGCCAACCACCTGGAGTGCTTCCACCTGAGAGCGTTTCCACATATCGTCCAGGATCAAGAGGATTATTTTTCCGTCGAGTAAAGGGCGCAGGGTATCTTTTCCCTGGGTTGTATTCTCGAATAAAGGCTTTTCACCGGTAAGCTGCCGATAAAGCTTCTGTTGCAAGCTGAAAGGATCAGCCTCCTGGCCAAAGATCAACCAGTAGATCCCGTCAGGGAATCGCGCTTGGATGTCTTTCTCATGAGCAAGTGCGGCGGCTATCATAGTCTTGCCGATACCGCCCATGCCATGTGCACCCACGGGAGTTGCCGTAACCGCTGTGGAAGGCGCGGCCAGAACCGTGCTTTTCAAACGCTGCAAGACTTCTTTTCTCTCCAAGTGGAACGCGAGTAGACCGGGGACACCGTTCAAGACCGCGGGCACATGAGGTTTCCGTGTCTCGGTAGGTGGACGGCCCTCTTGCGATTGAATGTGTCGGTGGATCCAGCCGCCATCATCTTTGCCCTTGGTGATATTAAGATCCAGGTATATTTCGGCCTTTTTTCGCACCTCAGCGCAAAGGACTTTAGGCTCCAGAGCGTTGTAATGCTCCAATTTGTTATGAATATATATACACACGCCGTATATATAGTCACGCCTGCAGCACGAGACCGGCATCACCTTCGTCTTCGTGACCCACGACCAGGAAGAGGCGCTCACCATGTCCGACCGGGTGGCGGTCATGAGCCAGGGCCACGTTCTGCAGATCGGCGCGCCGCGCGAGATCTACGATCATCCGGCCGAGCGCTTCGTCGCCAATTTCATCGGCGAGACCAACTTCCTCGACGCGGACTATCTAGGAGAAAGCGACGGCGCGGCGCGTATCAAGCTCGCCTCGGGTACGGTGCTGCCGGCCTCGCTGCCGGCCGATGCCCCGGCGGCGGGCAGGGTCAACATCGTGATCCGCCCGGAACACGCCGGCGTCAGCCGGGAGCTGGAGACGGCGGCGCTGACAGGCCGGCTGGAGACCGCGGTCTACTTCGGCACCGACACCCACTATCACCTGCGGCTGGCCGACGGCGACAGCTTCATCGTGCGCCAGCAGAACACACGGGATTCCGGCCAGGCCTTCGAAGCCGGCGAGGAGCTGGGCATCGTGGTCGGCGACAACGCCGTTCAGGTCTTGCGGGATTGAGGCGATGGTCTGCGCGCAGCCTATCCATCTAACGGCTTGCCCATGACGGCGACGACCGTCCACAGCCTCACCGGGCGCGAAGCCTCGGAGGCCGCCGAGCGGCGCAGGCTGCGCAACCGCTGGCTTCTGGTCGCTCCGGCGCTGGTGATCATCGTCGGCGTGGGCATCATGCCGCTCTCCATCATCCTGGCCTATTCCCTGTTGGAGCCGGCGGAGTACGCCGGCGTGATCTGGTCCTTCACGCTGGAGTCCTGGATCAACCTGGTCTTCGACCGGGACATCTTCGACGAGACCCTGGCGCTCTCCGACGCGCACCTGACGATCTACTCGCGCTCGATCATCCAGGCGCTGCTGACCACGGTGGCGACCCTGATCTTCGGCTTTCCCACCGCCTACTTCATCGCCACCAGGCCGGAGAAGGAACGCAACATTTGGCTGTTCCTGATCACCGTGCCCTTCTGGACCAATCTGCTGATCCGCACCTTCGCGATCATGCTGATCGTGCGCGACGAGGGCCTGGTCAACCACGGCTTGATGGGACTGGGCCTGATCGAGGCGCCGATCGAGATCCTCTACACCGACTTCGCGGTCGCCCTCGGCCTGATCTACGCCTACCTGCCCTTCATGGTGCTGCCGCTCTACGCCTCCATGGAGAAGCTCGACTTTCGCCTGGTCGAAGCAGGCTACGACCTCTACGCCAGCCGGGCAAGGGTGCTGCGGCTCAATTTTCATTTTTCAACTTGAAACAGTCTGAAGACAACAGAATCATTATAACATCGTTGTTTCAAATAAACATTTTAACTATTTTCTTTTTTTGCAATTGATCATTTCATACTTAAAGACTATTTATGCGCATTTGAAAATTAAAAATGAAAGTAGAAAAGGAAGTTTCCCTAAATGGTGGCGAGAGCATTCGCTTTGTCGAAAACGAACATACCAGCAGCAAGGTTGCCAAATTAACCAAAAGAAAAAAAGAAAGAAAAAAGAAAAAAGAAAGTTCTGTTCCAAAAGAAAAAAGAAAGAAAATAAATTATATATCAAACATTCTTTCAACTTTAGTGCTCCCAATTTCCCTTGGAATTGTCTCAAGCCGCCAAATATTGCAACATCAAATAATTAGTTTCTATGTAAAGAAAATACTACCTTCTTATCCTCTTATTAACATCTTTTTCTCTTTTTATATGTCCTTTCTGGCTCTTTCCGCAAACATATTTGTTCCGATGTCCTTTTTACTTTAGGTTGTTTCTCATTTTCTATTGGTTAAACTTTTTCAAACCCTCTTCGTTTGTCTTTTTTTATGCTTCTAGCATCTTTCTGTGTTTTCGCACTGATAAAACATTGTTATGCAGATGATACAAAAGTCTTTGATTACTCTCAGGCGTTATCCTTCGAATATAAGGTTTACTGCAGTGTCTGTGTCTGCTAATGTCTTTTCGCTTGTTTTTTAGTCAGTTTACAAGAAAATGTAACTAAAGGGCTAAATGAAGAAAAATCATACTTACTAAAGAATGTCTAGCTTTAAATCTGGTTAACTTTCAGTTAAAACCCCTAGTTAATCTTGGAAACATGGGGTAGCAGTGTCGCAATAAAACCCACTTTCTGCTGGATCCACTGGCCTAAATATGGAAGTTTGACAGCTTTTCTTCGAAAATATTTTATTAGAATTATGCAGAATTTCTTGTCAACAGTGCAGAAAAGTTTTCAAAACGGATCCAAAATATCTCTAGAAATGTGTCTGGACTTTCACAGCTCCATTCCTAGACTGCCGATTTCGCACATATTTTAAAGCAATAACTGGCCAAATGAGCCAACTACCTGGCAGTCATCAACTAGTAGACCCTTCCACAGTTACACAGTGTCTCAGTAAAATTTAACATGCCAGTCACACAGCTAGTAGAAAGTTTAATCGTTTTGCTGGTAACGACGTTATGGCAACATGTGGGCTCATGGGTGTTATGTATTTTTCTTCTTTTTTTAGACAGGCTTCTCGACTCTGTCACAAGGGATGATATGCCACTAGTCCTGGTAATGCACTAATAACTTTAATGCATTTATCTGGTATAATAAGACCTTTGCTAAAGTATTCCTAACAGCTGAATCAAATGCTTGCTCATAATCTATGAAACTGAGGACTAAAGGCCCTGATGACTCGGGTACTTCTCAATTATTAATCTAAGAGTGAAAATTTGGTTGATTCATCCTCACCCCTTTATAAAACCGCTAGAAATATTTCATCACTTTAATTCTTGATTATCATATGACTTTGTTTCTGCTCGTTTGAGTTTTAATGTGGTTCTTTAATTTTGTCTGAGAAAATCATTTCTGCTTGCATACTGGAAGACTTGGAATAACTTGACTTGAATCTTATAAAGCTAGCCAAATATCTCTTCTAGTCATCTGTCAAATGTGACTAATGCTGCAATTGATATATGTTTTAGGTTATAGATGGTGGTCAGGGAGAGCTAGATCTTGACTTCCAACTAATATCTCCAAGTAGAAGATTGATTGTTTCAGAAACCAGAAAGAGCGATGGGACCCACAGGTATTCTTCCATAAATTCTTGCTTTTAGTTTTTGTGGCTTTAAGGTAAAGGCTAATATTGTAGTTTAAAATGAAGAGGATTTATTATATGTTGTGTTTTTTTTTCATATATTGTAGTTCGTCCCCGTAATTTTGAACTTGGCCTACCTAGTTATGAAAAGTTATCAACATTTAGGTAGGCAGTATTATTATGTTTCTGTATTCGTTAGTATTTGATTTTGTTATAAAGTAAAATTCGTATTTTATAATTTGAAGGCCGAATTCAGAACTGGTTGGATTACTTCTCAAGCGACAAGTTCATCATTCTGACACTCTAGTTCCTTCTTTGCTTGCTTATTGGTCAAGACAGTATAGAGGCGCCTTATCGGATGCAGTTGTTAGCCAGTTGCAGACGTCAATATCCCAGTCCAAGCCGAGTATCAGTTCACCCTTGAAAAGGAAGAGGGCAACGCAATCTGGAAAAACTAAGGACCCCGAACCTCCCCCTGAACCTAAAGGTAATTTAAATGGAATGCGTTTCGTGTAGAAAACACACCTATCTGATTCATATTTGTTTTGGATAAACGTAATTATTTCTATTAATTTGTTACATGGAACATTGTTATTAATATATTTAATCACCGTTCTTATTTTATCACTACGAGATCATATTGCCTGCTTTTTTATTTCTTTTTTATATTAGTCTTATGTTGTTTTTTTTATCCCCAAGACTGAAGATGCTTCCGTATACCGAATATAGTTTTTTCTAGACAATGAAAAGGCCTAGAAAGTAATATGTCCTTGGCTGATTTAGAATTTTTGCAAAACCTTTAAATGTTCATTCATTTTGATCACATTTTTATCTAGGATACTTATACCATCAGCAAAATATAAGTCCAGCAGATTTTTCCCTCCCCATTTGATTTCATGGTCTCCCATCCCTAGGACCTCCAGTATGAATGAGGCTTTGCACAATCATGGGCCCACTCTTTGTCACAACCTGGTTTCCAGTACTTGGCGATGTTTTTTTTTATCAACAAGAGTCGAAATACTGCACAGACAGTCAAGCCTACTATATCTGACTTATATATTCATTCATGCCTAAAAATATTATGCTGCTACGGGAGGCAACCCATAGTAAATAAATTAGTTTGCAAGAGATTTTTCACCCCGAAAACACCCACCAAAACAGACTAAGCCCAAAAGAACTATCCATTAATCAGAATCCTGTGCGAATGATGTGTCGTTTATTTCAATACTGTAACCCTTTTATGAAATTATATAGAAAAAACAAGTTTTTTAACTATAAGTAAGGATCTACGTTAAAACTTTAAACAAACAAACGTTTCCATATATGAAGAAGCTTCCACCTCTTAAGCCTCTCTCTCTTTACGCTAAAGTTTGACTTATTTGCAAATTTTTAAAAGAAAGACTTCATAAACATTATGGCCGTCTGATTGGAATAAAAAGCTTTGTCAAAGCAATAGAGACGTTAGTTTAATGAGCAAGGGATATAGGAGGGTGCATTACCTTAGCCTTGGACTTTCAGCCTTAGACTACGTACTTTAAGTTGAAAAAACTTTTCATAAAAATTTTAATAGTTTTTTTATGAGATTTTGCCGGATAATCCGGCTTTCTCAAGGTGGTTTTAGGCACCATTCCCTCTCCCCACTCTCCACCCACCGACACTATTTCATAACAGGTGATGACAAATTAAAAAAAAACGGCTTATTATTCTTTTTAAACGGCCATTGTGTTTCAGGAGTCGTTCTTAAAGAATTATGACAAAACATCAAAACTTTTGCGTAAAGAGCAAGGACTTGAGGAGGGGATAATAATTTTATATATTATCCCCCTTCCATAATAATTTTAGTTCCTTTAAGTTTTGATGTCGCTTCTTACTTTCAGTTGAAAAATATTTTCTATAATTTAATTCCTGACCGCTTTTGATTACACCGAGAAATCCGGCTACCCCTTCCATGAAAAATTCCTTCACCCACGGAAAAATCCAACCACAGAAAGTTGTTTTCACGCAAAAATGCTCTCTCGCTTTCCAGTGAAAGTCGTCAAGACACTTCCATCCTAGCTGAAAATTCCACCCAGAAAATTCTTGCGGAAGATCTGGGTAAAAAAGAGCGAGGGATTGCGGAGGGGACAACCCATTTCATATACGGAGTAATTTCTGTTCGTTTTAAGTTATAATGTCGCACCTTACTTTCAATTAAAAAAACTAGTTTTTTTATGTAATTAAATAAGATGTCTACTCTTTCTTGGGCAGCTGTGGAGGCTTTTGCGAAATCAATGACTAGCGGAGATGGTGGATTGCATATTGTAGAAAGGCTGTATCTTACTTCTTACTGAACAAAGTTACTATCTAGATGCGACAGGAGGACCTAACCTGACCTTTTCAGCAGCAAAGATCTTGTATTGGATTTTAGTATTTTTTGGAGGCATTACAATTACTCTCAACTTTCTAGTTTATATATTGTCTTCTTGTTTCTGTTGCATTTTTGTTCATTGATAAATAGGCGATTTAATTTTTATTCAGTGCTTCGAAGCTAAGAGGGATTTTCGGTGTTGTTAAAGGAACTATAGTTATTGCGTTTAGGGTTTTGGACAACAAAAATTTCAAGAAGGCCATTTTTGTTTCTATTGATTGATTATCCTGAAATTTTAAAATTCAGGAATTAAAAACGATGAGTGTATGCTTGTTTATGAAAAGTTTAAAGTACTTAGACTGTTTTTCGGCAGAAAAATCGCATTAACAACAACATAAAGGTTTCCATAAATTGTGTGATCTACACATCTGAAGCCTTAAAAGCATCAATCCCTCCCTAATATCCCCCAAACGTACAAGTTCTTGACAAATTATTTTGACAATGGCTGCCACCAGGTAACAGTGTTTAAAAATTACCCATGTGCAGTTGCTATTCCTTTTCAAGTTAACGATTTCCCAGAAATTTATCCTCCGACATTCTTTTCTCCAATGTCCTATCCAGTCCCCTGCTATAATCCTGCTTCCCAAATAGACTCCAATAAAAAAAAAGTTGGCTATTCTCCTTATATTTCATGTTCCCCTAATTCCCATCTGGCTCCCACTATTAACAAAGAAAACACTGCTCGCTTCAGCAACTATTTTACTTTCCCAAACTTCCTTTTTACCAATGCCAAAAGCCTGATTTTCGACAAATTGACCTAGCTAGAGGCCCAACCGCAGGTAAACAAAATTCACATTATTGCTGTTACAGAGGCCGAATTGCAGAATCTTGAATTGTTGAAAATTAATAATAACAAAACTAAATAAACATAAGAAACTAAAAGAAATTAAACTCACATAACTTCACCCTCATGACCACCCCTTGGTTAATTTAAAAAGACAGAACATTTTTATCTGTTTCGAATCATTTTGCCAAAAAACATAATACCCCTAACCTGTCAGATTGGGATGCAGATAGTGTTTTTTGATTTAGCTTAACATACCCCTCAACATTCCTCAAAATTTCACCTCCATGGCCTTATTCATTTGAGACAAACCCAGGATGAAACATTTTACCCATTCTTTGATAATTTGGATGCATAGAATGTTTTTTGATTTAGCTCAACATGCTCCTCAAGCTTCGAAGCTTCGAACCTCTCGAAGCTTCGCTTAATCCTTGTTACTGCTGCACATTTACTTGGTCCACAAGATGTTCTGACATCATCCATAATTCTCTTTAACAACTGCCGTTCCTTCTTTATAAGGTTTTGGAGTTTTCGATTTGTGATTCTTGCTGTCACTTGTCTTCTAGCCTCAATATTTCGTCGTGTATCATTTTCACTTAAGAAAATTGTTATGCTCCTTGCTGCATGTCGTCTAACCGCATTCTTCGTTGTGCTTCATTTTCATTGCTGTTTAATTGTAATAGTTTTTGTCACAAGTCTTCAAATGTTCTAGGGTTGGGACCTCTTGATAACGAAAATAACCAAACTGATTGTGGTTGCAACGGTAAATACAACCTAGCAAAGGAGAAACCATGACCCACAGTAACCAAAAAATGAGCCCAGAACGCTCAAAAATGGTTGCAGACCGAGGCAAAAAGTTCATTTTTTCTTGAAAGAGCAATGGCCAAAAATATTATACAGGAAACATAAAATTTTTTGGCCTGAACAACAATTGTTTTTGCATGGGAATCACCATAATTATCGCCTTTTTTCCCCCAGAAACCAGGGCACTAGAATATCTTAGAGAGCTGTTTAAAGGCTCATTGTGAAAAAATTGCTACATCTACTCGCTTTTATTTATTTTATTTTCTTTAAGAATTGACGACGCTTCTTGACTACTAAGGTCCCTGCGTCGGCCCTGCAGTGCATTCCTGCAGCGTAATTCGATCTCTGGGTCCCGTATTACCAAGCTAAGGTCAAATCCACTGCGCCACCACAGGATTTTATTTATCTATTTATGAGTAGTATCGTCATAACATCCCCGACGGGCCAGTATACCCTTTGAATCTTGATCCGGACACTTTTTTAAGCTTCTTCGAGACGCAGGTGTATGTTGACACTATGATGTATCCTAGCGAATATTTTCCAAGAGATGCTGATGTCTGCTACATAATAATTTCTTTAATTCTTTAAAAAACCTACGAGGCCTTCTTTACTCCAGGATTTCTAAGATTGTTCTGTCAGGGGCCGACTAAATCAGGGTTTCCATGGGTTTTACCTAATAGTTTCTTTAACTAAAATTACACTAAATCAGAACTTTCTTGGGTTTTATGTAAAAACCAAAGAGATCTTGAAGAAAAATGTCTAGAAGAAAAATGTCTTGGAATGTCTTGAAAAACATCTTGAAGAAAAACGTCTTGAATATTTCTTGAAGGGTTTCTTGGAGAAAACGCTCCCTATGATGTAACGCCTACCTTTATATCTTGATTTGGTGGTACTCCCTGAAGTTTTTTCCTTGCTTTCTCGGGTTTTTAAACAATTGAAGAAACTATTACGCAACGCGTACGTTTCCATCTTTATTCGACGGGTCCCTGAAGTCTTTTCCTGGTCCTCGTGGGTTTCTTGAATAATCAAAGAAAAAATACTCTATTACGTAACAACACCTGTATCTTTTAGAAAACATTCCCTATTATGTAACAAACACCTGCATTTTGAAGAAAATTAATAACACCTGCGTCTTGAGGGAATCGCCATTAAACTTCTTCGTGATCCTAAATCATTAAGGAAGAAAAGAGTAGTGGCTATGGGCCCGTTTAAAGTGCCTATGGAGGTACTACTGACGTCACCGATTAAAAGTTTGGTTTAGCTATAGATGGATAGACAGAAAGGTATAAGAAATTACTTAACCTTTAGTACGGAACTTTCGTATTTCTGTGAATGAAAACATTCTCATTTTCACTGAATCTATGAAAATTTTTGCCATTTTTTCGATAGCATACATAGCTTTGCTTTATTTCACTACTACTATCGCTAATACACCTACTGCTAGCAGGTCATTTCAATGCTAAGGCATCCAAGGGCATTACAGCCCCGCACGCTCCTCCTCTACCGAATCTATTCAAAGCTCCATTTTTACTTCCTCCTCTAAAGATCTAATTTCCCTTTGTGCTGAACATAATTTATTTGGCCGTTGTTTCTTAGAGACAAGAATCGGCTTCAGGTACTCTTAAGTAAATTCAACTACATTACTCTTAAGTAAATTCAACTTCTACAGAAATAACTAAATTCATTAGAAATACGAACTAACAATACGAATTGCGAACGAACAACGAAATATGAAAAACGATACGACTACGAATACAATGACAATACGAAACGACTAACGAACTACGTTACGAATAACGAAATACGACAAAATACGAACTAACGATTTATGTTAGCTAATGTTCATGCCTTTTCTTTCTTTTTTTTTACTTCCTTTAACTATATTTTACAAGATCGTGAATAAATTTAAGTAAAGAGGTAGAAAGAGAGCTTATTTACTTTAAACAGTAAAAACGGCGTTTGAGCAATTATTAAAAATTAGTAGTCTACTAATATGAATCTAGGATCTGCTGGAAAATTGTCTTATGGAAAATTGCCGGCAGGGCGAAAAAAAAAAACATTTGAATACAGAAACAATAAACCAAGTCAAAGTATTTCAGTTTTACATCCAAAAGTCTTCATCAAAGCGAAAGAAAATAAATAAAATTAAGCCTAAAGAAAACATAGAATTAACAAAGAAACCACACGAGTCAAAAAAAAAGAAGAAGAAAAACGAAAGGAAACTCACATATAAACAAAATCCAATACTGTATCTTATGTGGTCACACACAAGGCACAAGGAAGGATGGCAATTATAGTATTCTACATATACGTCTAATTTTCTTTAGATTAGTAATGTTTAAACAAAATCTACCATAGTGTTTTGATGCAACAATATGCAAGGCACAAGCCAGGATGTCTGCTTGTGTGGACATACAATAGTACAGTTATACAATAGCAAATGTTTCAATGAAAACAATTTCACAAAAGTATACAGAAGCATGGTAGTAAACACTGTTGGGAATGAAGCCACAAACATCCTAACATCCATTGGTGGTATGGATAATCAAGAAGAAACACATTTATTCTTACATGTCATTAACGAGGACTCTAGCAAAACCATAATCTTTGCTGAGAGTTCAGTGTATGAACAAATCCGCATAAACTTGGTCAAACACTATACCCATAATTGATTTCAAGGCAAGCAAAGATATAAGTCTAACCAAGCTTGTTCTGAACATTAAACGGTCACCAGCAGGCAAATTTGTTTATGTGCTCAAGTGTGTAGAGAAACTTGGAACTCATTCTGAAATACACTTAAAGGACAGCACAACAACCACAATGCATCCAGATATAAAAGAATACCACTAGCTCTGAAGAAGAAGCTCAAGGACGAGCTGGAACAACTAGAAGATTTTGAAATCATTGAAAAGGTGAATGAACCAACAAGTGGGGTTAATTCTATAGTCAAACAAGTTGGGGTGAAAGACCCTGCATTGACCAGAAAAAGGCAATAAAATACCTCCACTATTCAGTTCCTACAATCAAAGACGCTATTACTTAACGGTTCAGCAATATTCAACGAGATAGATACCAGCTCAGGCTACTGGATACTCCCACTCACTACATAATCTGCCCAGACAGCCTTCAGCACTTTTTATGGATGATACAAATGAGAGATATACCCCTTTGGCCTTATGTCTACACAATACTAGTCTCGGAAGAAAATTGAAAAGGTATTTGAAGGATAAGACAGTAATATTCTTACACATGAAAGAAACCACAAAGAGCATCACCAAAGGATAGAAGCTTTTCTTAGAAGAGCTGGACAAAAAGGAATCTATTTAATCTGTGAAAAATACAAAGTGTCCTATATTAGATTGAAAAATAACACTACGAATGATATTCTTAGCAACAAAGACATAATGCCAATGATCAGAACAAACTCCCTAAAGATACAGCTGCTACTGGCTGTTAACATTTTAAAACAAAGGCTAGATGCCGAGTCATCTTTCAGGAGCAGGAACTCAACTGAGAAGCTTTTGGTCATCCAACTGCTCCTGGTCACTTAACAACACTCAAAACAATTTATCAACTATCAATTCTAGAGCTTCACAAGGAACCAAAAAGCTTCAAAGCATCAGCATAGAGAGAGACTGCTTATGTAGCCAGTTGGAAAATATCATTTATATTGATATTGAACAAAGTTGGTCCCAGGACACTATCCTGCAGAATACTACTGGTGACTTCACATCTCTTAAGAGAATATTGATTCTCTTTCATTAGTAAAAGTCTCAATTTTGTGTTCTATCAGTAAGAAAAGCTGAGATTCAACCCTTAAGGTCTGCATTAATTGAGCATGAGCTGAGTTTTAATTTCAGGTATGGATATGGAACTTTGTCAAATGCTTTTGTAAGATCAAGTAACAGGACATCCACAGGTAGGTCCTGATCAATCAAGTCTGTTATAACATCATAAGTTTCCAGTAAATTTGTTTCTACTGACTTTCTTGGTTAAAATCCATGTTGGCTGGGCAACAGTATCACATTAAGTTTGAGGTGCTTCATGGCAGAGTCATTTACCACTCTTTCCAAGATTTTTGCCACAACAGAAGTAATACTTGTGGGACGGTTATTTTCTGATCTGGCTTTATTTTTCTTCTTCAACAAAGGGGTAAAAATGCTCTTTTCCAGTCTGTTGGCACTTCCTTGGTACAGAGGGAAACTTTGAATAATTAGGTGAGTGGCTTGGTAGTGGTTTCAGTGACTTCTTTCAGAAGACGTAGACAACTTTCTGGCTCAATTGATTTATTGGCATCTAGTAATTTAATTTTTTAAGGACATTTAGAGTATAAATCTCAATAGGCTGCAGTGGATGGTGGATTTGTGTGGGTTCAATAATGGGTAAGTCTGTATCTTATGTACTACTAAAGCCAGGCAAAACTAGTGGTTCAGTTCATTTGCAATTTCTTTGGCATCTGTTAGATCAGCTCCTGAAGCAGTAGTTAGTTTAGATATCAATTGCCGACCAGGTCTTTTGCTGGAAACATATTGCCAAAATTTTTTTGGGTTAAGCTTGTGTTCTTTAGCTAATGTGGCTTCATGATTCTGTTAAAGTTTCCTGGTTAGATTTCTCTGTTTATCTGTTACTCTTTTAAACTTTTTGTACTGGCCAGAACTCTCGAGCGCGTTGAAAAAGGGGGGTATCAGAATTGGTTCGGGGGGGACTTATAGTATAAAGTTGACACATTCGGGGAAGGGGGGGAGGGACGTCATGCGGGGGGGGGGCAAGAGGAGGAAAGTGGCCCCGCCACAATGTGGGGTAAAAATTACTATACATCCCATGCCCCTTGACTAACTGGTTACGGACCCCTCTTGGCCCTGAATAAAAAAGCTGGAGATTTGCTCTTGGTTGAGGGAATGTTGTAATCTTTTGGGAAATGTAGAACTAAATTGAAACATGCAATGTCGATACAGATTATCGAAAGGGTGTATCAGCAGTAATACATGAACGGCTTAGAGTATTGAAACGTTCAGGGAATATTGAGTGAGATGTTGAAGTAGCCAAAACCCAATATGCATGCTACTACTACTATTTCTACTGCTAATACCACTGTTGCCACAACTACTACAATTAAGGCAAAGAAAGCTACGTATTGAATTTTCAGGAAATACAGAGAGAATATTTAACTAAATGAGAACGTTTTATGCGTTGGTAGGTTGTCAAAAGGGTAGATCAGCAATATCGTAGGAACGACTTAGAGTATTAATTTAGTGCATTAACGCAAGGTACGTTGAAGGGAATTTTGAATAATTAGAAGGCACTATGCGCATACTACTACTACAGCTGATGCTGGTACTACTGCTACTGTAACTACTACTGATACCACTATTGCTAAGGCTAAGGGTATTCAGGTGAATATTTCAGAGATAAACCAGGGGGATATTGAACTGAATCAAAAAACGATATGTGCATGCAGCTTGTCAAAAAGGCGTCTCTTCAATATCTAAAAAAACGACTTAGAGTGCTAAGTTGAAACTTTCAGGGCGTGTTGAAAGGAATTTTAAGCTAGCCAAAAGGCTGTATGTTAACACTAATTCTCCAGCTATTACTCCTGCTGCTGTTCTTCGTGAGTGTTGAGAGGAATGTTGAAGGCTAGAGACATAAGGTGGAACTTTTACAGAATTTTAAGGGGGTATTAAACTAAATCAAAGCACGCTATGTTTATACAGCTAATCAAAAGGGCGTATCGGTAATATTTCAGGAACAGCTAAGAGTATGAAGTTAGAGCTATTATCTCATGTTAAGGGATATATTGAAAAAACAAAAAGACACTGTGTGAATACTGTTTTTGCTACTATTATTACTTCTTCTTCTACTGCAACACTACTATCACAATTACCACTCCCACTGTGGCTACTATTGCTATTGCTACTACTACTACTTCTATTGATAAGGTTAAGGGTGCTAAGTTAAAACTTTCAAAAAGGGTAGATTTAACCTTTAAAACAAATCTTAATATCGTATTATTATCGTATCTTAATAATAACAAAAGCAAAGGTCTATGTCTGCGGTCCAAAATGTCCAATAGCATAGGGCCTAGTCATTGTGATCTTTTTCATTTTTCAGTGTTATTTTTGCATTTTTGATTTTAATTTTTCATTGTTATTTTTCAATAAAAATAATATCATGTCATTTTTCCTAATTTATTCTTAAATGCGACCAATTCAATTTAGTATTAGAAACAAATCTTAATATCGTAGTGACAAAAGCAAAAGTCCGTGGTCCGAAATGTTCAATAGCATAGGGTCGTGTAATTCTGATCTTTTTCATTTTTTCAGTGTTATTTTTGTATTTTAAAAAAAAATTTCAATGTTATCTTTTAATTTCAAACATTATCGTTTCATTTTTCCTAATTCATCAAATATAATCTAGCATTAAAAACAAATCTTAATATCGTTGTGACAAAATCAAAGGTCTGTGTTCGCGGTCCGAAATGTCCCACAAATCTTAATATCAGTGTTAATTTTTTCAGTGTTGTTTTCGTATCTTTCAAAATTTTGTGCTATATTTTTATTTAAAACATTATCGTTTCATTTTTCCTAATTTATCCTTAAAATGTATCCTTTTTTTACTTATTTTCGAGGCACATCTCCCTACTTTTGGACCCCGAAATAAAATCTTTTGAACGAGCCGATCTCGATTATTTTCCTTTTTAGAAAAAAAGTGAGTAATTTGAGCAGACATAATTTTTAATCGACTGATAAAAAAAGATGAGGCAAGCAGCCAAAAAAAAAATCAAGGTTTTTCAGCCAAAATTCTCACAAGCGTTAGGGCTCACGGAGGTTCCGTTTAGGCTCCACGAGAGAGTAAGGTCAACTAACTTAATATTTGCTACCAAAAATAGGAGGGAAGAATAGGAAATAGGTATAATATACAGTATGTAGGCGGGGGCTCATAGCTTATTTAAATAGTACAGAATTGTGTTGTTTATGAATGCTCTCTTTACCCGCGAATTTCGACGCTTGCAAAATGATAATATATTAAACTAAATCCATTTTAGACTTTACTTCTAGGTAATCCATCTATTAAATCGTACCTGCAAGAAAAAAGTAAAAATTCAATTTGAAAAGTTTGACACGCACATTATTATCTGCCCGGGCAACAATGAAAGGTTTGGCTCTTTGAACATACAATTTCGATTCAAGCTTACGTCTAAATTTTCTTTACTCTAATTCCTCTATTTCAGACTCTGATATATGACTTGTGAGTTGATAGTAGTTTTGTCTGTGTTTGACTTATTCATTTACCCCCATCACGAGTAAATGAGGCGTCTTTGATTTATAGAATCAGATGGAATATTATTTTCTAATGGCTGCGAAAATTCTGCCTACTATTATGAATTCTAACAAATAGTAGCAATATCGATTAATCAAAAAGTGGTCTTTCTCAGAAGCAAACTGAACGTAGGGAAAATTCGGCCCTGCAAGCAATTACATGCCCAAGCAAGACGGCTTCAACAAAAAGAGAAGATGAGCGAGAGGCTATTCTTTGTAATCCAGGCATCCCTTACCAAGTTTTAGGTAAGCCAGTTTATCAATTCTATATTTTTACTGGTTCATAGTTAAACGAAAACTTGAATGCCATTTCATGTCTATGTTCAGCTCTAACCTTCTACCAGGTGATATTTTTTGCATTTCTTTTTTTAGATTGAAAATATGGTAAAAACACACCATAAACATCAAAAGAGAGATTCCTTCACATTTCAAAGGAAGTATAGATTATTCTAAAAAAAAAATCTGGATATTATACTTCTGGTTCAATGAATGTATGGATATGAAACTTCAATGTTTTCATAGCTGCGCAGAATGTAGTCTATGTGTCAATTTTTTTCCTAAAATGCGTCTGTATTAGTACTCACTGCCTGAGAAACTTGTTAGTAAATAAGCACAAACATTAAAACACACTACCTAAACACCCATCCTTGTTTTCTTTAGCAAAATGACTTTCTGACTTGGCTCAACTTCTTTTGAAAATCTTAAAAAACGTTCAACTTCAATCAAATTCAATAAAGTTCAAAATAAATAAATGCTTCTTTCAAATTTAAATAAAGTAGACAAAATGATATGAGAAAAAACAATTTACCAACTTTACGCACTTATAGACATCAGAGGAGCCCTCCATAAGCCAAATGTTACAGGCATGATGTTCAGTAAGCATCAGCGCTACCTAGGCAGAAACCATTTTCTTTTTTTTTATTAGAAAAACGTGTGCAAAGGGTTTTTTAGTAACATCTCAAATGGCCACTTTTGGCCATGAATGGTTCAACAATATAGAAAAACGATCCCAGCTTTGCTTTTCTTTGATTAGACGATATATTACTCCGGTTACAGTGGAGAAAAAAGAACAAATTTTAAATGACGGTCTAGCCCTAACTACGAGTTAAACAATATTCAGAACACAATTAAATTAGACTGGTACATATGGCCAGAGTTTGGTAGGTGAAAACATCAGATAAATTGCTCTTGGTATGAAAAGACAAAGAGACGGCAAAGGCCGTACGACTTTTTTTTCTTTTTTTTCGTGAATGAAGGAGAGAAGTGAAAAGCTTAAATCTTTTAAACCCACGAGATAATGCTCTTTTTTGAATCTGTAAACTATAGATTTATTATTCTAAGAAAATATTTTGGTGATGGGGCTAGGAAATCATCGCACATCTCAAGAACTCGCATATTTTGCTCTGACTTTAGTTTAAAGTGCTGCCTGCTATTTTGCCTGCCTACGCAGAACTTTCCACTCGACAACACAAACATGGCTAGAAGAAACCAAAGCTTGGTGGAAAAACTCCAGACAGTCCTCTTTGACAAAGACTTTAAACTCCACTTCAGCTCTCAAACTGTAGACCTTAAAGACAAGCGTTACTCTATTTTAGACAGTAATTATATATTTTCCCCATAGGAAAATAGTTTTGCTAACATCAAAATGTTTTCACTAGTAATAACATGGTCCAAAAGACAGAAAAAGTAGGCAGAGCCACTTCAGACAGTCATCTCCTACATAGACCACAAAATTCTACTTCAACTCGGAAATTGCTGTCTTTGCCTCAGGAACAAGAGAAAACCAACTTTTTTTCTCCAGGCAAAGGATTATCATCTTTCCAAATGGTAATGTCGCTTTAATTAATATTGCCTAAAGGTTCAACCTTTGAGTAGGAACACTTTCCCAGAGTAAACCAAAATCAGTGGCAAATAAGAGAAGGAAAATAAGGAGAGAGAACGAAAAAGGACACAACCAAATTTTTGCTCGCAGAACATACCTAGTGGTACAACAGACGTGAATGAAACAATCCTTCTTAACATGATAATTAATCAAGCAGTAGGTATAAGCAAAACAAAACAGTGGATGAAAAAGACAACGGTGGATTATCACCAACATGGTTTACTACAAAGTCAATATAGGCTTCCTATTGCCGATAAGACGAGGCAAAAAAGCATAAACACCAAAAATGTGCACTCCACACTGTCATAACCTTAAAGGGGAGCAAAAATAAGCTTTTTAAGATTTTGACGTAAGTAGTTTCATCTACAAATTCAAATGAAACGAATCTGAACAAGTGCGAGAGGGCAGCTAGTTAATGTGGCTTCAATTTAGCTTAGTGTAGCCGTTCTCAAACTATGGTACGCGTACCCCTTTGGGGTGCGCACAAATTTTTAGGGGATACACTCCCGGCCAATAAAACAACCCTTTAACTCTAGGACTGGCAATTTTATTTATATTTTTGTTACAGTTTACTTAGTACCGGTAAACGAGAAGGGGAACTTAAAATGTTTTGTGGGTAAAAAGGGGTACAGTGTCTAAATAAGTTTGAGAACCACCACTCTAGACGATTCAATCTTTGATGAAAATTTACCCCGGGCAATTACCCTCGGGCACAGCCGCGCCAACATCCTCTACGACCCCAGCCATTTTGTGCTGCAGCAGCTGGATTATTTGAGCTTCATCGACATTTACCACGAGCGCATCAGAATGTTTCACGTCAAGGATGCGGAATTTAACCCCAGCGGACGTGCAGGGGTTTACGGCGGCTACCAGGACTGGTTGCAGCGGCCCGGCAGGTTCCGCTCGTTAGGTGATGGCCAGATCGATTTCAAGGCCATTTTCTCCAAACTGGCCGCATACGACTTTACCGGCTGGGCGGTGCTGGAATGGGAGTGTTGCCTGAAAGACCAGCAAGTGGGCGCACGGGAGGGTGCTGAATTTATCAGCCGGCACATTATTCCGGTCACTGACAAGGCGTTCGACGACTTTGCCGCGGCCAGTACCGATGCCGAGGCCAACCGCCGTATTCTGGGTATCGACTGAAAAACAACGGGACAAACACATGCACAAGCACATATTGGAACAACCGGCGCGCATCCTGACCCAGGCGCAACGCAAAAAATATTTTGCCGACGGCTACCTGGGTGTGCCCGCATTGGTGGATGCTGACTGGCTGACGCGCCTGCGCCGGGTAACCGACGAATTTGTGCAGATCAGCCGCGATCTGGATGCCGGCGGGCGTGATGCACAGGGGCGCAAAGACCCCCGCTTTGACCTGGAACCGGACCACACCAGTGCGGCGCCACGCATCCGCCGTTTGAATTCACCGGTTGATCAGCATGAAGAGTACTGGGCGTTTGCCAGCAGTGGCCCGTTTGTTGATATTGCGGAAGATCTGTTGGGGCACAATATAAAGTTTCATCACGCCAAACTTAACTTCAAATGGGGTGGTGGCGGTGAAGAGGTTAAGTGGCATCAGGACATCCAATTCTGGCCGCACACAAACTACGATGTGCTGACTATCGGGGTGTATCTGGATGATGTCAGTGACGACATGGCGCCGATGGGGGTCATTCCGCAGAGCCATGAGGGGCCGTTGTACGACCTCTACGACCATGCCGGTCAATGGACGGGGAATATCCGCGATGATGACCTGCCACAACTCGGCATTGCCAGGGCGGAATATCTGGGTGGCCCGGCGGGGTCGATTACCGTGCATAACTGCCGCAGTGTGCATGGCTCGCCGCCCAACCAAAGCCCCCGGCCGCGACCGCTGCTGCTGTGTGCCTACAGCGCAGCAGACGCCTTTCCCATCACCAGCCTGAATGGTGGTCGCCACAGTGGTGCTGTCGTGCGCGGTGAGCCTGCGCGCTGGGCACGGCTGGACAACCGGCCGGTGCTGATGCCGCCGGATTGGTATAAATGATTCTATAAGATGTACTTTAACTACAAAAAAAAACCAAAATTTAAAATCTATTTCAGGAATATTCAAAGCTGTCCCTCGGCAACAGAGCGAGGACAGGGCTGCCCAAAGCTTGCCTGATGTCCAAGAAACAACTCCATTACAGGGCGAGAATCCTACGCCTTCGGGACCCAGCTCCAATGGTAATAATGTTGCAGGGCCTTCGAGAGCTGTGCCACCTGTGCATGAGAAAGATAGAGATGCTCAAGCTTTTGAACACAGTTGAGGGCTTTTCTACACAAAATCTAAGTAAAGTTATTGATATAATTTGTAAAGTTTATTTACTGGGTGGTGAAAAACCTACAGTTTTTCATCCTAACAAAAGACCCCTCTTGATAGTTCTTGAGGACCCACTCGGCCTAAGATAAATAGCTAGTGTTTTAGGAATTAGTTGTAATTTTAAAATAAGGTGTTTTTTCCCATCCTGCATTTTAATGTTGAAAACTTAGCGTTTTATTGTTGAAAGGGAACCTGGTTCGGGGAGGAGAATTTGAGTGATTGCGCAATAGATTTTTTCATCACAATGAAAGTGCCCCATTCTTTTCAGGTTATTAAAGAGTTCTGAACGATACTGCTCTTGCCAGTACTAAGAAGAAATAACTAGAATAAGACATTCCTTTTAGGTTAATTGAGGAGTGTTGAGGGCCCTGTCCGATAGTTCTTAAGGTATTGAGGAGCCG
>JAAAKM020073195.1:87749660-87947264 GCA_010016025.2 Alatinidae sp. Z8VKAUB7J3
TCTTGTTTTTCAGCATACTAAGATGCTCTTTTTGCAGCTTAAAAATTGTGAATGCTTCAAGGAAATAAGAATTTGTATTCTTTTTTCAGGTAGCCAAGATGTCCAAGCATGGATCCAATATTTGTAAGGGTGTAAAACGCTTTACTTTTGGTACGTGCTTAGAGTACTTCAAGTACGTTGTCATCGTGGCAGGACGTAAATCCAAGGCAAAAGATGCTGCTAAGACACTTTCAGACAATTTGGCAGCTAATAGGATGGGAAGAGGGCAGAGTTTCCTAACGTAGATTTTAATTATTTAAAGCGGCAATATCCTGTATACACCCCCAGGGCATAACTTACAACCCTTGCCCTAAGGGGTATTCTGGGTTGTCATTCTTAAAAACATAATTTTGAAACCTTTAAACTGCGTTGAACAAAACGCCTATTTCAAAATTTGATGAGATTTGTCTGGGGAAATGATGGGTGTAGAAGGGGGAGCAGTTGCCCGCCAATCACTTTCGACTCTTAAAAAGGGATCTAGACCATTCGATCTCAAGTAAAATGATCCCTTTTCGAAGTTTCTACGACAGCTCTTTCGGCAATTATTATCTCTAGAAATAATCAAATTGAAGGAAATATCAAGATTTAATTTTCTAATTTTACAATTAAAGAAAATACTAGAATGGGATGGGAATTCCATCTACTGAAGGTTTACAACTCAGTTATATGAACTGTTTGCAAGTTTTAAATTAAGACTAAAAAGGAAATAGAAATATTTAATTCCTTTCTGTCTTCAAAAAAAGAACTTTATGCCGAGATATAGTTACACATTCAAATCGAACACTTACACTGTCAACATGAAACCGTATCTACAAGACAAATTCTCTGCTCTATCGGCAACACTTACAAACAGAACGAGAGTTTAACTGGCCTAATGTTCTCACAGCAATTATATGTTTTTCAATGTTTACCCTCGATTTTCCCAAAATTAATAGAGCATAGTTCAATGGATGAGCGTGGTTAGAATAGCTGTTCTGATATTTTAGAAGAAAACTTCCTAATTGCCCAGTAAGTCATTTTTTTTATTTTATTAATAGATTGACGCAAGAGTTAACATTTCAAAAGACTGCAACCAAGTTGCAATGTCAAGCAAATATTGCTCTCCCGTCAACATCTATCGGAGCCAAGGGTAGGAGCCATAGCATATGGGTCTCATCAATTTATATCTACGGCTGTTTTGCAAGAGCTGCTACTTTGATAATTATTTAATTATTAAATTTATTTCTCTTTAAATTTTGGTTTTAATTATCACAGTTCTGCCATAATTATCTGTGATGAAAAGAATGATATTTAATTATTTAAAAAATCTAAAACCCAATTTCCTTATTCGTTTACAATTAAACGTATTTTACTTTTGCATTTTAACAATTATGGCAGGGACAGAATTCTCTAAATCAGCACAGAAACAAAAGCTATGTAATAGTTATCGTTACCGACAACGATTAGATTCAACAAATCTATTGACTCAGAGCCCCATTTCAGCATCCTTCACTTATTTAAGCTTGACAATAACTCAAAACTTTGGGGCTTTGCAAGCATAACACCAGTAAACATTGCTAAATCATAACAGAAAGAAAAAGTATACCTACTTTGTCTGGCCTTAGGCAGCAAGAAACGCACATTTCGTATATGGAACAGCATCCATTCGTAGTACAAGAATCACAAGAGTACTTTTTAGATGCCAATTGACAGCAGCCATTTACAAGCATTTCTGACCGGGGACACACAAAACCTACAGAAATTTTAATTTTATTTTTGTCTTACTTAGAAAAATCAATTCGTTGAAACTGCATTCCATTTATGGTAGTTTATGTGGGACTTAAAGACTTATCCAATAACATCTGGGATCCAAACAAGATGCCAAATCCCTACTATTTTCCAAAGAAAGTCAGTATTAAGAGGGGCGGCAGGTTTTGGAGGGGCCAAGGGTGCACTTTTTGCCTCAACTATTACGGTTTGAAAATCCCTACATAATTCTGCTTCAAGCATGATGCTGTGTTCCTGCCTTTCTAATTAGAAGTTGCCAGACAGAGATAGGCCGGGGGGCTCATTTTATGCCTTAAATTTAAAGAGTGAATATCGTTGCACATGTTTGATTTAAACAAGTTGTGGTATACATTTATTTCTGTTAAAAATTGAAAGCAGGAAGGGTGAGATGTTGAAGGTACTTGGTGAGATGTTGAAGGGACTTCAGGCATAGCTCAGTCTTCGAATCATACATATTTTAGTACGAAAAATAATTGACAAGACATGGAGAACCCTCTTGTACACGTTGGTTCTCCAGTTGTACAAAATGAAAATCCTTGGGATATTTGGATTCAACAAAGATGGGAAGTAACTATCTTTCTGCGGGAAAATTTCAGGCGGGAGGTTTTACACGATTTTAGAGGGTCAGTGGGCCTATTGTATAACTGGTTGATAATCCTTAGGTCATACTGTATCAACAAGTGGAATTTGCCCAGGTTTCTGCTAAAAAAATGGTGAGAGCGAGTGTTTGAGAGGCCATGGACACAGCGGGGTCTAGCGGGGATGTTAGACGGGTCTAGTGGGGATATGTAGGTTTGGAGGCTCCACGGTCCCACTTTATGCCTTCAACAACTCATGTTCCAGGCAAGATCCTAGTTTGGATTGGGCGAGAGGCGTTGTTGGAGGGTGTGGCCCCACTTTGCACCTTCAACTTGTTTTGCACAGTTTTAGGACTTAAATTATTTTTTTTTACCGAAAAATTAACCTGTCCATATCTTGAAATTTTCAAAATGACGTCCCACGGACGAATTTTTGTGGGAGTTAAGTGTGTGACTGCTAGCTCAACGGCTTTTGCATGCAGAGGGCGAAAACTGAATCTATATGTTTCTTCTCTTTACGGGTTTTTGTTTTTAAAATTGATATCATATGCTTCTATTAGCTCTACAAGGAATACTGCTCAGCGTTAAAAAAAAAAAGAATTATATTTCTCCTAATTCAAAAGTAAATTTCTTAAGATTAACTATGAAAGGACCCAAGGGTTAGCTCCAGCAATTTTAGCTATAGCAGAAGTACTAAAATTCAGTAGGCACTTGCAACTTCACTTCACTCCTCTGCTATGGTCCTGTTATGAAAACGAAAAGAGGATGTGAAATAATGAACTCATGTGAAATTGCACACAGAAATGGCTTACAATGCGGCCGGGCGGCCGGGCCTACATCATAGCGCGGTATTGACCTGCTGTCTCCTCTTCGCCGAGCTGTTCCAGTGCTTGAACCAAAACCTCTAAGGTTCGACCGCGCTCTTCCTTGAACTCAGAAGAAAGGTTGTTGATGCTCACCATTAATAGAGCCTTGGCTTCATCGTATCGACCAATTTCGAACAGACATTGGCCGTAATAAGACTGGTGAAGCGCAATTTTCCAATGGCCAACCTGCAGTTCATTGGAAACGATGGAAAGACTTTCGCTAAAAAAGCGTTCCGCCTCCTGAAACCGCTTCAGTTCACAGAGGACAATTCCCAACCTGGCCAAGGAATCAGCTCTGGCCGGATGATGATCGCCCAAAACCCGAGTCTGTAAGTTGAGTGTGCGGAGGTTAACTATTTCCGCGGAATTCCACCTACCAAGCCCGGCAAGGGCAAGCGCTTGTTGCCCGAGTGTAAACAAGGTTTCCGGATGCTCTTCCCCTAATGCGGCTTCCTGTTTTTCCAAAATAGAGTTAGAGAGTTCTAAAGCCTCCGGATAGGCTTTCTTTCGATTGAGAATCACGACCAAGTTGGACTGACCGTTTAAAGTATTGGGATGGTTTTCCCCAAGTACTTTGGTCAAGTTACGAATATTTGTCCGCAGGAGGCTTTCACCTTCACGGATATTTCCCACTTTGCTCAGTAACAAACACAGGCTGTTAATGGAGATCATGGTGTTGGGATGCTCCGGTCCGAACACACTGGTCCTGACACTGACATTCAAACGGTATAACTCTTCGGCTTCAGACCAACGTCCCATGCCATCCAAGGCTTTGGCCAGGTTGTACATGGTCCAGAGTGTCGTTGGATGACGCATGCCCAGGCGTTCGCTTTCTTTGGCGTAAACATCGCGATGAATTTGCTCAGCTTTCTGGTATTGACCTTTTTTGTAATAAACCCGAGCAATAGCATTATGTGAGTTGAGCGTTTGCAGATGATCTTCGCCCAGCATGTCCTTCTGAATCTCGTGAACGCGAAGCAATTCCTTTTCGGATTCCTTGTATAACCCCAATTCTAAATAGGTCCATCCCAAAGTTTTGCGAACCGACGCCTCAATTTCGGGCTGATCCTTCAAATCCCGCCCCATAATTTCAGAGGCCCGTTGCAGGAGGTCAACAACCTTCACCGACCGTCGATCTTCGTTGGGGTTGACCGAAGATAAGATTTTTTGCAGGTAATCAACGGTGGATCTGGCCCTTTGCTCCGATTCTTCCGCTTGGACACGGGCCGGGTTGGCACGAATCATTCCTACCGTCGTTCCCATGCAAAATATGTTAACTACAATTATTCTGCATATTATGTAAGAATTGTTTCATTGGGATTAACCTAACCTCACTTCTTGGGTATGGTGACTATAAGAAATAAATACCCGGATTTTTTGAATTTCCGTCTCTCATTGCTACTGAACCGAAACACTGACTGCTGATCGTGGACCCCCTCGCAAAAGCACCAGTGTTGCTTTGCAACACAAATAACTGAGAAAATAGGTTTATTTATGTTTTATAGATTACTATCTTGACTACTTCCGTTTTGTTATATAACCAGTATGATATGTTGACTCTTTAGCGTAAAGAGTGTGAGTTTGAGGAGACAGTAGCATCCCTATTGCGTAGGATACCTCAAGTTCGTTTTAAGTTTTAATGCGTTCTTTATTTTATTCGGAATTTTTTTCTACTTAATGAACGTTAGATGAATGCATCAGGAACCATTCTAAAAGGATGGGCGGATATTAAAATTTACTAGCAGCCAGGTGAGAAGGATTAGAATGACAGACATTTGATTGACAAAAAATACAAGTCCTTTTTACATGAATTATTTGCGCCTTGAATAGGCGCAAAAGAGTCTTATGTTTTTAGTGCGTCAATTCCTAGTACAGCGTCATATCACTGCAAAAATTGCATGGATGTACCAAGTCAAGGCATATTCCCATAAATCAGTGGATAGAGGAGAACATTTTCAGAAACTGCTGAAGTTAGTTTTAGATTATTCTAGATCACAACCATTTGTCGATTAATATAGAGAAAAAGAATATTATTATACATACACGATTGAATATGATTTTGTAATTAGATACGACAAATTTACTAGCAAAAGCAGTATTCATAACATCAGGTAAACCCATTGGGTTGTATATGACAGGTTTTTTGTATCCTTACAACCTAATATTCATTCATAACTTAGAGAAAAAAACCTGAATCATTTTTAATTTCCGAGAAGGCCAAGTTTCTACCTACTCTTGAACTTGTTAATATTTTCTACCAACCATGCTCCTTTTGGTTGAGAATATTAAACATTTGGTCTTGCAAAACGCGGAGATAAACGTGCTCGTTGAGCACTCCGAATCTCAAATATTATCACCAATGAATTCCTAGTTTCATAACAATGATTATATATGTAAAATCAGCATTAAAATGCGATTCGTTTGACGTAACTATTGGTATCAAAATTCCATTTTTTAGAGTTTCGGTTACCATTGAGCCGGGTCGCTCCTTACTACAGTTCGTTACCACGAACTGTTTGAAAATTAATGGTTTTCAAATCAGAAAAACAAAATTAATATAATTTTTCAGCCATATAATTGAGTTTTTATCACGTTAACATCCATACTGATAGTTAAATCTCTAGACAGAAAGCAACAGTATACAGGTAATACAAAAAGCGTTATATTTTACTATATTAGTTTCAAAGAGGAGTGGAGGAACTGAAAAAAAGCAGTTCTTAGCACAGGGAATCTTTTATTGGCTTTCAAGACACGAAAAGAAAGCCAGCATTAAGGCCTCTAATTTCTAAACAGCAAGAAAAAGGCAAGCACTTTAAAAAGAAAAGAAACAAAAATAAGATAAATAAGATAAGAGAAAAAGGATTAAAGACGAGAAAAGGTACATGGATTAAAGAGAGAAAAGCGTTTCATTTATGGAGTTTGCTGAATTAAAGCAAATGTCCTAGGACTCTCAGTTTCACCTGAAAATTCACGAATCCTAACCCCTTAATTGTAGCGTAATAGAAAAGAATTTGTTCTATCTTCAAGGTGCTGACTTCTTCACAGTTCCATAGTGCTTCTCTTGGTTCACTTAAAACAGCACAATACACCAACAAAATCTGCAATAACCCAAAATAGCACATCAAGAGCCCATAAGCGAAATTTGCTCACAATGTCAGGTCAACCCAGAGAAATAAGCTACAAGATGTCTATTAATAGGAAATTTTAGGCAGCAACTTATATTCTTGGAAATTTTTTTTCCAAATGATGGAGCTACCAAAATTAGAAGATCAACAATTCATTAAATTGTGCTTACCACCAATGCCTCCAAAGCCTCGAACGAATTGTGACCCTTCCTGGCTTCTATCTGTAATTATCTCAAGGGTGGCACCAAATGTCTTATAGTTGTTCGCTAACCATTCCAAAAGAGGCATTGAATCAACTATCTCTAAATCTCCGCCACTCTAAAGATTGAAACATAAATTACTTCTGTTCATAGTTTATAAAAGAGCATAAAGTTAAGAAAAAACACCAAAACTAGGGTTATTTTAATTGTAGGTATGTTTTGATTTTTGGCAAAAGAAATACAAACAATCACTAGTTTTCTAATTTAAAATGTGCGTTTCTGTAATCATTGTTCCCTCTTTTTTCTTTCCTATTTTGACAAACGCAGTTGTAGTATCGTTCTTTATGTCAATCTTTAAACTTTATCAAACTTTTTCTATTTAGGGGATTAAATCTTCAAAGTATTTAAGTACCTGTTTACAAATAATACCATGGCTATGGACTCTTTTGAACAAGAGACAAATACGATCTGCAAACATCGGACTACAGGTAATTACAAGCATTGTTAATTTAAATCGGTGGTATGAATACTAGGGAGCAAATATTGATTACAATTTTTGCAACCGTCCTTGCCAGCGTCGGCGTGTTGTGGGGTATTACACACACTTACACCGATAACAGCGTTCGCTCGATCCTGAGCGAAGGTGATCCCTATCGGGCTGAGGTTGAAGAAGTTCGCAAAGACTTTCCTCCGACGGCCAGCGCTATCTTTGCTTTTGAGACCGATACTGACGTCTTCACCATGCAAGCGCTGGAGGCGATGGACGCGCTCACGCTCCGCTACACCGAAGTCGATGGCGCCATCGCCGTCGGTTCGCTGATGAACAGTCGGCTCAATGATGTGGATGCGGAGAAATACGACCGCGACTATCTCATCCCTCACCTGCCGGATATGACCGAAGCGGATCTCGCTGAGGTGAAAGCGATTGCGCTGGCCGATGAAGACCTGACCAAGAGCATCCTCTCTCCAGAGGGAGATATGGCACTTGCGAATATCAAGTTCCAGGCGCCTGATGATGACCAGCCGCGCAGGCTTGAAATCGCGCGGACCATCACCGACCTGCGGGATGATCTGCGGGAGGAATTTCCGAACGTTCAAATCTATGTGTTGGGCGGGGTGCTGTTCGAACTGGAGGGCTACAACGCGCAGATCGAGGATCGAATTTACCTGATGCCGCTGGTCACAGTGATCTCCATTGTGCTGTTGTGGTACTGCCTGAAGTCACTCTCGTTTGCGCTCTGCCTGTGGGTACTCGCTTTCCTGACTATCGGTCTTACCGTGGGCACCTATGGCTGGTTGGATATACCGTTCAACCAAATCTCAGCGCTGGGCCCCCTTGTCGTATTTGTGATCGCCATTGCGGATGGCATACATGTGGTGTCCGTGTATGTGCAGGGTTTGCATCGTGGTCTGGATCGCTTCACGGCTATGCGTGAGAGCTTGGTGATCAATATTCAACCTGTAACGCTCGCCACCATCACGACGGGCATGGGTTTTCTGTGCTTGAACTATTCTTCTTCACCAGGCATTTACGGGTTCGGCAACATCGTTGCCATCGGTGTCGTCTGGGCGTTCATACTTACCTTTACGCTGCTGCCCGCTCTCGTTCTTTGGCTACCGACCCACAAGATCCCGAAAGAACTTGGTGTGCAAAGCTTCATCGCCTACACCCGCAACCTGGTGGAAACCCGCGGCAAAGAGCTGCTCGTCGGCGGGGGTATTCTAATTCTCGTGACCTTGGCTCTGCTGCCCTTAAATCGCCTGGATTTCAATCGCTTCACGTTCGTCGACGACGATTCCGATTTCCACCATGTCATCACCGCCCTGGCAGAGAAAATTGGTAACGATCAGGCGCTGGTCTATGGCATGACGATAAATTATAGGTTTTGTGTCTAGGATTTTTGACAATTCAAAAAATTCAGTGGACCATAAGTTATTCCCCATTTCAAAATCATCTAAAAGTCTTTAGTTAAGCTATTCAGGCTTCGAAATAAAAAATCCAAGCTAAGTTTGAAACAGGGCCTGTGTTACAGCCTCTTGAATATTGTTCGAATTCTCTAAAATCATCTAAAACTTCTTAGCTACACTCGGCATGAAGCAGACAATCTGCTGTTTTTTCATACTGTAGTTATTTCAATTTGATTATTAAAGAAAGTCTGATTCCTAACAGCGCTATCAACTAATCTGAAAAGTTTCCGTTTTCTTTTTTTTGGTTTGTGAATTGTTGTACTCTTGCCGTTACAATATGTGCAAATATTTTCCAACTTTTAGCCACCGGGCCGCGGCGCTCGGTACGCGACAGGCTTCTCTATATAGATTCTCATTGTCACTTGTCTTCTAATCGCACAAATTTAAAACAATGTGCTGTCTTTATTAATCGTTATTAAAATATATACAAATATTTTTGCCATTACCAGCCACAAGGTTCCAGAACTCGGCACGCGGCGTTTTGAACTGTTGTTATCCCGTTATTAGAATATACACAAATATTTTTGCAATTACCATCCACCAGGCCCCGGCACTCGGCACATGGCGTTTCGAATTTTTTTTATCCTGTTTCTAAACTATATACAGATATTTTTGGGATTACCAGCCACCGGACCCCGACACTCAGCATGCGGCGTTTTGAACTGTTGCAATCCCGTTGTTAAAATATATACAAATATTTTTGCAATTATCAGTCATAGGGCCTGGCACTCAGCAAGGGGCATCAATTTTCTAACAACAATTTCTAACAAATTTGAATTTTTATATTACTTAAAGAATAAATCAATAGATAAGACATATATAATTCGAAATTACTTACATAAGAACGATTATCTTGTTATCGCTTGTCCGTTTTTGATGTTCTGTTTCAAAAATGATAATAATACCAAATTATCAAGCTGCTTTTATACATATTATTATTTATTTAAGAATTAACGACGCTTCTTGACTATAAGGTCCCTGCGTCGGCCCTGCAGTGCATTCCTGCAGCGTGATTCAATCTCTGGGTCCCGTATTACCAAGCTAAGGTCAAATCCACTGCGCCACTACAGGACATCTAGATTTTTCGTCCTTACATTTACATTTTTCAAACTGGAAACCCCCGGGGATCCAATTTGCCAAAAGAATATATAAAGCCGTTTTCGAAAAAAAAAATAAATAAAAAAACTATAAATTATTGTTCACCCAAGTTTACATTACTCAGGAGAGCAAAGAGGGTTTAAAAAACTTTAGAAAAGCGAAAGAAGTAAACAAAGGATATTTAAAGTGCTTACAGGTCGAGTAAGCTAATTCCAAACTAATTCTGGAATTAATTTCGATAAGTTTTTTCATTTAAATACGTATACTACAAGCTCATCTTTTTCCTATTATATTAGTAATAGCATATACATATACACTTTTTTTATTTTAGTATCACATTCTTATGAGACATAACTTGTGTCTTATATTAGCGTCAATGATTAGATAGACTTGAAACACAGCCTTTAAAGATTGTATTTCATTGAAAAATTTCAAACGACCAGAGAATAGAAGTGAGAACACGGCCAAAAATGTTAGGGTCCACTTGTCTATTAAATTCACCATTCTTATTGTATAGTCGTATAGAGCCTCGGATTCTTGGAAAGACAAGAAGGTTTTTCCTGTTTTGAAATCTTAATCATAGCTTTTAGTTCAGAGGAATTAGTATCAAGTTTAGAGGCTCTCCAAAGAAGAAATGAAGATATTTATAGTAGCCTACTGTAAAAGAAGCTAGAAAGATTAATAGTTTGTTTGCAACTCAAAGCTCTTCGGGAGGTTGAACATTTTTCACGTCAGTCCTCTTGGTGCTATTCATGAGGCCTTACATAAGGCAGATGGTAGCACGAACAAAAAGTAATTGTTGCTTTTGAAGGAAGGTAATTTATTATATCAAATGGTGTAAAAATTTTTATTGCTTTTGCATGATGTAAGAAATTGCATTCACCTCGTTCTGGAGAAACCTGTGACAACATGGGCCTAGTGATGGATCCCTCCTGTGGCAAGGGTGGCATATAGGGTTTCTACTGGTCCCCGTAAAAAAGATCCTGCAACTGAAACGTCTATTTCATATCTTATGAACCAGCAATGGGTCTAGAGAGTCTTTGTCCTTTATCTAAACCCTTTTCGGGAAGCTTTCCGAAAAGAATTTAAGTTATGAGGGAATTTCTGTACAAAAAACCCTTTATTACATTTGATTTTTTTTAAAATACAGATTATTGTAGGTTTTAATTTTGAATAAAAAAAGACAAATAAAGGTGTCCTTGCAAATATTGCTTTTACTATATTGTAGATATTGACGCCAAGACGCGTATCTTTAATATTGCCACATTATAAGACCTTGACAGACATTTTTTCAGAATCGATGATTTAAATGAGTGAATATGGTACTTTTCGACATCTTAGTAAATGTTGCATTTCCCATTTAGGGAAGAAAAATCTATATAGAATGTGTACCTGAAGAATTTTTCCATCAAAGCTTTCTTATTAAACGCTATATCTACTCGAAAAGTACCAGTTGCAAGTCCAAGGCCGTAACTGCAGAAGATATTCCTATGCCAACATTGATAGTAATGGGAGGTTGTTGAGACGAACCGTAGACGAGAAGCTAAGGGTTAGAGGAGGTGACTTGAAGCCCAATCTTACTGAAACTAGAGCAAACTAAATTAAATGTATTTTGGAGAACTGGGAAATCATTTCTTAGCAAAAGGATATCGTCTGCACCACACAGGTGGCTGAAATTAATATGGAGATGAATTGGAAATGGAAGAATATTTATATTAACGGTTCAAATGGTATTATTGAAAATGGCTTGACCAAACACAGAGCTTTGTTTCACACAATTCTGAACATTGAGGAATTTTCTTAGCTGGCTGCTTAGCCGGACTTGAATAGACGTATTACTATGCTCACTATATAAGAGAAGACAGAGAAAAGGGTTTATTCCACTTCTAAATAGAGAAAAGTTTCCAATGGCAACATTAGCATATATGTCGCAAAGGCAGATCCAGAAACATCAAGCTCGGAACGTATAAAACAGATATGCAAAACCGGAAACCTCAAATCATCTTCGGTGAGAGGATAAACTAGAAGCGGCAAACCTTTGGAAAGATTTGTGGCTCCTTCTTGATGCCCTGGTTGCTTTGGGATGCATAACTGGCTCTAAGGTTAAATGAGCAAACTTATTGAAATGAGGTAATGCACGATATTTTGCATTCATTTAGGTAACAATTATCTCTGTCGTCTGAAAATATAAAAAAATATATATATATGCACATGATTTTTGAGCACTCTCAAAAATACTTTCTGAACCGGTAGAGCAATAAAAAACAAGAAGAAAAAAAGAAACAAACAACAACAACAGCAAACTTTATAGAAACGGGGTCAATAACTGGCTGCCGTAAGGTAATTTAAATTCATTTGAATAGAATAAAAAAGTAATTAAACGAAAAAGAATATAAGTAGTGGCTGAAACTACTAATAGTGAAGAATCTTATTACTTAGAATTAT
Source organism: Alatinidae sp. Z8VKAUB7J3 (assembly GCA_010016025.2). Classification (NCBI taxonomy): domain Eukaryota; kingdom Metazoa; phylum Cnidaria; class Cubozoa; order Carybdeida; family Alatinidae; species Alatinidae sp. Z8VKAUB7J3. The sequence goes on from JAAAKM020073195.1 coordinate 87,761,747, forward strand.
GTATTGTATTAATGTTACAATAGATGCGGCCAAAAAAATTTCATGCGATTATAAACTCAGCTTAAAAACTAATCAGTCTATGATACTTGCGTGTTTATGAGGTGCTCTCGAAGAACCTGTTTTATCATGCACTTGGGGCGTGATATCTATTGAAAACGTACATATACACAGTAGCGAGGGCAATATTTCGGCGAAAATTTCAATATGCAGGTTTCAAGTTCGTGCTATTGCCTATTTCATGCGCTTTGATGAGTTTATATGCGTCACCATTGTTCCGCCGATTATCGCCCGTTCACGATGCGCGAGAGTGATTTCAGCGGCGAATTCAGGAGGCAATCGATCGCGCTCGCCGTTGTTACCGGCGTACTGGCGTTCTCCGGTCCGATGGGGACCTACGAGATGCTGTCCGGCCTTGAGCGATTGGGCTTCTGGTTCACCGTCATCGCCGGCAACTGGATTCCCATGGTCATCGCGCGCCACTTTTTCGAGCGGTCGCTTCCGCCGGACCGGTATCCGCCCATCATCCCGATCCTGTTTGCGGGCTTTTCCGCCGCTCTTCCGGGCATCCTGCTGGTGCTTTGGGCCGAAAACCAATTCGCGATTGAATCGGAGAGATACCCGGTATCGCTGCGCTATCTGACCATATCGTTCATGATGATCGGGATCGGGATCATCGTTCGATACATGCGAACGAAAAAGAACCCGTTCGTGTCGGACTACCTTCTGGTTCCGGCTGCAGAGCCCGAAAGTCAAACCGAAGGTCTGGAATCCGGCACCGCGTTCCTCCGCAGGCAAGCGGGGTGCTGGCCGCGTTGCTGATCTTCGAAGTCCTCGCCTCGGTGTCCCTGCGCGATGTGCTGGGATTGCCGGTATTCGGTCCGGATGGGGCTTGAAGTAGCCGATCAGGCCAATTCCTGTGCGATCTGCCTGGCGGCTGTCCGCCCGGAAATAAGCGCGCCGTGGCAGGTGGCAAACATATCATGGTGGCAGGCTTCTCCGGCGAAATACAATTTCTTGGCAATCCTGGTTCGCAGCGTCGTCCGCAGGTCGGCCTTTCCGGGCTTTGCGAACGCCCATGTGCCCAGGGTCAGAGGGTCATTGATCCAAGTGGAGAGCGATCCCCTCCGAAATCGCTTAACGATCCGAGAACCGAGCCCGGCTTTTAGCCGCTCAAGCGCGAAAGCCTCTGCCGCTTGCTGACCGGCTTGCTCGAGCGAGGCGACCAAATCGCCAGATGCGTTTGCGCGTGACACGCCGTGGTTACCCATATTGCTCATAAATTGCAGAATCTCGTGGTGCTCGCCATTGACCCAGAACCAGACATTGTCTTTCACCGGAAGGACCCGCTTTTTGGAGAATTGCAGCCCGATGGTGACATACTTTCCCATGTTGAAGCCATCGAAAGCCGCCTGCTTCCATTCCGGCAACTCCGGTACAAAGCGTATCAGGCCCGACGCGAGGACGCCTACCGAAACGGTCAGCAGAAAAAACCGGGCTGTAATCCTACCCCGGTCGGTGGTAATCGCCACGCCCTGACCGGACCAGTCGATTTCGGTCACCTTGGTGTCGAGTTCCACCGGAACATCTTTGCCGAAATGGCTGAGGGCAAAGTATTTGCTGCGATTGCAGCCAACCTGTTTCCGCAACAAGGAGGCACCCCACTGCAGCAGGTCCAGCAGGATCGGATTGAAGAACGGATCGCCGCCCCTGCAGGAACCTCGGACTACACCCTACCTGAAGCAGTCACCAACTACATGTTGGAGTTTGGTGAGGGTTCTACATCCGACTCACTTGTTGACCTGTCAGGGTTGAGAGCTTGCAATCCATCCACCGCACGTGTGCTTTCCATTCCCCAACTGGTCGCGCCACGCCCCAGTGCACCAAACATTTGGAATCCATGTAGGAATGCGAATCCACAAGTTAACTTTTTCCCAAACCCCTTTAATCCGCGGCCCAGCGCCACCAACCCATACGTCCAGCACCGCAACGCATGGCTAAATAACCCCATCAGCAATGCAGAAGATTATGTTGAGAGGTTAAACAACCCAGAAACTCAACTGCAGGCCGTGGAGGACGCAATAGAGCAAACTAAACCGATTCTCTTTTCAACCTCAGACGAAGTCATTCCGTAGCATTCAGAACTCAGGTCTAACCTGTCTGTGGACCTGCTAACTGGACCTTTATCCCATCGGGATCAAAAAAGAAAACTATCCCTACTTCAGGCATGCCACCAATAGGCCCAAGCTGCTCAAAACCTAACTCATTCATAGTTTTTACAGCCGCAGTTAGGTCTTTCACATAAAAGTTAATGCGATCAATACCAAGGTGATTCACAGGTGGTGGATAAGGCGGTTCGCCGTTGTAGGGCGTCTTCCACTGACGTAACTGCAACGTCGCGCCATCAGTGCCTTCGCCCAAGCTCACATCCTGTCCATCAAATGCTATGAGATCGGAAAAGCCGTGTGCAGCAGCAAATTCACCGTCACCCGCTTGCCCACTAGGTGACGACTCAGTAAATCCGAGTAGCCGGTAAAACTCCCGCGAACGTTCTAGATCCGAAACATTCATGTTGGTGTTTACCAGCCTTAACAAATTAGCTCCCGCTTTGGAGGGCAGCTCCCCTCCATCTTGGACTAGTTTAATGAATGCTCCGTCTTGATCCTTCATGAACACAAACTGCTCACCATTTGGCGCGGTAGCAGGTGCCGACAAAAACTCAACGCCATTTGACATCAAGTAGTCGTGCGCGCCATCAAGGTCCGCCGTAGCATAGGTCGCGTAGGCCATACCAAGGTGATTTAGATTAGCGTAAGGTGCCTCATCTCGAAATGACTGCTCACGAAACTGCACCGTATCGACAAAGGGCATCGTGGGCGGGTCCTGCAAACTATGCAGCGATACGTAAATAAGATACCTTCCTATCAATTGCCAGTCGATCACTTCATTTGGTATTCGAAGATTTTCTATAGATAATGCGTGGCCATCATATCACATATCATATCGAGATTAAGAAGATGTAAACTGGTAGACAAAGGATGGAACTTGAAAATCCTGTCATGCTGTTTCCTTAGTACCCTTTAGTGAAACTTCAGGAAGGGTCACCTTAATACCCTTAACCTCAGTAGCAGTGGGGTAGTCAGGGACGTAGCTCCAGCATTCCTATTGGGGAGAGGGGAGGAGGCAAGAGGGGTCTATATCTGGAGAGTCACGGGGCAGGGGCTATATAATAATGTTTCATCCAAATTATTGGTTTGGGGCATTCACTCCCTCCCCCAAATGACATCGATGGGGGCAGTACAAGAAGTAGTACCAATATCCACATTTTAATTTTTGGCTAGTAGCACATCTCTAGCCATGTTTTAGTAACTTACATCTTAATTTTTTAATAATTAAAACTTATTAAACTAGTTACGAATATTCAGTCAGTGAAAAAACTAAGAAATTAGTCCGTTTATCATATATCTGAACGAGTGCTAGCGGCAATAATTCTTTTAATGATGAAATGAAGAAAAAGTACTTTACAAAAGTTCTCTAGAGCCCCTCTCCCCATTAAAATCACATTCGTTTTTTTACTGGCTTATCAGTAAAAAAGGGACAAAAATATTTGTATTATTAATGGTTAGTCAAACACATACAAAGGAGAAGTCCAAATAGGCAACCCAGGAAATGTGGATTTTTCTCAACATTGACTAACATTTCCCACATAATATGCAAAATTTTTGGAGTTATGCTCGGGGTCTTGTGCAGAAGGAGCTGTTGGAGCCAAAATGAATGCGTTTCCTTAATTTATGGGTGCCTCATATTTAAATTATCCAAAAGTTCTTTTTACTGCTGTTCAATCCCTCCTCCCTGAAGAGACTATTTTATTTACATTAAACAAGTTTAAAGTTTGATTAAGACGAGGTACAAATATTAAGGGGGTCCGATTTGGGGAAGGGTGTCTCTATACATTGGAAACACCTTTTTAGTTAAAATGACTATTTCTGGTATTTCCATTAAAATAGATAGTATTTCAGGTAAAATAGATAGCCTAGTGTTCCTTTTACTGCTAAATATTGAAAATGCCTTTTTTGTATATCAGCAAAAAAAAAGCTTGGCTCCGACCTCTGCATTTTCATGAATTTGCCTTTTATTATATTCTTTAAGGGATTAACTCTTTTTTTGAATTTAAGATATCTTACCTTTAGACATTTCGTAGATTCCATGGTTGTTCCAAAATTACCCAAAGGTAATGATTGTATTACATTTAAAAGTGTTTATTTTCTATCTTCTTTCCCTTGTCTTTCTCTGCTTTATTTTCCAGTTAAAATTATATCTGAAACTGCTTTGTTTTTTTCAACTTGTTCCTTCACCTGCACTTATTGATCACGAGCAAACTGCCCTTCATTTTTTCCATCTTTTTATTTATTTTTCGTTTGGGGGGGGGGGGGGTCGGAGAAGGTTCGGAGCTGGTTAACTTTTTGCTCTTGGTCATTGTCGGGCAAAAAGGTAAAGAATACTGCATTGGACTTTACCGTCCCTACCGGCGGTGTTAATATCTGTTTCATAAACCTTTAGCAAGGAAATTTAATGGGGCTCGGCAGCCATCCTGTGCTTTTGCATACCCTTCCTGCTGACCTTGTCTAGGTTTTTCCAGGTACCCTTTTAGAACTGGATCGATTCTTACTGAGCTTGCAGAGTCACGCCACTGAACTCCGTTCTAAGCCAAATAGCCAGTGACGCTAGGACTCAAACCTCTGTCCTCAAGGAGAAAGGATATTAGTTCTAACGTACTAACCACTCCGTTAGGACGGCTATAAAAACGGTATTTTGAGTAATTCCTTGCCACTCCCAGGAAATCCCTTAATTCTGGGATACCTGACTAGAGCTGGTTGTACCCTGAATGCTACAAAGACATTTGTTTGAGAGTACGAGAAAGGATTCTTGGAGTGATTTTTTGAAAAGGTTTCTTTCCAATTGCTTAGGGTACAATAAAATAGTATTTTGGCGCAGAAAAATATTCTGACTTTTCTAAATTTGGTGCAAAATTGTGCTGTAAAGCCTAAAGACTAGGGACTTTGGAACGGTCGGGAACATTTTTGTTTATTTGTTTTTTCAATTCCTTCATATAATTATAATCCTTTCAAATCACACTTTGATACTTCATTGTCATACTAAAAAAACTTCAGGATATTCTTGGTTTTAAATTAAAGATTAAAAATGCGTATAGTTAAACTTAACTTACCTTAGGTCCTCATGTGCCTCCAGAGGCGTGCAGGGCATCCGCTTAAAGCCGCCAGTCATCCCTCATGACCGCTGGAGCAAGAACATCTTCCCACGTCGGTTGAAGGGAAGCATTTATGTTTCACAGGTCCGTCTGATACGCCCCAGCGTATCAGGCGCTGCGCGGCCTGCCTCTTCTTCTTCTTCTTCCTTCTGGTTGCCTCGGGATCGTTGCTTTTGGGATCCAGGATTCGTCCATATGAAGAGTAAATCCTATATTTCTACCATGGCTATCTATCTGTCCCTGTAGCTGTAAGTAAAACTCATCTGAGGGGAGCCTTTGAATAGATTAGGATGGAAGAGGAGCGTGCGAAGCTATGTTGGCCTCAGGCGGCTTGGTTTTCTAGTTAATTTTTAGTAGGAGTAGAAGCAGTACAGGAGTAGAAGCAGTATTGTAGCAGGAGTAGGAGTAGAAGCAGTATTTACATTCTAAATAATAGTAAATAAAATACTTCTAGGCTTTGTTGCTGTGGGGCTTCTTCTTATTCCTGCTGCCATGATGATTTCTTGTTTTCCCAGAAGACTGCCCAGGAAGCAGACAAGAATTTCTTCCTCAGGCGTATATAGACAAGTATCACGTCAATCCTCTTCTAAAAGTAATTCACCTGCCAACTCTGAAAGGCCTAAGCTGAAAGGTAAGTCTAGAATTATATTCCATCTATATTTTACAAATGTCAATAAAAGTTTTTTGAGGCATGCGGTTTTCTGCTTTTTGTTGTTGTATTTCGCGTTTCTATTGATATGGCTCTTAGTAGGCCATAGGTTGAAAGTTCCATTTTGTAGTATTATTCTGCAAAATTTATTCCTCTTTTTATTTTATAAGGAATGAAACTAAGAGTTTCATTAAATGTTTTATCTGAATTAATTATAATTACTAGATTCTAATCAAAAGTTTTGTTTGTTGTTAATTTTCTTGACTATTCTTTCTTGTTTATTTTTTCAACTATAAGCTTTCTTTTAATTTACAATTAAAGACCATTAAAAGTAAATTCCATAAATTATAAAATTTCTTTTTTTCTTTGGCAGAGACTGAAAATGCTAATTCAGTTAATTTTTTAACTGCTAATTCCGTTAGCTTTGCCTTGTTATAATTACCAAATTTGGATCCAGTGTCTTGTTTACTATTTTCTTTCTTGACTAACTCTATTGTCTGTTTTTTTTTTCTTCCCGATTTTCGTTAATTTTAAGCTTTAAAAGCCATATTATAGTAAATTTTTGGACAACGTTACAAATTTTTTATTCTAAAGAAACCGGAGTTAAAAAGCTTGGTCAATTTTATTCAGCCGCGTTTGTTACCAGTGCTAGATTTAAATAACAAATATCGCTTGCTAATATCGACTATCCCCTCTCGACTTTTTCTAGTGTCAATTTAAGAGCCACTGACCAGCCATAAGATAAAATACTAAAGTTATTGAAACTGTTTATGGCCTCGTTCATATTATCAGACTTTTGAACATTACTTGTCTTGGAAAACCCCTAACTACTTTTTTGATCAAAAAGGACTTAGTCCTTAGACATGACGGCAAAATTATTTAACAAGCAGATTTGAAGTTCCTAGCCTTTCCACTAGTTAGAATACGTTTTAAATAATTGTCCAAGTAGTAAAGCTAGTACAAATCACCCTAAATAGATGTCTTAAACCCAAAACGAGCAAGAATTAAAATATAACCTTTTCGGTTATTTATTTATAAATAACCTTTTAGAGTGGGGCTGACAAATTAGTTTCTGTTTATTTTTTATTGACATAGTCTTTACCATGGAAAAAAAAATACTTGATATCTTTTTGTTTTGTTTTTCTATTAGACTCCATAGCTTTTACTTTGAAGATTATTTGACTTTATTTCTGCTCATTTTGGTTTAATGAGACTCTGTACTTTCTTTAAAAAACTCGTTCCGTATGTTTTCCATAACAAATACTATCTGTAAGATATTAAATAACAAAAACAACAAGTTTTCAACTGAAAGTAAGGAGCAACCTCAAACCTTGAAACGAGCAGAAATTATTATGTATATGAAAGGGGTTGCCTCCTCTTTAAGATCTCGCTGTTTACGCTAAAGTTACTCCTGTTTACTCCTTTCATATACTTAATAGTTTCTGTTCGTTTTAAGTTTTGATGTTTTTCCTTACTTTCAGTTGAAAAAATTTTGTTCTTCTAAATTTAATTTTCAATAGTTGTTAAGTACTACCGGGAAATCCGGCTCTCTCTCCATGAAAAATCCCGGTTATTCTGTATTATACGCCACTCACTCAAGTTTACGATGTGTAAACCTCGAGAGCAACCCGATTTCTTCGTTACTTTAGAAACAAATATGGGCTATATATTTGCACATTGGGGGGGGGGGATTAAGCATAGTGGGTCTGCATGCAAAATGTGTTAGGTACAATTATTCTGGATTTTATTAAGTAAATTGTTTTCTGACTTCAAATTGACCAAATACTTTATCCCCCCCCTTATTTGGAAATATATAGCCCAAATTATTTAGTTCCCATCTATACTGTCACTTGTCTTTGTCTTGTCTCGCGATAAGCTGAAAGAAACTAACGAAGAAACCGATTTGTTCTCGACTTTTACACAGCTTAAACTTGAGTGAATGGTGGATAATACATTCCAATTGTTAGTCTGTTGCGATCTCTAAAGTTTACAGGAGCCGATGACAGCCTTTGGGGATCTCTTGAATGAAAAATAATCTATATGAATATATGGTAGCCAGTGGGGTTTTCTAGAGTAAAAAGAATCTAATAGAACCCACAGGAATCTAGTCTAGTCAATGGTAACCTCCAGGGTCAACTAGGATCCACAGTAACTCGGAGATCTCTAGAATCTGTAGGAATGTGCATGAATCTACAGAATATAGGAAATCTTTGGACTCGACAGGAATCTAAGGTATTCAAGAGTTTTCCACGGAAAGTAAATAGCAAATTTACGACTTTAAACGACCATAAATTAATTTATGTAAGACGATGAATGTAAAGCGAGAAGAATTTGCTAAAAATGAAGAAACTAGACCTAAAACAAATGGAAATCACGATGAACTGAGAAGCCAGGCTTAAATCGGACACGAATAATTATAAGATAATGGCTATGTTGTAGCCCCTCTATGTTCCCTAAATTGCTAATCTTATTTATACTTTACCGAAAACACGATGTACTTTCATACAGTTTTTCATAATTCTTCATAACATTAACAATGTCAGCATTGCTCAAAATTCCGTATTTTTCGATATCAACTTCTTTGTAATGTGACAAGCCATTTAGTTACAGGGGCGATTTTCCAAATTTTTTATTGGGGGCGGGGGCAAGAGGGGGGTTCATATCCGGAAAGTCAAGGGGCATGGGATATATAATAATTTGTCTCTTCACATTATTGGGGGCAAATGCCCCCCCCCACAACGACATCCCTGCTTAGTTGCAATCTCTCTTAGTACATTCCGGCATTTTTAGGTTCGATATCTTATAAACAGTAATCTTTTGTCGTTTTAGGCTTTGAATTAACTCTTTACTTTACAGAAACCTGATGTTTTAGGTAATATTTTAACTACTTGGCCATGGAACAAATCTACGTCAAAATTGGAAATGAACTTGTTTATTGCCGTCATAGTCTTAAGAAACGGACTCAATTTCCATTGAAAATCACCCTTGCCATTTTATCGTGATTTCTGATCAGTTAACGGCTTGATCACGAAAATGGCCCTGTTTTACGGTTTTGTTTTATGGAAATGTTATTGACCATATACAAACAGAATTGGCGCATATGCTTGAGGACCATTCAGTCATGATAAACCCATGTGTACAAATATGACACGTACAAACATATGTGGGTTAACATAGGTTATAAGAACCACCACATATAGTCTAAGAAAGAGAACATTTTACGGTAATTTCCTATCACTATCTCAATACGAACACTTCCACGGGAGATAAACTTTAGAGTTTTGGTTCTGCTGATTTTCTTTAAAAAAGAAAGAAAAAAAGGTTCTATGACCTATTCGATTTGGATGGAAACCAAGACAATTCTGGTCATCTCTGGGCGCAAACCATGACAACATATGATAGAGTATGATAGACAACATGTGATAGATCAGCTTAAGACACTAAAAAATCCCACCTTTGCCAAAGTCTAAATTCAATTTTTCTCCAGCATGTGACGGGGACCTGGTGACACCCCGATAGGTAGATACACTTATCAATCGGCTCAAATTTTTTACTTTTCTCTGGAACCATGAAAAATATTTCAATGAACTTTTTTTAGATTAAGGAACGTACTGTAGGAAACATTTTAAACACAGGAAATTCTCATATATTATTTTATTTTATTGCAATGATTCTTAGAAAGTTTTCGAAGAAATTATCTAGTTTCCACGATAACAAAGTGATGAATTAATAAACGTAAAAATAACTTCCAATACTGTTGTGCTTTAAGGTTTGCTATAATATGACAAACAAATTAAAACACTTTTTATTGATATGTCTCAGATGGATTCAGAGAAAAGTGTACCTAAATTAAACAAATATAAATCTCAAATTCTTTAAATTAAGGTCTAGGTTTTGAAAAGAATAATGTCCGAGGTGTTATTAAAACCTAATTATATTGGGTACTATTTATTTTTCTATTCAAAGAAATTATTATAAAAAATAACAATGGTCTGAAATTCATAAATGAGGTGCCTAATGAAACAGGACATACAGCAGAAAAAAATAATATTAAAAACTACAAATCTTAAACTTTACCATAAATATTATCCGACCCCCATAAACAGTGTACCGTTGCAGCCTCCATGACAAAAGAAATCCTTAAATGTATGAATAAAATACTCCTTTTGAACGACTCCTCTCCCAGTCTCCATTAACAAATGAAAAAAAAGCTGAGTTTAAAAAACTGTCTAGTAAAAAAAAAATGTTATTGAAACTGATAGCTTATTAACGAACAATGGTAAACACTTTATGTTTATCCATATAGCAAAAATAAATTGTGATATCGTATTTTCAGAAGTTTTGAAAATGAGCTCGAAACCCTAGTTTGTCATGTTTTTTTTTCATTCTTCTTCTCCAGCGCGAACGTGGAACTAGGACAAAATAGCAGCGTCGAAATATGTAGCCAAGAGAAGTTTTGCAATTAGACTTTAATCCCCCCCTTTCAAGGTGTGCATCCATATGTCACTCATTTTTGACGTCGCACATAGGCCATTCATTTTTGGGCAGGAGATAACAACATTCCCTTTCTGAATTCAGAGTATTATCCAATTTTAAAGTTGTTTTTCCATAATAATATGATTATGATGATAAGCTCTATTAAGCGTTGAGGTTCATGAAGCAAAAATAGTGGAAATAATGTTTTTTATGAAAAGCTCAAAATTCTGTGCAGTATTGTGGCAGAAAAATCGTAACAATAATAACACGAATTGCTGTAAATTACGTTGACGATTCATCAAAATTGCTGAAGGAAGGGAGCAAATTGTACTCTTTGCCATAACTAATACATGCATGAATGTGGCAAGGAAAGAAGGATGTCGCCGTGTTAAGTGGGACAGATTAAGTCGCCCATCGTCGCTTACTGTGGCCTGGGTCACTTGACGCATAAGCGCCGAGATGATTTCAGACTTAACGCGGCTAGGCAATTCACCTCCATCCGATCTTCGCAAAACACCATGCAGAGGCAGGGTGTAGAGGGAGGCTTCAAGCTCAAACTGCTCATTCTCTGGTCGCAATACCAGTGTGACCTCCGGCCAATTGTATCGACCGTTCAAGATTGCCCCATTTGCCGTCAACTCAACTGGCGATAATGGACCATCGGCAACTAACCTTATCACTCCATCGCCAACACCCTGGTCTTCGCGCAAAGACCGGTTGAACTGAATTACACTCGGGCTTTCTTCGTGAATGCGAATGGCAATCCGAGCTGATTTGAAGCCGTATGTGTAGCCGGCGTCATGATACTTTTCGAGTAAGCTCGCTTGAACGAACACGCCAACCTGTTGCTCTGTATTTAAATTGTCGCCGCTCGCTTCCACGTGAAGAAAGTAGTGATCGGCGGATTCGGGCTCCTGGGATTGAAGTGTGAATTTCCAGAATCCAGTCGGATTAATAAAATCCTCGCTTTCCGGCGGGCTTCCGGAACCGATTATGTCATCATGTGACACATCGTCATCGCCAGATTTCTCTACAAGAGTCTGGCGTTTTTGCGTAGCCACGAAGCTGTCGTTTTCAGTCGAGTTGTGCGGGTTATTGGTTCCGTCTGCGATCGCGTCGGTAGCGTCATGCTCGGATATGCCATCAACATTTTCAACGGCAAAAACGGCCTTGTTTAGCTCTCGGCAACGTCCCGGATATTCAGAAAAAACATGGAAATGTAATGCGATACACTTTTCCTCGTCGCCCTTTTGACTTCTCAAATTTCCAAGAAAATTCCTAAGGGAATCACTTAAATTAAGAGGGAACCCATCCTCGGAAGCAAACTTCATTGCAGCTTCAAACGCGTCATCTACAAAATCGTCTTTGTCGTCTATTCCATCAAGCGCATTAACGAGTTCCCACTTATTTTTGTTATTGTTGCCTGAGTATGTTTTTTTCCCGATACAGAACCGACGAAATTTCGTGAAAGCAGCAACAACGTTCGCGTGATCCTCTTCCACGCCAAAGCTCCATCTTCGCATATAGTAAAACCAATCGATGGGAAGCTAGTTGCCATAGAAAGTCAACCTGGTGACAGAAAAGGTGGAAGCACAGTTGGAGGTGGGCGGGGCAGCTCACCTTCAAACCGGGACAGACCGAATTCAATTGGTACCCCATCTTCATCCTCGGTCGATCCATCAGGATTAATCCAGACAGGACTCAAAAATCGACACGTCGACGACCTGGCCTTGATTGGCGCCATGTTGCAGACGGCGGATGTAGGCCATGCACACACCCAGCGCCGCGTGGATGCCGGCCAGCGTGTCGCCAATGCTGAGGTTGGGTCGCACTGGCAACTCACCGGGCACGCCATTGAGATAGCGGAACCCACCAAACCCCTCACACACTGAAGCAAAACCCGGGCGATTGGCGTAAGGACCAGTCTGGCCATAGCCGGAAATTCGCGTGTAAATCAGATCTGGGTTGATCGTTTTGATAACATCCGGCCCCAGCCCCCAACGCTCCATCTGACCCGGGCGAAAGTTCTCCACCAGCACATCACAATGCTGGCAAAGGTCCTTAACCAACGCCTGGCCCTGTTCGGTTTTCAGATTGATCGTGACCGATTTCTTGTTGCGAGCGTGACTCCACCACCACAGCGATACGCCGTTTTTTAAGGTCCGCCAGGTGCGAATCGGATCGCCTGTGCCCGGCGTTTCCACCTTGATTACTTCGGCGCCGAAATAACCCAGGATCGTGGTGGTAAAGGGCCCGGCCAGAATCTGGCCAAGTTCCAGCACACGCATGCCATCGAGGGGCCTTGCCTGGTTATCACTCATGCGGGCGTCGGAAAGTAATCGCGGTTGAGGAACACCGTAGTGCGTTTCATCAGGCGTGGGTGCGTGATATCGAAATCGCGTCGCGAATGCAGCAGGCGCGCGTTATCCCAAAGCATCACGTCACCCATGCGCCAGTGATGTTCTTGCACATAGTGCTCGCCACAAATGTGCTCGCGCAAAAAATTCACCAGTTCCTGCGACGCTTCGGGCTCCAGGCCATCAATGGCGTAGGTCTGGGTGGGATCAAAGTAGAGGCTGGCCTCGCCACTGGTCGGATGGCGCAGCACCAAGGGGTGGCGCGAATCCGGCGTTCGATCACGAATAGACTTCACCTGATCTTCCTCGGTGATATCGTCGTCGTACATTTCATAGCCGAACAGGCCCTGGCGCCCTTCAATCGTCGACTTCACCTCATCTGGCAGGTCCTGATAGGCCCGACGCGTATCGATCCACCGCGTATTGCCACCCTCGGGCGGCACCTCGATGGCAAAAAATACGGCGCCCGTGGCGGGGCGTTTGCGGTAACTCTGATCGGTGTGCCAGCGCACTTCATAGTCGCCCAGGCCGCCAATATTGCTGCCGTCTTCAAGGTACAGATTGGAAATGATCACAATCTCTGAGTTGTGCGGCGAGTGAATGTCCTTGCGCACCACCTGTTCCAATTCACCAAACAGCTTGCTAAACGCCAATTTCTAAGGGGTATTAATTTCGATCCCTCATTTCTTTTGATTGAGTATTAGATTTCAGTCTCTCCACCACCCCAAAAAATCATACAACATCCCCTCCAACTTTACTTTAAGATGTAGAAAATCTTAGGCCAAGCAATTCACGCTGTCATGACAATATTTGACTGCCCCGTAAGACACAGAAAAAGAAGTTAAAACTCAACAAATGAAAAATAACGTGATAAAAGCTTATAAGAGATAATAAAACCCTAGTATTCAGTCCCACCAGTCTCTTCACATCCAATATCCCCTTTACCTAGCAAAGAATTCCAAAAGGGGGAGGTGAGGATTAGCAAGCAATTCCACCAGTGGTTGACTTGTTGTTAGATTTAAATTTAAGCTCTATTAGGAGCTATTTCTGAGTGGTTATAGTGGAAATACCCCTGTTTCTTTTAGTTAAGGCTCTGCTTTTTTGCGCAACCGTGACAATATACAACTAGCCCCTTGTAGCTAGGTGAGTAATTCCTGAGTAATTCTAGAGCAGAATGGTTGTTATTAGAGACAAATTTAAGTGACATTAAGATATCTTTGAGAAATTTTAATGACAATACCTTGTTTCTTTTACTGATTTTTAGATTTAACCTTCATCAGTCTAAAAATTCCATTAATACATCCTACCTTAACTTTAAGCCGTAGAACATGTTAGTACAAGCAATTCCCAGTCTTTAACACTGAATGCCCGACACACGGCACTCTCTAGCAGGCATTATCACATATGTACCAGTTTTGGGGCATTTTTCTGCAAAAATATTTGCCTATACTAGAATTGATTGCTTAAACTTATTGAGGAAAATTCCCGTTAGCATTATTTCAAATGACTCCTAGCAATTGAGGCCCACGTGGTACAAAGTACCACATAAGTCCCCCTCCCCGTCCTCCGATGATATTTTCAGGTGCATATTATTACACCAAAGGGTCTTTAAATTTTTCTCTCAAAGGAAAGTTTATAAGCCAAAAAAATACCACTGTTTTAATTGGAACAGTGGAAAGTTCTTATTTCTTTAATAAACTGCAATATTCAATGACAAATCCTAGCCTCTGACTCTGAATAGCTGAAAAGCGGCATTCTCCAGCAAGCATTATCGCATTTATACCAGTTTTCGGGCATTTCCAGCAAATATATTTTTGTTTACACTTGAGTCGATCACTTAGACTTATTAAAAAAAATTTCCGTTAGTGTTTCTAACGATGAATCTTAGTAATTGAGGTAATTTTGGCATCTTGCCCCCCTTCACCCTAATAACAACTTTCTAGGGCAGGTTATTACACCTGACCTACTGTCTACTTTTATAGTAGTATTTTTATTAAAAAAATATGCTGTTATTCCCCTGGGGTAATTTTGGATCACAATGAGTTGTGTCCAAAGAGAGTTCTAAGATTTCATGGGGGGCTGGTATTGTATGGTGATGTAAAAATACATGCATATACCATGGTGACTGTCTCTAAATACAAAAAATAGAGCATTAAGAAAGAAATTTGACTAAACTTCAATAAACCATTGAGTGTTAAAAACTGAATTTTGAAATAGCATTAAGTTTATAGTACTTATTCAGCTAACGACTGTATTTTCTTGCACTATTAAATACTTGAGCTAGGTTCTGATAGGCGTCGCATTTCGTTATGGTAGCCAAATTTGCTTTTCAAGAAAACGTCTTCATACTGATGTCTATTTGGTTCGTTTCTGTTTCGGATCACAGTTGAATGACCGGGAATACTTGATGGCTGTTGCCTCATGCCAAAGTATGGTATTCGAAATTAAATTTTGGAAATTACAGTATATTGAAAGTTAAATTTGGGCTCACAACTTTCTTGAGCCAATTTTTTGTTTACCAGTTACTTCTATAGCTATTAGGGTTGTTTTTGGTACGTTCTGATTGAAGTGAATTTCATTTCGGTAGCTGAATTCTTGTCGAGAAGGCAGATGTTTTTGCGTGGGCAAGTATTTGGCATCGCTTCTGTTTTGAATCAAAGCTGTGAGACCGGGTTGATGGTTGTTGCTAAATGGAAAAACCAAGTAATAGGAAGCAGAATTTGATGAAATACAAAGCAATAATTGTGTATTGAAAGTTAAATTTAGATTTATAGCTTTCTTCAACCAAAACTTTGTTTACTAGCTATTGAGCCGTACAGAAATAAAAGCTATTGAATGCTTTCTGTGGGTTGAATTTCGATTCGGCATCCGAATTTTTCATCTTCTAAAAAAAAGTCTTTGTGTGGGGAGATATTAAGTTTGCTTCTGCTTCGGATTGGATTTGAAATATTAATTCCTCTAGCTGCAAAAACAAAAATAAAAACTGTGTATTTGTGTCTTGGTAAAACTGTACTGTCGGTCTTTTATAGTATTTTAGAAAGATTGGAGTGTTTCACTTTCAGTCAGACATAGCGCCAAGAATTCCTATAATGACGTCGCCTGGCCGTTTTGCTTGAAAAAATTCACCATATTCTGTAAGAGCCTAGCATCTTTTGAACTTGTTTTAAATTATCTTGTTATTGTAGGTATATTTTTGGGCCCCTGTTTCCCCCGGTGTCCCCGTTGTAGTTGTGTCCCTGTGTCCCGGTCGTCATTTATATTCCCTGTGTCCCGGAGCATAAATAGGAGGGGTTCATAGCACCATACATTTTTTTTCTTCTGTTTCAAACGCCTAGGGTTTGACAAATAAACAATTTAATTCATGTCTCCATTTGTTTGTTTCAGATGGGCATATCACCGTTTTAAAGACATCTCCTACACTAGAAGAATTGGAATCTCACATAACTAATCTAATGCCAGGAGGAAGATTCAAGCCTTGCCGCTGTAAAGCTCGCCATAAAGTTGCCATTGTTGTTCCCTATAGGGACAGAAAGCAGCATCTTGCTGTGTTTCTTCAACATTTGCATCCTTTCTTACAAAAACAGGAATTAGACTACGGGATTTATGTAGTAGAACAGATAGGTATGCAGTTTTTTCTTATTTTTTTATCTGGAAAAGTACTACTATACAATGACAAATTACTATAAATGGATTTTTGTGGTGTTTCTTTAAGCTCTGTTTACTGAGTGTAGGCTTAGATTAAATATTGTGTAACCAGTCATAGTTCTGAAAACCGGGAATATCAACTGTGGATTTTTATTTTAGTTAGAAGGGGGTTGGAAGAGGTCTCATAAAGATTGTTTAAGAACTGCGAAATAACCTAATAATCTGGGTAGTGCTCATCAAATCATGGTGATGTTTCTAGCATCTATAAAAAGTCAAAAATCCATTCTGTAAATGTCTTTTTAGGCACCAAAATGTCTTATTCTAGTCTCAGATAAATAGTTTTACCATTGAATTTTAAATTTCTAAAGGCTGTCAAAAAAGTGTACTAGTCGCCATCCTCCTCCGTCATCTCCTCAAAAAATACGGTTCAATTATAAAAAAAAAAATTCAATGTACACGTAAGTAACTTAGGACTGATTTCATGGATGTCTTAAAATGTATTTGTACGCTTGTATCCAGGGGAGGCATTGGATTTCTCATGTGACGATATCGTTAAGACGTATGAAAAGCCAATTTAAGTGGCATCTGATTCGTTGAAGTTAAGAAGCTGAAGTTCAAAAAGTGATGTTTAGAAGTTTTTTTAAGCTGATTTAGAGTTTTGCTTAGCTTTAGAAGCTGATTTTTACAAACTTCAAACAATTTGACGATCCTTGAAAAATTGAATAGTAGTTGCATATACTCTTTCAATGCGTTTCTGTTACATATGTGGATATCTCACCCATAGACCGGATAATAAACAGAATAAAAATGTTTACACGGGATTAGATTGATGTCTTAGTTTTAGAGGGAATTTGTAATTTGAGGCTGGTTAAGGGGTAAATAGACACATTTCATAATTGAGTGCATTGTCTTGTATCCCTTAATAAAACCTTAATCGGATCCATTAGTACCGCCGCGTTCGAATATTCTGTAATGGAAACTTAAGATTCATTTTCTTCAATGGCTATGGGAGCCTTTTGGCTTGAAAAACAAGGAAAGCGGCTGAGATTACGATACTCTGAATCGATGTCATTTTTCTCCCGTTTCTCCTTATCCGCTGCTAGCGGGCACTGAAAAATAAAGCTGTTTAATGGCTCGTCTTAAAGGAAATTGCTGCATATAGTGCATATTGTAAAAAAAAATAATTGAGAAATAATTTTAATCTTTTTTACAGTGGTAGCTGCAACCTAGTAAATCGGGGTTGTTGTGGTAGCTGCTAATCAAGAGAATTAAGAGCTATAGTTACCCCCCAGTTTTAGGTATATTTGATTAACAACTTTTTTTATTTTCATTAAAAAAAAAAAATTCTACCCCCCTCCCCTATATTTCCTTGAATCGATGCCACTGAACAATTTATGGTTGATAAGTACCTATATAAGGGATAACAATGATAGCAACAGCAGCTGTAATCTTGTAAAGGACGAACCACGGCCCATAGTAACCAAAAATTTTAAAAAACGTTTAAAAAAACCGACAAGTGATAAAAAAAATGCCATTTTCGACTGATTCATGTCAATAAGACTTAGTTCTGGAAACAATCATGTGACGTTATAGAAGGGGACCTGAAGGCATTCCAACAAGCAAGTTTTTTATGGTTGCAACCGTAGCTGTAATTATGAAAAAACGTCCCGTTATAAAAAAGATCTTAAAATGTATTTAAAACAAATTTTTAAATGAAAAGGAATCACTGAAATACTGATTCAGGAATGGTAACTATTATACGTGTTAAACTTAAAGGTAGAACTAATTACGAAGACAAATTTTCTGGAATTAAAAAAAAAAAAGTTAGAAAACCATCGGAAATGGTTTTGGAGTGAAATTTCGGAAAAAAAATATAGTATCAGAATCAACGTCGTCGAAAACCCTTCATCGAATGTTTTCAGCCGTACATCTCAAAAATTGAAGAATCCTATTTTAGCTAGGTTAGCACACCCTGATTTTATCTACCATCCCTAGCAGGTTACTGGAACATCTTGTAGAGCTGTTTAGGGGCTGACTGGAAAGTTAATCTATATAGCTGTGCTTTTTTTCATTGTCTAGTCATCGCAAAAGAATATTTGTTAGGCTACTTTTTTTTCTGTTGTCCGCCAGCTTCTACTGCTGGTATAATAATAAAATAATAAAGATTGGTGACAATAGAATATAAAAGTGAAATAGAAGAAGAATCGTGCTGATACAGCCAGTAAAAAAGGAATTTTTTTGTCGGGGTGAGATGGGATTTTCGAGCTCCATCAGTTCACTTAATCACGGACCTAAACTTTTACTCCACCACATACAGGCCGGGCTTTACCAACATGCCCACTAGGCCCGAGCCTGGGGGTCCTCAGTGCCAAGGGACGCAATGCGGTGACTCATAAACTATCAGATGTCTTCGAAGAATGAGAGCTGTGAGTTCGGTATCACCTCTCTCTTTTATACTTTTGGCTCATCAATTGCATTCTGTTCAGTGCTTCCGCTATCCCCGAAAACTTCGCAAAAACGCTTGCGCCTAGAAGCCTCAAAGCTTTAATTCCGGTTATGCACCTATTCATTTCTCTTGGTTTACAATCAGTTGCAGTTTGAGCTTTGTCAAATTTGGAAAATGAGCAACGCTATCTATATTTAGGACCCGCAACTAAAAGTCGATCATACGCCTTATGCGCCATCAGTGGCGCATTAGAAGGTCAAGGTGCTATGGTGATTTTATTAAGAAGCCCCAAGCTACCACTCAGACTTGAGCTACATACAATCTGAAGGATCAATGGGTGAAACACCACTTAATAGTGTTTTGTTCAAAAGACTCGAAATTGGAACGATATAGTAATGGGTCTCTAGCAGAAACATTTATAAAGTGCGAAATAATTTTATCATTTCAAAGTCGGCAGTGATCTACATTACAAGAAATCTTAAACGCAAAATGCACTGGGTCTTGTTGTTATTTGTCCTGTACTTGCATTAAGGTTCAGAGTTTCATTTTGTTCATTTTATGCTTATTTACCTGAGGTGTGCTGACAGCGAGATGGTTCCTCAGTGATTTTCTGCTGGTATTGCATCCAAGATAATGAAAAAGGGTAGAGACTTAAATCATTGTAACGAGTACAGCCTAATTCTTCCTCAGACCCCCGAGAAATACAGGCTCTACAACTGGCAATTTGGTTTTCATCAAAACATGATTTATGCATTTTCTCACAGATGACTAAAGAAAATAATTGAAAAAAGTGCAAGACTTGAGTTCTTTCCTATTTATTTGTATCATAGATGTGTCAGCTGCTTTTGACTCGGCAGTAAAATCTCTTGCTTTATTTGAAATACTTGACGTTAATACTTATATAGTAGTACACTTGTATCATTGGTAATCGTCAAGCTTCGTGAGAATTCAGATCACTCATGGCAAATTTCGTGATCCTATAAGGCTTATTTATGCTCTTAGCAAAGGTTTGTCCTGAGTCCTTTACTATTTAATACACTGGCATCAGCTATAACAATGAATATTCCAGGAGGATTTAGCATTGATCTTTGCTATTTTACTTTTATGTCTTCAAAGGTTGAACACGGCGTGTTGGTGTACGTGTCCGATGGGAAAGTCATCTGTGAGGATTTTCCCGGACGGGGAATAGAGGGGATGGATAAAACCGCTCCGAGCATAGATGGGATCCATCTCTGGCGGGGGCGAAACGGTTTGGCTGTGATACGTGATGACGGGTTTCCCGGCGACCTTCGCTTGAATCGTGCCGTCTTGGTCTTCGATCGTGACCTGGCCGAAACCCGTGGATGCCTGGCTCAGAGTCAGGAGAAGAGTGATTAGTGGCACTGATTTCATGGCATTTCGCTGGCTTGATGGATGGCGGTAGTAAGTCACGTGAATCTCTGTTTGTCAAAGATCGAGCGATGAGGCATTGGCGGCTTCTCTCGTGTTCTTCGATCTTCCTGAATGGCTATTCCGTGGTTGGGAGGCTAGTCCTTGGGGCGGAAAATAAACAGGTGCGAACGGGTTCCGAGCCGAGTAGGGTCATCCTCATATTCCCGAGAGCAATGATGAAGGTTTTGGCGATTGGTGTTGGATGGATCGTGTTGATGTGGGCGGGGCAAGCTCAGCAACCGGCCCATTCGGGTTTGTTTGAGGTGCCGGAGATTCGATCGTCGTGGGACGATCTCACCGAGGGTGTCGAGAATCGTGAGGACTGGCGCGAGCGTCGGGTCGTGCTGAAGCAGCGATACTTGGAGTTAATTCGCGATCGCTTCAAACCCGCGAAGCCGCTATTGCAATTACAGGTGCACGAAGAGGTGGTCGTGGATGGGGTGTATCGACGGCAGTTAATCAGTTATGGGGTGGAGGCGGGCGAGCGAGCCCATGCTTACCTCGGTATTCCAGTGACACTTGAGGGCAAGGCTCCGGCGATCGTGGCGTTGCACGGGACTTTTGCTCAAGGGAAGCAACGAGCGGCCGGTCTGGTAGATAATCCTGACAAAGCTTACCTGGATCATTTGTGTCGACGGGGATACGTCGTGATTGCGCCCGAACACTTTGTTTCCGGCCATCGAATTCCCGCCGAGGGGCCGTATGAAACGGGGCGGTTTTACGAAAAACATCCGGAGTGGACGGCGGTGGGAAAGTTCACTTATGAGCACTCGATTGCGATTGATGTGTTACAGGGGCTCGATGAGGTGGACGATGAGCGGATCGGGGCTTTGGGACATTCGCTCGGCGGTCACGGGACGTTTTTTTTGGCGGCGTATGACGATCGGATTCGAGCCGCGGCCAGTAATTGTAGTGCGACGTTCTTTCGCCACAATCCGAGTGTCACGGGCTGGTCGCGGGATCGGTGGTACATCTATTTTAAACCGATTCGGGAAGAACTTTTAGAAAAAAGTATCAAAGAAGGTGAAAATCCCGTATTCGAAAACCGCTAATCTTGGCGAATCTACCTGAGTACAACGGGGCACGTGAAATCCCGTTGGAATTAGCGGAAAACACTCCGTAAGACTAAATACTCATCAATGACCGATAGTGAACCAGTACCGTGAGGGAAAGGTGAAAAGCACTCCGCAAGGAGGGTGAAATAGTTACTTGAAACCGTTTGCATACAAGAAGTCAAAGCATCAATATGATGTGATGGCGTGCCTTTTGCAGCATGAGCCGGCGAGTTAAGATTAAGTGCGTTAGGTTAAATAGACGATATGGAGCCATAGCGAAAGCGAGTTTGAATAGAGCGTTTAGTACTTAGTTTTAGACCCGAAACCGTGTGAGCTAACCATGGTCAGGTTGAAGTAACCGTAACAGGTTATGGAGGACCGAACCAGTATCCGTTTTAAAGGGTTTGGATGAACTGTGGTTAGGGGTGAAATGCCAATCGAACACGGAAATAGCTGGTTCTCTTCGAAATATTTTTAGGAATAGCGTTAAGTTATAAGTTATTGGGGGTAGAGCTCTGAATGTGGAATGGCCGCGTCTTGCGGTACTGACTACAATTAAACTACGAATACCAGTAACTGTTACTTAGCAGTCAGTCAGTGGGTGATAAGTCCATTGGCAAAAGGGAAACAACCCAGATCAACCGCTAAGGTCCTTAAATTACTACTCAGTGGAAAAAGATGTGAAATTACTTAGACAGCCAGGATGTTGGCTTAGAAGCAGCCACTCATTTAAAGAGTGCGTAATAGCTCACTGGTCAAGTGATTTTGCGCTGAAGATGTAACGGGGCTAAGTAGTATACCGAAGCGATGAATTAGATCTGTTTTAAAATAGGTCTAATGGTAGGAGAGCGTTCTAGCGGCGTTGAAGATGAGATGGAAATCTTGTTGGAGCTTCTAGAAGTGAGAATGCCGGCGTGAGTAACGATTGGGAGTGAGAATCTCCCATGCCGAATGATCAAGGTTTCTTAGGCCAGGTTCGTCCACCTAAGGTTAGTCAGAACCTAATACGAGGCAAAAATGCGTAGTAGATGGATAATAGGTTGATATTCCTATACCACTAAAACAAGTGATGGAGTGACAAAGTTAGTAACAATGAGCAGGCTAATGGTTATGCCTGTCTAAGCTACCAAGTGGGAAAATAGGTAAATCCGTTTTCAGAAAACAAGGTGTAAAAGATAGTGAAAGTTGTTTTACAACCGGTAACGAAGCATTAACTGCTAATTTTCAAGAAAATCTTCTAGCGTTTTAAAGTTTAATTAATACCTCAGGATGTGATAACTTTTTTTTAATTTTATCCTTAGACATGCAATAACATTCAATGGTAAAACGGAATTAAAGAAAATGGAATTCATTTCAAGCATCAAGGTTTCTTTTAGTTAGATTAACTTACCGTCTTCTGTTTCAGAGGGCTGTGGACGAGGGCGGTTTGTGTCCGGACGTCTTCCAGTGCTAAGATCTTCTCCAACCGTTTCAGTGTCAGGCTCCTGTGTGGTTGTAGTGGGTCTTTTTGTATTTCGCTTTGTACTTTGGGTGGTCAAATTGTCATGGTCTTCTTCTGCTTCTGCTCCTTGAGTAGTAGTAGGCCTTGGTGTTGCTCGCGTTGTTGTTGCCTGTGAAGATGGTTCAAGTGTGGTTTCTTCAGTAGAATCAGTGCTGTCCTGGTTGAAAGGTTTCGTTGTAGTCTTAGGCTGGCTGCGTCTTGTTGTTGTTGACTTTTTGGTTGTTGGTCCTTCTGTTGGTTCTTCAGTTTTTTCCGCTGCAGGAGTGGTGGTGGGCCTCGGCCTAGGTTTTTTAGTCGGTGCTCTGGATGTGGAAGCCTCAGTAGCATCTGTCGTTTCCTCCTCAAAAGGTGTGGTTGATGTAGAAGTTGAAGGGGGTGATCTTGTTGTTGGTCTTCTGCTTGTTGTTCTCTCTGTGGGTCGTTCAGTTTCTTCCTCTGTAGGAGGGGTAGTAGGCCTTGGTCTAGGTTTCCTAGTTGGTGCTCTAGATTTTGAAGCCTTAGTAGACTCGGTCGTTTCCTCCTCGAAAGGTGTTGTTGTATCTTTGGTGGAAGAGGTTGATCTTGTTGTGGGCATTCTGGTTGTAGTTCTTTCTGTAGGTTGCTCTGTATCTTCTTCAGTAGGAGTGGTCGTAGGCTTCGACTTAGGCTTTTTGGTTGTTCTTCTAGATGTTGGGGCTTCAGATGGCTCCGTTATTTCCTCTTCCGAAGACGTTGTTGTTGAGGTAGGTGAAGTACTTATACTAGTCGTTGAAGTTACATCTGTTGTTCTTTCAGTAGATTCTTCTGTCTCTCCATCTTTAGTTGACCCAGTTGTAGGCACTGTAGTTGATCCAGTCATTTCCCTTTCAGTAGTAGTCGTTGTTATGGTAGTTGAAGAAGGTCTTGGGCTTCGTGACTCTTCAGTTGTGGTACTAGTCGTCGTGTCTTCAGTATTCTGCTCCTGTTCATCTTTCTGGGGAGAGTCAGTTGTTGTCGTAGAGCTCTGATTTCTAGTCGAAGGTTGAACGGTAGATCCAGCATCTTCATTGGCCTCCCTCTCCTCTTCAGAGGTAAAAATGTTAGGGGATAAGTTTATTATTAATGAAAAGTTTAGGTAAGACCTGTTTAGATATAGTATTAGACTTGATCATTCCGAATGACTGGCATTTATCAACTCTAATAGACATTCTACTCCAGGAACACCAGGCAGTAAATGCATTTAAAAGGAGCTGATTCTCATACTGTTGTCCTGTGAGAACTGCTGCATCATCCGCAAATTGATACCAATGGCGAGGATGAAAGCTGTGTGACCATTTATATCCTAGTTGTGAAAATTTATCTGATTTTATGTATTGAATAAAACTATTCATGATCAGGTTAAATATTAAAGGACTCAGGCAATCACCTTGCAATACACCTCTGCCAACATGAATAAAATCAGTACGGAATAAATCAGTAGTTAAAGATGTATGAAAATTAGAATACAAATTACCGATTAATGATATAATATGATCTGGCACATGGTGATATTTCAAAATAACTGGAATAAGGCTATGATCTACTTCACCGAAAGCGTTTTTTAAATCAAGTAGAGTAATAAAGGCAGATCGTTGCTTTAATTTAGCTTTTTGAATAACGTGTGCTAAGTGAGCTGTGTGTTCAAATGTGCCTGTTATCCCTTTCATGAATCCTTTTTGGACTGTTGTTTCAATAAAATTATTACTTTTGAAATAATAGTATAAACGGTTACGAATTACAGATGTTAATATTTTTAAAGGTATAGATTCAAGAGTAATAGGTCGGAAGTTTTCAGGCAGGTCAGCTGGTCCTTTCTTATAAATGAGAACGGTTACGGCACGTTTCCAAGTTTCTGGTACTGTCCGTGTTTTCCAGATTTCAGCGATGACAGCGGTTAAGTAGGAACGTAAATAGCTGGAGCGTTTAAACAAGATGACTGAGAGTTGGTCGAGTGGGCAAGGGCTTCCGCTCGTTTTCATAGCTCGCACAGATCTAGTAATTTCCTCGTATGATGGTGGTTCTGAATTGAAATCAAAAGATGGGTCAGGCAAAGATGGAATCCATGAAGGTATCTTGTAAATAAAAGCCGGAATGTGACGAGAAAAGACTCTTTTGAAATGATCCAAGCATTGTGCGGAAGTGAAAGATGGGCCAGGCGACGTAGAAGTATCAACAACAAAGCGTTTGACGTAATTCCAGAAGTTGTTTTTGATTTCATTGTCGTGATCGAAGCAATCGATATTGTTTGGGGACGGACCTCTTGATAGCTTTTTGCGAAGGAGACGGGCCACATATTTAACGGATGGCAAATCAATGGGTGAAGATTTCTTCAAACGAATGAGTTCTTTTCGAAGTTCCGATTTAGTTAAATGGTCAAATTAATTTACAGAATCACTATGATCGGAAAAGTGTTAAGTATCAACAGTTATGTGAACAGCTGAAGAAACGATTTAAAATAATTTCTTACAGCAATCTAAGTATGAGCGTTTTTGGCGGAATGCCAAGGGACAGTACATGTTTTATGGTGATGCTTAAAGATCTTAATGTTGAAAATAGTAAATATCTTGTATTTGCGATTATTATCGAGTAGAGAGGATTTGAAATGTTAGTTTTGAAACGAACACTAGAGAAATAGGAAATATGTCACCACTGGGGATTGATAATACATTCTAACTTTAATAAGGTTTGGATTAATGGCGGGCCGCAGTTCTTCCTTGGTCGCATGGCGCAAAGAGGCAGGTCTCCAATAGCGTTGAGCCGGATGTCGATGTCCACCGGTGGATGATTGAGAGCTAATCTGGGGACTAGAGAAATAGGGTATGTTAAAATCGGAGGTTACCTAGCCGCGAAAGTGTGGGTCATGGGTTCGATGCGCTGGGTAAAAACCTTTACTATGCAGACGAAAAGAATTCGTTTTCTCACTAGCCCTATTCAATTAACCTTGTTGTAATGGACGCTGATTGGTCCAAAATCACAAGCCATTCAGGTAGTCCAATTTCTGATTGGCTCCTTCAAAATACAGTTGGGTATACTCTTTCACACATTCCATTTCGGTCATTCTGACGTTAGTACGCTGTGGAGTGTCAGACAAAAAAATCTTTTCAGTACACAATGTTTTCGCTATTTTGTGCAATAGAAATATATATATGAACGTTAAAATCATTGTCACATTGGCATCAGTTTTCAGATGCTGCTGCAATTTAACTGGTCAGGAGTACGAGAAAATCCTTCTGAACGCCTTTTCCGCATGGTGTACCTGATGCCGTATAAAGATATGAGTTGATAAATATCCGTCTTTTGGTATCACAAAATCAGATACACTCTTTAAATAAATATTGTCCAAACTGCACATTGACGGATATATGATACCAATAAACTCAGTTACTTTAATCTAAGCATGGAAATTGCAGTATATTAGGAAATTCTTTGTGGTACGATAGACAAAGTTTTAAAAATGATAGACTCCTTACCTTTGCATCGAAAAAATAAACTGTTATAATATCAAAAATATCGTTTATCGTAAACCTCGTGGCACTTAAATATTTCTGATCTAAACATAATCCGGATTAGCAAACTGGTGATTAGAAAAGTCTTAATTTCTTTAGTAAAGGTGTATTTAAAGAAATACAGGATTTATCGTTAAAACCTTGCGACACGACTATGTTTCATCACACTGAAAACTCTTGTGAGAACGTAGTTAAAGGGTTGCAAATCACGGTACAACAATTCTTTTGCAATGTGAAATATTGAGTTCACAGCTACACCAAAACCAATGATAAATGTTCTGCGTGGCCCATCAACAATTTTGCATCCAGTACTGTCCTCTAGAGATAAGAGATACTGTACTGTCCCCCTTGCCAGCTCTTCCTTTTCATTAAAATTAGTTGGTGTTAATGGTTGCTTTGAAAATTTTCCAAATCTATTTTTTGAATTTAGAATGTCAAATAGATTGTTTATATTAAGTATAAAATCTGCAGTTTCTTTGCAATCTTTAAAGGCTGGTTCTTTCATTTTTCGTAGATAGTTCAAAGCACTTGATACAGAATGGCTTAAAGTCTGTGCAGCAACATTAACCTTCATTTTGTGGTTCTGGAAGAATACATGCCTTGATGCCAATTTAACACCCAGATGTAAAATGTCCTTTCTCTGCAAGTTGTAGAGGCTGGAGATGTAGGACCACTTTATTTTGGATCCACCTGCAGTTTGAAAGATCCTCATGTCGCCCAGAGCATTTCTTGTGAGTTTAAGTATATGGCATACATCAAGGATGACATAAAGCTTTTTATTTGGATTGATTGGGTGTGGAAAAGAGCTGTCAAGATTTGCAATATTACAGCCCAACTTTTTAGCAGCAGAAAGATTGGAAGCTGCACCATCAAAAATTATGGCATGAGGTTGCATTGTGGACTCTTCTAGCATAATGATGGCCTCTTTGATCAGCTGTGTCAAGATGTCAGAATTAACAGTGTTGGTGAAGAAGTAACCAATTGGGTGATGCCATGGTTTCATGAGTCCTCCAGCCATAAGAACCAGGGCATTTTGAGCCATTGTATCACTAGCTTCAGCAATTATGTGACCATAGCTGACATTCCCAGAGAAACATTTATTTTTTTGATCCCATACAGTTTCTTTTCTTATTGACATCTCGTCAATAATCACCACACAATCTCTTCCGATAGTTTCTCCTTTCTCTTCTAAATATTTAAAGGTCTCAGATAAAAATCCAGGCTCACACTTAATATTTGATGCCCATGACCTGATTGTTGATGGCCCTGGGAGCTTGAGCACTTTCCGTACAAACTGATAGGCCCTTGGGCTGTAGAAGTGCAAAGAGATTGCAAACTGTTTGACTTTGTTACTGTACCGCACACCTCTCACCTTGTTAAAATTTTTGGCATGATTTTGTAACAGTTCTTTTGTAATGTCCGAAAAATTGTGGATCATTGTAAAACACTGATCTTCAGTAAGGTATTTGTAATCTTTTAACTTTTCGACTCCATGGCAGAACCCTTAGAAGTACCCTTTAAAGGAAAGGATCGAGTCATCTTACTTTACACTAGCCTCTTTTTCCAAAGTGAATGGACTCAAGTACCTTATTCTGAGGTTAGTAATTACGCAAGGAGACATAATTGCCCTCTGCAAAATTGCAACGTAACATATGACAAAGCTCTAGTTAGTACTTCCGACGTACTCGTTTTCCATTGTATTGACTTAGAAGGCCCGCAGGAGTATTCGGCAGAGACTTTACGACAGATTGAAAGGCAACACAAGAGACCTCACCAGAGATGGATCTTTTTCTGTCACGAGCCACCGACGTTTACTTGGAATTACGATTCTTATGATGGATTGTTCAACTGGTCTATGACTTACATGAGGGAATCAGATATCTTCATACCATACTTTAGGTACCAGGCAAGAAGATTTCGTTGGAGGCGGATCCCAAATTACGCACGTCGAAAGACAAACCTAATTGCTTGGGTTGTGAGTCGCTGTGGCCAGTATCGTGATGTTTACGTCAAAGAATTGGAAAAGTATATACCCGTGGATGTATATGGAAAATGTGGAAAAAACTACGCTCGGAACAAAGGAGTTTTGGTAGGCAATCTAAAAGAAGAAATTGCGAAGTACAAGTTTTATTTGGCTTTCGAAAACTCCAATTGTACAGACTATATCACGGAAAAGTACTGGGATACCAGTTTGGGCTCTGGTGTTGTACCAGTTGTGATGGGTACAATTTACTCACCCCCTGTGAGTATTCCAGGATCTTTTATTAATGTTGCAGATTTTGAGTCTCCGAAAGACCTTGCTAAATACTTGCATTACTTAAACAGTAATGATACAGCGTATAACGAATATTTTGCTTGGAAAAGGAAATTCAAAGTGAAACCTGGATATGATATAATATGCGAAATTTGTAAAACGCTCAAAGTATGGGGAAAAAGAAAACAGACACTGGAGTTATCAAAATTTTGGAATTCGACACGAACTTGTGTGAAGACAGAAATTGAAAAACTCGATAGGGATAAGATATTGTCAGAAAAATCCCCAACTTTTCTTGCGTGAGACGGGGCGGAGGGGGAGGGGTAGAGGGGGACTTCATAGGGGGTATTTAAACACTAGACAAGTTGAAGTATATTGATTATCTATTCCAAACGATCTTATTCAACCTGACCCAAATTGTTATTGTCATTCATGAACATTATCAAACCAAGAAAACTACCCGATTAGCCTGTATTTAGTCAGAATGGACGACGCAATCTTTACAAAGGATCCTTGGTAGGGTAGGCCGTGGCTTGGGTAGCCTCCAGAAAACGTGTCGCTCTCGTGACCGTTATTTTCTAGGATCTTCTCGTTTCCTATAAATTCATTGTAATAGCTTTCTAATTTCACTCAATACGATCGCTGTGATCAGCGAATGGCGAAAACGTTTAGCAAAATAAATCCGTTACTCAACGCAATATTCAAGTTTTGTACCACAAACCAACTTTTCACACTAAAGAGACTCTAAAAAGCCAGTTAAAAGTTAAAAAAAAGATATAAAAACCGTGAAAACCTGGCTGCTCGAGACGAGCTTTCGGAATCTTTATTCCTTCATCTGGTCCAGATCTTGCATCTTTGTTACTTCTTTTGACTCATTTTCGTACTGTCATTTGAATGGCTCTTGAAAGGCCGACTGGAGCAGGGAGATGAAGTTACCGCTTAAAATTTGAGAAGTTCGTGAGTTAGATGCTCTGTCTAAATGGTAACCTATATCTTCCTTTAAATAAATAGAGCCTAAATATTAAATTGCATACATTTGAGAGTTGTAAAGGTGCTTTGGCTTTTCATCATGCGACTATCCATCACCTGAATATATTTACTTATGCCCCCAGATTATAACAAAACCTACTTGCAGGCCAGATACTGCATTGCTTTTAAATATGTTAATTTGTCTGTGTCACCTGACATAACTGACGTGAAGACTGCAAGTGAAACTGAGAGTCGGCCATAGAGTTATAAGTACAGATAAGGAAGTCCAATGCCGCTTCCTGTGCCTCCCACTGGGTCGAACAAAAGTTGATCAACAAATGTTGATGGGAGAGAATTGCTTGAACAAACAGCGTGTTTAGGGGTTTTCCTGGTCAATTAAAGAAAGTGTGCTTACTATCAAAGTAACATGTTACTCAACAACACATTGGTGTTATCATAAGGCGATGAATAGTTGCATGATAAATTGTCTTTGTGATTAATAATCTGTGTGATGAATCATCGCAGTTATGAATCGTCGTACGATGAATTGTTTTTGTTATAAATAGTCTGTGTGATGAATTGTGGCACGATGAATTGTCTTTGTGATGAACAGTCTGTGATGAATTGCCGCATGATGAATGGTTTTTGTGATGAATAGTCTATGTGATGAATTGTCGCGTGATGAATAGTCTGTTTGATAAATTGTCGCTGCAATGAATTGTCACAGGATGAATTGTCACACTTGAATCTTCATGTGATGAAAAGTCACACAGCCTTTGAAACGGAATGAAATTTAAATTTGTTTCATTGTCAGTGTACGTTCGAATGGGTTGCAAGATTCCTTCAATCGAAGTCCGTCATTCTGCGATATTTTCAGCAGGTAATGCACCACCGGTTTCGTGCGCCGCCCGGCCCGCGGGGCATTCACCCGCTACCTCCCGCCCCACCTGCGGTCCGGGGGGGCGCCGCGTCGGCGGTGACCGCCAGCCGCCGCCGGCTATGATCTTTCGGGTCAGGGCACGCGCCGGGTGGACCGGCGCCATCGATTCAGGAGGCAGCGCGATGGGCTCGGTGATCGTCGGCGGGGCGCGGACCCCGATCGGGAAGTACATGGGAGGCCTGTCGAAGATGACGGCCATGGACCTGGGCGGACGGGCGGTGGCCGCGGCGCTGGAGCGCTCCGGAGTGATGCCCGAGCAGGTCGACTACGTCATCCTGGGCCAGGTGCTGCAGGCCGGCCAGGGGCAGATCACCGCCCGCCAGGCAGCCCACGCCGCCGGCATTCCGCTGCGGGTCCCCTCGCTCACCATCAACAAGGTCTGCCTGTCCGGCCTCAACGCGGTGGCGCTCGCCGACCAGCTCATCCGGGCGGGCGAGGTGTCGATGGTGGTCGCCGGCGGGATGGAGTCGATGAGCCTGGCGCCGCACCTGATCCCGAAGGCGCGATTCGGCTATCGCCTCGGCCACGGCAAGGTGCTCGATGCCATGATCCACGATG
This sequence comes from Alatinidae sp. Z8VKAUB7J3, assembly GCA_010016025.2. Taxonomy (NCBI): domain Eukaryota; kingdom Metazoa; phylum Cnidaria; class Cubozoa; order Carybdeida; family Alatinidae; species Alatinidae sp. Z8VKAUB7J3. The sequence continues at coordinate 87,792,797 of JAAAKM020073195.1, forward strand.
GCCTGTGGTGCGCCTTCGCCCACAAGCACATGGGCGAGGACTCCGATTTCGATTGCGCGCAGCACGGCGTCGATCGCGCCGCCCAGGACGCCTGGGCGGCGATGAGCCACGAGCGGGCGCACGCCGCCACCACGTCGGGAAAGCTGCGCGAGGAGATCGCCGCGATCGAGATCCCGAAGCGCAAGGGCGATCCGATCCTGCTCGACGCCGACGAGGGAATCCGCCCGGAGAGCACCGCGGAGTCGCTCGGCAAGCTGCGCCCGGCGTTCACCAAGGACGGCACGATCACCGCCGGCAACGCCTCCCAGATCTCCGACGGCGCCGCCGCCCTGATCGTCACCAGCGAGGAGCGGGCGCGCGAGCTCGGTCTGCAGCCGCTCGCTCGCATCGTCTCGCACGGCATGGTCGCCGGCCCCGACGACACCCACCTGCACCAGCAGCCGTCGCTCGCCGCCCGCGCCGCGCTCGACAAGGCCGGCTGGAAGCCGAACGACGTCGATATCTACGAGATCAACGAGGCGTTCGCGTCGGTCGCGGTGGCGAGCGCGCGCGACCTCGAGATCGACGCCGGCAAGGTCAACGTCAACGGCGGTGCGGTCGCCCTCGGCCATCCGATCGGCGCCACCGGCGCCCGCCTGGTGCTGACCGCGATGTACGAGCTGCGGCGGCGCGGTGGCGGCCGCGGGCTGGCCGGTCTGAGCCTTTATGGACACCCTCCTCCTTCTGGGGTAACCTGGCACGTACTAGCTTGTCTTTGAGAGACTTTGCTCTACGAAAGGAGACAATCGGTTTTGAGGCAAATACTTTCCTGTGCTCCTCATCGCATCCCAAAATATTAAAGTTATCCAACACAATTTTATACGCAGTACCGCTAGAGTTGGGAAGTTTGCCAAAAAACGTGATAATAGTTTCGCTCCATGTTGTAGGACTGTACCCCAACATACCACATGACGAGGGTCTAACAGCTATAAAGAAGGCATTAGATACTGTTTCTACCACCACAATCCTACGATTGGCAGAATTAGTTCTTGAGCACAACAGGGGAGTCTACAAGCAAATACAGGGAACAGCAATGGGTACAAGGATGGCCCCACCTTATGCCATCTTATTTATGGCAGATCTAGAACAAAAAGCTATTGAAGATTTTAGGGACAATTTGCTAGTTTGGTGGCGCTAAATAGACGATATTTTCATTGTCTGGAGGGGTGGTGAGGACGAGTTAGCTATTTTCCTTGATCACCTAAACTTTATACACTTGGCAATTAAATTTACGGCATCGTGGTCTACACACACAACAAACTTTTTAGATGTCAAGGTTACAAAACTAGGTGACACTCTACCCACTGACCTATTCATTAAGTTGACAGATACACACCAATATTTACATGCTGATTCTTGTCACCCATATCATAAACAGTGTGCGATCCCTTATAGCCAGGCTCTACGCCTACGTCATATATGCTCAGGAGAGGATGCGTTTCAGGAACAATGTAAGGAGCTAGAAACATGGCTCGTAAAAAGAAAATTTAACTAGAAAATGGTAAAACAACAAATTCTGCGAGTTAAGGACAAAAGTAGAAAGGACGTTCTCAGTAGCAAGCAGGAAAAGAAATCGAACAACAACGACATCCTTGTTTTAAGGTATCATCCAGCTCTAAGTCATAAGGTGCATCAGATCCTAAGAAAAAATTATAACATTCTAGCAAGCGATGACGAGCATCGCAAAGTTTTTAGTCACCCACCGATAGTTACATATCGAAATGGACAGAGCTTGAAAAATAAGCTGGTAAGAGCTAAGTTAACTCTGAGACAGGCAGCTCCGGGTGCAAGGGGAGATCAAACTGTGCAGTTTGCCCCTCGTCAAGGAGACTAAAAAGTTCTTTGACAGATCAGGAAAGCGCACCTATGAAATTAGGGTAGGACCACTACATTGCAACTCTAAATTGGTGGTCTACCTACTAGAATGCAGAACATGTGGTATTCAATACATAGGTAGCACCAAAACAGCCCAAGGTAGGTTATGCCTTACAGAAACTTTCAAGACCTCGAAGGGTCAACATGCCAGACATAGCAAATAGCACCTCGTCAAGTGGCCTGAACCTGGCTATAAGGCTTCTGCTCTCTTCAAATGTTTCTCTTCTGTGTAATTTGATAAGCAGGATTAGACACAACGAATGTGTCAAGACACGAAAGAGGCGACCTTTCTGCAATGAATGCAAAGGAATACAAGTAAAATATCCAAAAATCTTTAATCCCTAAACTACTTCGCAGGTACACTCCATCGCAATATGTTAATTAATTAGTAAATTACCTCATTAGATAAGTACATTACCAGCAGAGTATCTTTATGCAGAGGATGTCTTTTGTGCCATATTATTATTATTATTATTGGAAGCACTGATATTTAATGATGTTTTCTGAGCTCATAAGGGCTTTGCAACGGTCAGCTACGTGTAACCTTAAGATGGCTGACCCATTAGTCCATCGCGTACTACCCCATTTATGAACCTTTAGGCTTTAACAGGACACTTTTAGTGGGATTAGCAACCAGTGGATTAAAACCAGAATGTTAATATGGATGGAGGATAAGATGATAACTAACTACTTTTAAACCAATTCGATAATAGGCGTTTTGTTTAAATCCTGTCTGAATCAATAAATGAAAGAATCTTTCCGACAATTTACGCTGTTTATTAAATTTACACGAAATGAGATTATATTAAGTTCAATCAAGAAAACATGCAAGGCGATTGGAAATGCTTCTGCTATGTGTTTTCTTTACATCTTTAAGAACAGTGTTCATAATTAAGTATACAATTGAAAGCGCGCAAGCTGAATAACACTGTTGATATTCAATGTTAGCAGGCTCTCTAGATCTACCATAATGTACACATCATTTCTTGTATCTAGACCCCCAATGATTGTATTGTCTTGATAATAAAAAGCTCTACCCTGCTCCACCAAATACAAGTCAATCCCCCCTGGGTGCGAGATGAGGTTCTTCCATTCCCTTCAAAGTTCTGACATAGTGCTTTAAGTGTATATAGTTTTTACTATTATTGTAAATGAAGTTATGTGCATCTAATTCGTCAAGTTTACATCTCAGTTGTCTGCTTCGTTGTAGTTCAAAGTAAACGGAGCTTGGCATACATGGATTGACTATCCCAGGTTTCATGAACTGGTAAGTATTTAATATATCAATGCATCGATAAGGACTATCTTCAAGTTATACTTAAGAACGCTCATAACAGGATGGACGATGATGATCAACACAAATAACATCTTGCAACCTAACAATTCTTGTAGCTGACTATTTTTATTTAATGCAGACGGCACATGGCATTGCATTAGGAATGGAATTCTTGTCGTTACGGAAGGTATGTAAGCCAGTGTAAAGTGTTGAGCAACAAATTGCGGTTTTCGAACTATCGGACCCCTGTGGTTTATTGTTTCCGTAGTTACATTGTTTTGAAATTGACACGCTCTTGTTAGTTTTGAAAACAGCGATCGAAAGCTGGACTCACGTTTTGTAACTCGCGTTGTGAGAAAGTTTATCTTGTGAAATATTGTTATTGTCGTGGATATACATTGACTGTGTGAATGCACGCTGCGCTGATACTTCACTGCGTATGTAGCTGTTTATGCCTGTGCTATGAATACTCGATTTCAACATAAGGGCAGCAGCGTCGTTGTATATGATAATATTTATCATTATTTATTAAACAGGGCTGGAGTTTCAATCTTGTTTCTCACTTGAGATAGATCCAAACCGGCTTTCTTGTAGAAAAGCGTCAAAATTTAAAATATTTCCGCGTGAAGTATTTTGCTCACACTTTATACAACATAAGGTTTCATTTTGCCTTAAAAATAGTTAAGCTTTATTTTATTTTCGTCAACATTATTGCCACAAAGATCGTGTGCCTTCCACAAATTCTAGCTCTGTAGTTTATCAATTTTCATGCCAGTTTGAGGCTGGCTATGTTGGCCGCACGACTTTGAGGTTGGTTGACCGAATTAAACAGCATGTACCATCGTATATTCGCCAAACATGGCCTCCTAAAAGGAAACAACCACCTCGGGTTTCAAAGACCAGAAACACCGCTAAGCAATGTGACTCTGCCATAGGGCAGCACTTGCTTGAGAACCCAGACTGTGCCAAAGTGTACACGGACGATTGCTTCCGTATCATAGGAAAGGCCAGGTCTGCATTTCACTTGGCCGTTCTGGAGTCAGTCCATATAAAAGTAAGAAAACCTTTACTATGCAGACAAAAAGAATTCGTTTTCTCGCTAGGCCTATTCAATTAATCTTGTTGTAAAGGACGCTAATTGGTCCAAAGCCACAAGCCATTCAGGCAGTTATATTTCTGAGTGGCTCTTTCAAAAATGCAGTTGGGTATACTCTTTCACGCACTTCATTTCGGTCATTCTGATGTTAGTACTCTGAGGAGTGTCAGACGAAAAAAGATTTTCAGAACGCAATGTTTGCGCTATTTCGTGCAATATTCTTGTTTTGTACCACTAACAAACTACATTATATATACAAATAATTGAACGGACGACATACGAATGATCTTTTCCTAGCCATATAGAACGTTTACATGTATTTTTTTTATTCTAAATGGCTGACTCTTTGGGGGAGTTAGGGGGTGGGGTTCAGTGCTTTGGTGAGTTTGGTGCTTTTGGATGTGCTATGATGATGAAAATTGATCGGCGTGTCAGGAAGCTGCACAAATTGACTTGATAAAGTCGTTTTCCCCAATTCAACCATCTGGGGAGAGGAAAATTAGAAAAATTGAGGTATTTTTAACTTACACAAGTGTTTGATCAAATCTTAATGCTTTTTGATATTTAGAAGGACCTTGTGACTCAGAACACTTATTTTAAATCCTGAACCTCATTAAACTTCTGATTTTCCTTTTAAAGAATCTATAGATTCTTAGAATTTTGCCAGAGTTCATATCATATGAGCTCTTGGCTCTTCCAACCTGTTACAAGTGCCATTTGAGCTCTTAGCCCTTGTTTCTTTATGATTATGGTCAAGCCATAATAAAGTCAAATTTTTAGTAATAACTAAATTATCCAGGAGTGCAGTGCAACTGGGTAGTCCTGTCATTAGTTTATTCAATTGAGCTTCTTTAAACTTCCAAATGCATTTTTATGATTGGTCAATTATGGAAATGATTTAGGTTTCCGTTTTTGAAATTAAAAACAATATAGATTTTGAACAGTATTTTCACTGTGTGAGTAGAAAAAGAGTTGAATAATTTCCTAAGCCAGAAACTATCACGAATCACTTAATTCTTAATCACAGGAATATTTTTTTTGTCCTATTTTAGACATGATCTCAGCCAATAACTGTTCAGCCATTGAAAGCCCAAATGCCATGAATAATCAAACTCCAGACAATGAGGTACACAGAACCAGAGGTGGAGCCAACAAGGCACAAAAGTTTAAGTAGCAATTGTAGTAAAATTCAATACTACTACTAATAACCCTCTGCAGGGCCAAGCCCCCTGAGGCAACCAATAATACACAATCCTCCTCCATCTGTATCTATTCAAATCCTTCTGCTTTACACCCTCCCAGAAAGTTCTAATTTCCCTTAAATCTTTCTTTACAACATCATTCTACTGCAACTATGAATAACCTGCTTTTTGCTTAGCTCTAGGCAAATACCTAAAACATGAAGAACAATATAGAATTTCTCAAGATAGCAGAGAACAAATTAGAACAAATATTTTGGCCCTATGTCCAAGGGTTATCCTCAGCAATACAAAAATATAGGACTGTATCAAGAAAAAACACAATAGGATTAGCATGTTTTTCCCTAAACTAATAAAGTAAAATAGATCATTGGTGAACTGCTCTACATAAGCAAGACGTATATTACAATGAAGACCACACTACCTTTCTATCACAAAGACCTAGAACAAGAACCATGGGTGGGAAATTACGTAAAAATTAATAGGCGGGGGGGGGGTGGGGGTTGTAATAAGAATGTCCTGGGTGAAAAAATTTGGAAAAAGTAATTAGCGGGGCGGGGACGTCTATTAGGCACCCAAGAGTAGCTAAACTATCGAGCCCGCATAGTATTAGCTGACATTAAAACTTACAAAGCTCTTGTGGATCTGAACGTATACACCTGCAACAAAACTCTTACGGTTCAAGTCATGTGTTGCTACAAGGCGCAATGACATCGTAGTTGTAAAGCAATAAGAAACAAGCCAATGTACTTACATTTTCAGAATTTGGGCTACAGGGCAGAGAAGCAAGCCATGAGGCAGGTTCAACCGGCCAGTAGCAGTCTCTCAACCAAAGACCCCTCATGAGCAGTGAGTCCGAAATTAAAACTACCCTAAATAACAGAAAAACCACCAAACAGGCTAACTAATAAATAAAGGGCAACTGGGGCGTCCAATGGCAACGCCCCTTAATTTTGGCTACCGGGCAGAGAAGAAAGCCACGATGCAGACTCAACCGCCCAGTAGCACCATCTCTCATGGATTATAAAAAGCATTTGTCATCAATGAGAACAGATTCTACATCCATCCCTTGCCAAAATGCGAGACTAACAGTGACTCTCCCTCCCCCGAATAATTGTACCCTTGGTACGGCACTAGCCATTTGGACTTTCTTAAAATTTTAGCGATAGTTCAGATCCGACAATTTAGGACAACTAATCTTAGATATAAGTTTTGTTCTAAAGAATTTAAATTATTCGAGGAATCCCATTTAACCGAATCAGTCATGGTGTTTTATTAAGTTGTTAAGTACTAAAATGTATTGATTCTGTAGGCAGGAAATAACATAGAGGCATAATTTCAAAGGAGTTCCTACTAGAAATCTTAAAAAACAATTTAAAGGCAGGCAGGAGATGTGGTACCTGGCTACGACGAGAATGAGAAAGAACGAGAACCCCTGCACGATCCAAAAAGGAAATTAGAGAAATGCATGAGTAGTCAAGACAAGATTCGTGGCTACGTAAATTTTATGATGAAAACAATCTTATGGTGAGAATAAACTTCAGGGCCATATGACATTTTAAGGATGTGATGTGTAAGAGAACATGGTAGAAGACCATAATCGAAGGTTAGAGAAAATGTAAACTGAGTTTTTAGTTGCTCTTTCCTTCGTAGACTCGTGGAAGCAGATATTCAAAATAAAACGGCGATCCTTCAAGACGAAATGGTGTACTTCTTTGTTTTTAGTTGATGGGACGTTTTCATTTGGTAGCCAGCCAGCGTACAGTTGGTGTAGTTAAATGATAGATAAACCGATACAACAATATATCTGGTGAAAGATCGGCATAAGCCCACACAGTATGGTCTCACTCTCAACTTTCTGAGATAGATTCACTTCCATGAAACATTCTATGTTTGGTGACTGAGAGTGTCAGAATAAAGTTATTTCTTGGAAGGTAGATTAAAAAGTTTACGTATTAAATTTATATCTTTGTTACAATCGTCTGATTTAAGTTTTTTTCTTGTGAAATACATCCGAAAGCTTGGATAAAGTCTGCAGAAATTCATTCAGACTGGTTCAACAAGTCTGGGGATAACTAATCGATCTGGCCATGGTCTTTCTATTCAACCGGGTTGAATAGACAGACCATGATCTGGCTTAATGCATTGTTTGTTGCTGCCACTTTGGGTGCAGTCTGACGATTTCGAATCACAAGGTCAACGTCTTAAAAGTGCCCGACATTTCCAGACAATGTTTACACTGTCTGGAAACTGACAAAAGTTCTCCAATAACATAGATAAGTGCTTTCATTAAGGGAATGCACGCGATTGCCTTTGTGATACAGTCAAAGGAGCTGTCATTTACTGTACCTGGTGTACGGGCAGAAAATCTAAAGGACTCCAGATATAAATGACGTTTCTAATGGATACCCATCAACAGATACTCAGTGCTGGGTAATTCTGTTTAGGGGCAAGGGAAGATTTTGTACATACCTGTACGGATGACGAATGTTGTGTTTTCATCTGATATCACATGGTAGTTTCGCATAAGATGTCTAAGGAATAACTAATGTACGATTTGCCGGCACACCTGTTAACAACTGGTAACCGCTGCATTCCATTACATAAATCCATTCAATCTAATAATCCATCTAGAGCAGTGGTCCATAAAGTGGGCTTTACCGCCCTAGGAGGAGTTAAAATGTTCAAGGGGATGGTGTAAGAAGCCGGGCATAAGTGGTTAGGTTACAGATAAGAGTTAAAATTACAATTTATATGTTAATCCTGATAGCTAATTACGAACATTTGCTTATAGTGTCACATAATTGACTGACGTTGCAGCTAATCATTACCACAATCAAGGTTTATTTACTTTTTGACATCAATTTCAGGGATAGCTAAGGATGCGTATCAGTACCCATAGGGGTGGTTACGTTTAAAGTTTGGGAACTGCTGATATAAAGCTACTTGAAACTGCCTAAGTTAGCAACTAGAATGCACCATAGCTTGCTTGTTAATTCGTCATGTTTCCTCACCTGTCAAGAAGATGGTTAGCATGGGATTATTCCAGGTTTTCTCAACCACTTTGCTGTGGGCGTGTCTATGTATACATACATAACTACAGTAATTAAAGCATAATATCATCGGATATGCATGCAACATAGAATTTTCGTTTGCTGCTTTATGAAACCTTTCCTTTTCTACTTTCTTGTCTTAATTTACATTACAAACACGTGAGCATTTGCCTACAATTGAGCACGCATGTGATATTTACGTAAACATTTCGGAATCTAAGCAGGAGGGTGCCATGGCTGCTTAGGAATGAGGTTTGGGATGTTCCCCTGTTTGACCAATTCTCCCAGCCCTACCATAGAAAATATCCTGAAACCATTAATGCGGGCTGATAGTCACTCTGGTACGTCTAGTGCTTTTTAAGGTTTGCTAAGATGGAAATGCAAATGGATTACCTAACGGTTATTAGGTACAGTAACAAAGAAACTTTGAGCATTTAGTTGTCTATTAGCATGCGTTGCAGAACAAAAAAACTGCTACGAAAAGTAATTATTTTGGCCTGCGACGCAGGCTACATGTCCTACAAAAAAATGCCAAACTTAGATCAACTCGGCCTTTAATATATGGCTGCAGTGTAAGAGCATGGATAGAACACTGACTGTATGAATCAATTTTAGAAGTCTCGAATGTTTTTTAACTTTGTTAAAATTTTCGTTTTAGAATTTTAAGCAACGGAGTTGATAACCTCTGATGCCATGGATTAATGATAGCATGCTATTAAGTCAAGTTACGTGAATTCACTCGAATCTTTTGGGAAAAACTTATTTCACCCGTCTGTCTTTTATGATACAGTTCCGTACTCTTAAGCAAGTCAAAGTTATACTTACACAAGATGCGCACTCTGAATTTCTGCACCAACTTTTCTCTTGCTACATATGTAGCGCATCTGTAAGTTCCAGCGTCCGTTGGTACTATGCTCTTTATTGTTAATGTTCCCTTCTCACCATCGAATTTCATTGATTGAATACCACTGATATCCTGTTTGTTTCTGGTCCAAAAGATTGCACCATTAATTTTCCGTGGCAGGCTGCATGTGAGTGTCAAGGACTGTCCGGCAAACGTAAACAGCACGGAGGTGTGTTTATAAGCACCTGCTGGTGGTTTATCTTGAAGAAAAAAAGCAGAAAATGTATGATGAAGAGGCAGTAATCACTGGTACAGAAGCCCGAGCGGCCACTTGGGCTATTGCCTTATTGGGCTATTTGAGGAAACAAATCGACTTAGCCCTTCCCTATGAGACATTTTCTTTTTTATTCCGTACCCCGTTAAAGTGGCCTCATCCCTTGCGCCAACGGTTTTCAGGCCGTCATGAATTAGGTTACTATGTCACTCGGAATCATAGATTCCCATCTTTTGATTAACTCACTAACATTCCCTTGCATTTTTTGTTCTATTTCCGATAGTGCGTCCTTAAAAGGATCTGTAAGAGAAAAATAAATAATTGTAACTACGCACAATATGATATCAAGAGATACAAGGGATATCAGTGAACTGATATCAGCTGATACGGTTTGTTGTCAAAAAAATACAGCATCAAGGACAGCAAGTGATAATATCTGGGACTTCCGCCGTGACACTGTGCTGTGGGCTCTTACAGTTGTCCGAAAGACAAACAACACGCTGCACGTACTCATCAAGCTTAGTCTGAACCAAAGCACGTAATAAGCAGATAGAATTGTTGAACAGCTTGCAGATTTACTAATCGCATGATGTCTCTTCAGAAAAATATGTTACAAGTCATTTTTGCAAAATTTTGTAACCACGTTTACTGTCTTCCATAATGATCAGTCTGATCCTCAAAATCGATTCGATTTCTGTGGTGAAATGGCAAAGCGTTTAAGTGACGGAGTGGCAGGGTGGCAGAGTGGTGAAAGTAATTAAGACCGTGCTTACAAGGGTACGGATTCAAACTGGTAGCCTACGGATCCAAACTGGTAAGGATGCAAACTGGTAAGGATCCAAGCTGGTACGGATCCAAATGGATCCGATCCGGTCTGAACACCCGATGTTAGAGTCTTCAAACGCATCCACTTGGCTACCGAGATCATTATGGGATTTCTTCTACTGTTATAAGAAATGCAGTAAAGTACAACGTTGAAATAACGAAGAATAGGTGACCCATTTGAATATTAGCCTGCGTGCAGACTATCCCTGTTGAAGTGAGTTGCTAAGTCAGTAGTTTCTGTATGCGCGCAGGCTATTTGAGTATGTACCATTGTAAACAGAGTATAAAGTGACCTTCACATGACCTTCTACTTGTTTTCAACAGCGAGAGCCATTCATTTGAAAATGCATAAAACCGCTCGAAAAGCTTGGATCGTCCAATTCATATTACTGTTACGCCTTTTGCAATCTTCTGTGCGTTAAGAGAAGGACATGTAACAGAGTGGACCAAGTAGCTTGCCACAAAGCTAGTGAAACTCGGAATAGAAAGATTGGAATCCACTGGCCGTCTTTGTCATTCTGCTTTATTCTATTAATGGCCTGGAAAGATGTCCTTTTGTGTCACATGATTAAGGTTGAGATGCATCCCTAGTTTACAAGGCCTACAAATAGGATTTTCAGCAACCACGATCAAGAAGAAGACCGCCAAAAAGATGGACAGATTACATCAAAATAGACGTAGGCCTTCCCGTCTTAACATGTCTCCGAAATGTATAAAGAATGCGGTTCATCAGGTTTTCAAATTACTGGTCTTTTGAAGGGCCATTTCGTCCTCACTAGTAGACTTGAATAGATCGATAGCTAGTTTTCTCAGAGACAGATCTTTTATTTTGAAATGAGATGATTGAATTAAAGTTTCAAACAACAAACCATTCAAGAATGACTACTGGGCTCTAAAACCCTATCCCAGTGTCTCGACAGCAGATTCGAGGACTCCATTTTCAGTTTAAGGCTAGCTTTAGTACTGCAGTGCAACGATTTTTAAAGACAAAACTTGACCAAGTCCATAACACGTGCGGAAAGAATGTTGTCTTGACCCTCTCAAACCGTTGTTATGGAACAGCAGAAGAAATTTCAAAGGAAGTTCTCCAAATTATCACATATCGCATACTTAGAGCATTTCAAAAAAGAATGTATAGGGGACATTCAAAAAAAGAATGTATTGGGGGACATTCTAATGTTTGTAAGGATAAGGGATACAGCTTTTGACATTTTACACCTATCAGTGAAGATTTTTCTACAATTGTTTCTAACAATTGCATAAGAGATTTGTTTAAGAAATCGAATTTTCATTTCTTAAGTGATGTAATTATTCTTTATTAGTTATTCTTCAGTCGTTATTCTTCAGTGAACATTGTATTACTCCAGAAAGGTATCCTTGGTTCAACTTACTATAATATTTCTTATTTAACATTATTTTCTGTCATATCTTTTAAAAAAATGCAGATATCGAGCCTGAAGATCTAAACGATGAAGATCCAGAAGACAAAGGTATTATGCAAAAATTTGATATCTCTAATTGAAAGAGGCATTGATGTACATTTATCACCCTAAAATATTTACTTTTCGTTTACTTATCTCTCTGAGTCCTAGTTTATACTTTACTATTTTTTTCCTTACCTGCTTGCAGCAAGCTACTAATTTCCAAATGCAAGCAAATTTATGGTTCTCGATTCCTAAGTATGAGTAAACACGACTTTCCAATGGTTACCCTGTAACAACATTAACCAATTGATCTTGACTCTCTCACTTTCATTTACAAACCCAAACAAAATATTAACTAGAAAATTTTCGGAGTAAGTGTCCAGAAACTTGAGAACACTTTTTCGCTGCCAATGATTTTACTGCTGAGTGAAGCAAAACTCTTTCCTGCTAGTATAGTAAGGAGAAGCAGACGCATCTCAGTTGTGGATGTTGCAGTCACATCCTTGGCGCTTCAACAGAGGGTAGGCGATTGGACCTTCCAAAAAATATCAGGGCAGGCAGAGCATATATCCATTGTTTCCAATTTTACAACATAACGTAAAACAATTGGCATCCATATAGCTGCAAAACTTGACTTATTTGACTTAAATGCATAATCTTTGTCAGATCTTTTGCACATTATTGTTTCCACTATATCTTTCAAGCGACCACGATCCGTTGCGTTTCTTTCTATTGTTAACAGTGGGATGCTGATCCTAGAGAGATGAGTTTTTTAATATAAAACTATCAAAACCAGACCTGTATGCAATTGCTACGTTTAAGCTATGTCTCGCGCGCAAAAAACTTTGAAACATACAAATATGTTCTTTTTTTTAGCAGAACCAGGACGACGAAATGCAAGTCTAAAGAATGGGAGTGCAAGCAGAGCAGATAGCCAGCCTTCAACAGCGCCTAGAACAACTTCTTTCGGTGCTTCCTTAGCAAGTGCTGATGATGTTGAGACAGTTAGTTCATCTCTTGTCCAAGCGCAGTCCGTCAGCCAACCTCTTCCTCCAATTCAAACTCCTTTTCAACCAAAAAATAGAAAGTTCAAGACTACATTTTTCGGCAAAAGAGAACGTTCTTTTCAAGCAGCATGGTTTGACCAATTCGCTTGGCTGCATTACCATGATGGTTTTGACTGTGTCCGGTGCCTTGTTTGCTATAAACAAAACCAAAAGCTGAATATAGAGACTTGCCGAAATAAGGAGAAAGAATTCATCTCCAAAGGGTTTTTGAACTGGACGAAGGCCCTTGAGATATTTCCCAAGCATGCAGAATCCCTGTGCCATAAAACAGCATTAGCATACGAGTACACCGTGCCTGAATGTGGGAATATTTTAGAAATGATTAGTGATAACGCTCATAAGATGATGGCCATTAACCGCTGGTGCCTACTAAAAATTTTCGAATGCTGTCATTACCTTAGCAGGCAGAACATTCCATTTCAAGGTGTGACAGACCTGGAAATTAATTTCTACCAGCTTTTAAAACTCCGCGCTCTAAATGACGTTCACGTGGCCTCTTGGTTGGTTGGCAAAGGAGAAAGATACCTTAGTCACGACATTCAAAATGAAATTGTGATGATCATGGCAAACCATGTTTTGAGGGCCTTGGTGAAAGACACCAGTTTTTTTGACTACTCTTTAAGGAACTCTGGGTTCAAAGGATACTGATTTCTGTCATTCATTCTGAGATCTTGTACTTTTAATCTTTTTCTTTTTTTTCACTCTCATTTTTTAGTTATTCCCCTGTCAACAAAGGGTATCAGATCCATGAGGACAAAAATTAAGAGGAAATTATACAAATACACCATGAACATTATGACATCATCACCTAAAGTACTTAGCTATTAATGGTTAGCCTGTAAACTTCAGTGATGTATTGCTATTACCACAAATTGTAGGAAAATTTAACGTTTTCTTTCTAGAATGAAAGAATTTAATAGGTTATTTAGTTTTACAGTGTCTTCAAGAGCATGTGTAATATAAAACTGATGTTTCAGGCAATTTTCACGGCAATAGACCTATCTATTTGGCAGAAAACGGCCCATGATAAACAACGTCGTATCATGCTCATTGCTTTATTGCCACCGTCAAGTTGTAGTTCAAAGGGCAAAACCTGAGAATTTGTGTAAGGCAGATCGTTTTTGAAAGTATAAATAATCAACAATTTACCTGTCGAAATCTAGAATACCTCTTTGTGTAGTTAAAATCCTGAATACTGCCTAAATATTGATAAGATAAACTTCGTAGATTGCTTCTATCGGCCGCGATCACTCACTCAGTTAGAAGATGTAAAAATCACTCTCTAAAACTATTGATACACCGATATCTACACATATTTTGTCATAATATCCATAAAGAAATGTTAAATTTACTACGTAAGTAATCATTTAATGGATTCGAAAAACCTAATTCGTATAATTTAGTTGAGACAATCAGTGATCGTGATTTGCAATGGTGGTCCAATTGTAACAGCTACTCAAAGTTCACTTGTTTGATTTCGTTGGATGATTGCTCAAGAATTTGCTACAGCAACCTAATGCACATTTGGTATCATTCGAAAGCTTATTGTCTCAGGAACACAGTGGTGTTTGTTTATCTACCCAATCACGTCAGAACAACGAGAGAATGAGCCAATAGTGAGCGTCACGTACACGTGACGCTGGGCTTTTGAGACCAAAATACTACCATCCCCCACAGGTGACAATGGGCTTTTGTGCAGTGGCACCAGCTATCACGTATACGTGACGATTGGCCGCAATGGGTTAAGGGAAGAAAACCATTTTTTTAAAATTTAAGAGCAAAATGCAAGTGCCAACTTAAGTTCCTGTTTATTTGAATAAAAGCCCCTTGATCATTTGTCATAATTCAGGCATTAAGCCAAAACGAATGGGGAAATTTAATATCCAGCAGAGAAGACTTCTTTTGTCTACCATGTTATGACTAGCACACCATTTCCTTGTTTTTGACATTGTGAACTTGTACATTTTAGTGAAGTTTTTTATCATATGCATTTTCTGCTCTTAAGCTTCTTGATGAAAAGAAATTGCAGTCCACTGAAAATCTGTACAAGGATTTTGAAACACCAGAGAAAGCAAGTAATGTGTAAGTTGTACCTTAGCAATAAATAAAATAAGTATATATGTGTATAGCTTTTATCATTGGATTTCGTCTAACCGTTATAGCTATAGTCTTGGATAGTAACTCATAATATCTCTAATAGATGTGAACGCCCTTACACGGAGATTCTAAGAGAGTGTCTCCGTGATTGATATAATTTTTTGGTGCAGCTTAGCGCTTTCGAAGATAACAGATTTTTGTACATGGATTTTCTTTTTCATTGAGTATTTAGTTCGGAGCTTGATTATTTCGCGAATTAGAATTTTAGACCTATAGATATATCCATATATATAATGTAAAAAGGACTTTTAAATGTTAAGTGAACATATACAATACACTTTGTACATACGTGTATTAATTTCTTCTTTTTAAAGCTCTCGATGCTGTAGCAAGACGTCATTGCAGTTCAGAGGTCTTCTGTTAGAGGTTCCACTTGATCTCTGCTGTTGTCGTCGTAGGTTGTATACGGAACTGCTGCTATGCAAGCATCATTTAGAACTCAGTGTATTTAAGTTACGTATTGCTTTTTAATGAGCGTTACCAGTTTTTGCCCCCAAGATATGTTTTGTGAGCCGTTCATTATTCCTAATTGCTGAACATGCCCATTTACTCCACACGGTCACTGTATTTTGTTCATTTGTTTGGTTTTCTATGTGTGCTTTCAAGTATCGGCATTGGCCATTAATCTGCGGTTGATTTGTAGACCGCGGTGGAACCTAATAACTGGCTACTCCGCTGCACTTGATCAACATGAGGAAATTATTCTCCCACCCGGCGGCGCCCCGCCCTTACTAGTTTTTATTTCCTTCTTCTACTTCAGTTTTTGGTGTGGTCAAGTCCGAACGTATGGGTTTATTTTGATCAGTTGAACCTTTCGTTTTGCAAGACAGCGTTTAAAATATTGTTTCGGAGACAAATATCAACCTGCTAAGTTCGATAGCCTTGCACTGTACTCTACGTTACTCTACTGTACTGTAAAGGCCTTTTTTCCTCAGTGTTACAGATCTAGCTATTGGTTCAACTGCCGAATTATGTTTGAAAAGTTAATACTGGCTAATCTAGCTAGATGTTTGCTTTACGTACTTCACAACGCTTCATAACTGGTTTTGATAACTTACTGACAATTTTCCAACGTCCTTATAATTTTCGTACCAAACGAGGTTCCCAGACGGCTAAGGGAGTAGAAAATGGCTAAAGCAGCATTTTCTTCTACTTCGTTTAGGCATGAGATGCGAGAATTGGAGCCAGCACTGCTTGCGAAGGAACCAAAGTCAGAGATGGCCAATAGTTTGTTTTCGTCAAGTATCACTTCGATTGTTGGATTCTTTCCGTTAAGTATATTAAGTATTCATACTTCTACTAATCAAAACATGTGACCAACAAATGTGAAAGAAAAGAAATCGTAAGCCTTGACGTCATAAAATGCTATTTAAGATTTTCGTGTGTACTAAGATATGTACGTAGATGATGGGTTAGAGAATTGCTTTGTTTTTTTGTGCTCCAGAAGAAAGCAGAGTTGGTGCCCAGGGCCGTATTCTTTTACTTATTTCTGTTGATGATGAGCATCAAGTTAAGGCCAATTGCCAGTAAAGAATGAAAAAGGGAGTTTTATGATACAGTCATTAAACTACAATAGCGCCCATTTCATTAAACTAGTTACCGACCAAAAAATCAGTACTACACAAATTTTTGTAAGCCACTTAATTTTGGATCAGATCTCGAGTTGTTTATCGCCAAAATCGACAGCGGAGATTTTCAGATTTGCATAATGAATAGAAACTGATCCTGGAATTATGTAAAATTGTATTCTTCTGAGTGGATTTTATGGCGCCGTATGTCTTGTGCTTCTATGCACATTTAGCGATCGAATCCATAGCGCCATCAATATTTAGTTCCTTCGTTACACGCGGGGTCTGGAGGCGAGCATTGGCATACTACGTCATCACGTCACTTTGGCTGTTTCATTTAGAGGCTGTTTCATTTAGAGGTTTTCTAAGTTATTCTAAGTAATTCTAAGTTCTAATTTAGAGGTTTTCTAAGTTAGCCCCCACTGCTTATCAGGGGGGCTGGTATGAAACATCGGTTTTCTAAGTTACTGGAACAATAGTAAACCATGAATTTCAACGTAAAGTTGATGGTTGTTTGTCTAATATGTGCTTTTATTATCGATTTAAGAGTTTTGTCCCCCTCCTGTGCACTTGATGTCCGTTGCCATTAAAAGTTAAATTAACTTAAATTCCAATTTTTGTATGGAGATACTTTTCAGCTATTCAAAGAGCACTTAAGTTGAAAGTCTTGGGCAAATTTCTGGTGATGCTTCAAAGCAGTGTTCAACTTCTAAGTCTGTAGGGAGAAGCTTTCTATCACGTCATCAATGGCAGTGATTTCAAGAAGATTTTCTCAAAGTATTCAGAAGAACCCTAGTTTCAAGCTTACATACAGATATTTTCAAGCTACAGTTGCGTCCTCAATTATTCGAACCTTGGTCATCCGAACCTCGATTAGTTGAACCGTCAGAATTTGGCCGTCTTACGACCTTTTATCGCAGTTCAAATGATACATCGAAATATAACAGCACAGACAAATCCAGAAACAGTTAATACGATAAATCCAAATGCAGTTAATAGGAAAATCTTGACAATGTTGTTTGCGTTTGGGTCATCGGGTCGTGACACAATGGGTGCCTTAACTGGCCGTCGCAGTTTTAGTTGACCACGCCACGAACCCGACTCTGGCGACAGGTTTAAATTTACAAGTCAATCTTTACTCTTTACAAAAACAAAAAGAAATCCGACTAGTCCACTAGATTTTACATTTTGACGTAAATGTATTACACAATACAATTAAAATTTTGCAACAGTTTTACGGTATCCAACAGTTTCTTCAGTCATTCAGCGGAAGGTTTGAAATCGACTTCGACTTGTCCTCATCATCTAACTTCCCACACAAGGTGTCCATGTCTAAATCATTCTTATATCTTTTTTCATTGCAATGCCTAAAATAAAAAAAAATCGAAACAGAATATATCTATCATTTTGGACACAACACGAATACAAGCAAATACATATAAATTCAACTTTCATTTCTAATATCTTTATCCTAAACCTAAACAAAACTAACCGTAAAAACTCGTTTTCTCCAATTTAAAATTAACCCTTCCGGTCAAACAGAACAATAATTTAGCGCATCCCTTGGAACAATCACGAAACCTGAAGTATTAAATGCCAGTAGAATCACTTTCCTATTTTCTGATGCACGACATATTCGTTTTTTGTAACAAACGGAAATCTTAGCACCCAATCCATGTTCTATAAAAAGGACATACAAGCATCATACCAAACAATACGTCTCCACTACATTTCGAACCCTCATAAATTTCTCATAAATCAATTTCAACAGCTATACTGAATAATCTCACAAAAGGAGTCTTCCCTATCCGATTTGACTTTACAGTTCATTCCAGAAACGGCCAAGGGAGTACAGACTTGACCAACTTAACTGAAACGCCACAAACCAACTACTCTTGGGTGCCTAATAAGCAGCGGGTAGAAATACCCCTATTTCTTAAATTGCATCTTCGCCATATCGATATACCACCACATATAGCTGGAATTTACTGATAATGGAGCACTTTAAAGTTCGCATTCGAATTGCAGCAATAATGATAGACATTTCCAATTTGAAACAATGTTGCAATTTCAATCCTAAACGCTGACTGCTTGATGTATCTGTTAACTACTATTCCATGAGCAGATAGCTCTCGTTCAAGCAAACGGAATCGGTGAAAATACATCGAATAGATAGGATCGATAGGATATGCTGACAAATTTCATGAAATCATGAAATCACCGAGAAATCTCACACATTGCCACAGCTAACGTAATTAGGTACCCTAACGCAATGCAATTGTTTCAGAAAATAAAGTAGATTTGGATGGACATTTTCAACGATCAATGAACACAACTTACAGGTTTCTAAAACAAAAGGCTTTAGTAATCTTTATGAAGTGTCACTATTAACAGGATAAGCTGTAAAATGAAACTTTATTTCCCATTGCATTTAATTGTATATCAAATGCTCGCAAGGCCGGTTTCTTGCGTCATTCCCATTAAGCCGTTAGTAAATTATTTCTTGGCGCTCTCGGGCGTCTCCTCCTGCTTTGCAGCCCCTCCCCCCATTCTTTGTTGCATTTCAACTATTTCAAGACCCCACAAGGGACATCGTTTCCTATTTATTATAGCTGGTGAGAACTAAGAGATTCGTAATTTCCCCATTTTCCAACCACTCGTCATTTTCTTTATCCACAGAGCCGATAAATTGTTTCAACTCGCTCATCCCCAGTGCCTTCGATTGTGCTTATACAGAGATTGGTAGGGCGTACTTCACAGCGGCATACGTCATACCAACACTTGTAAGGGAACACGTCATACCGACACTTGTAAGGGCACACGTCATACCGACACTTGTAAGGGCACACGTCATACCGACACTTGTAAGGACACAGCTCATACGGACACTTGTAAGGAGTTTGTGTTTACTAGGAAATTCAAACTTTGCTACTTGTATTATTGATGCACTTAAAATATGAATTCTTAATTCTCAGTATACGGTTAACTCAACAGGGCAGTTTGCTTAGTAGCAATTGCTTAGAGAGCGAACATGGATTGTGTCTTACGTAAACTGAAACACACTACGCCTACCTTGCCGTATTATATGCATTGTACCGACTCTTTGTTATATATGTCAACGTTAGGCTAATTTGTTTGACCTCTTAGTCTTCAATGAAAATAGATTGACCAAAAAGTGTAATTTTGAGTTTCTGGTTACAGAAAGTTACAGACCAGTAAACGGCACTTTCTGTTATTTTATTCTAATTGCTGAGTGCTGTAGAGCTATTTGGGGTCACAGACACTATAGGCAAAAACTTGTTGCTACGTTCACAGCCAATAACAACAGCAAGATATGTCGGTACTGTGATAAATTAAGTATGTTTAACTGCTGGAACAATTAGGAGTCAAGAATGTATGAGAGGACGCTCTGAGTAACAGCTGGCACGTTTGTTTAGCTTGTCCTCATTAAGCCCGCAAAGAGCGACCGTTGGTCAAAATTAATTTAGATCACCATTGAAAATTACAATAAGGAAACCGTAACTTTATTGAGTAAAAGATAATATGCAAGCTTGATTTCTCGAAAAAGTAAATGATCATTAGCTATTCTTATCGCTACATAAAAAGGAGACCTTTTGCTGATTTCATCTCTAGGCAGCATTGTAGGATACTGGTAAAATACTGTAAAGTCTATGACAGGCAACAAAGGTAATATACTGTCAACTCTTTGCCAGGCAACAAAGGTAAAATACTGTCAACTCTTTGCCAGGCAACAAAGGTAACATACAGTAAAGTCTATGACAGGCAACAAAGGTAATATACTGTAAACTCTATAATCAGGAAACACAGGTAATATGCTGTCAACTCTATCCCAGGCAATACAAGGCAATATGCTGTCAACTCTATGCCAGGCAACAAAGACAACATACTGTCAGCCCTATACCAGGAAACATAGGCAACATACTGTCAACTCTATGCCAGGCAACACATCCTTTCACTTTTACAATCTTTCCCCTACTATTTTTATTTCCTTGGTAAACAATTTTGAAAGATACCGGTAACCTTTTTCATAAGCCTGAAATATGAAGGACCATTTCACTGGCCATCACTAGAACAAGGCGGAGTAACAAAGCCACATAGAGGTAGCCACTAGCCAGTTGATTCAGACCTTTCTCTTCAAAATCCAGTAGGATTTGATTAAGTCCAGTGCAGCAACCTCTGACCTCCTCGTGTGGCTTTTCTCAAGACAAGACTAAAACTGAAACCAGCCACAAAAATCCGATTTGTAACGTGTTATGATTTCTTGAGGTTCGGTCTATCTATAGTTCTATTTCCTTACAAATACTCAGTAGACACTATTATAGTTTATGCCAATGTCTCCCGATCGCAAAATAAGTAGATAAACCATTTGATATCCTGCAAGTAAGTGAGCAGACGGTAATGAAAAATTTTAAAATGTAACTATTATTGTAATGTATCAACGATGCAAAATGCACTGTTGCCTTAACATCATATAGCATCAATACTTCATACTGCCAGGAACTACGAGTTTGATCGAGGTTAAAGCTGCTCTTGGTTCTACCTTGAGTGCAAAGTACAGTGCATGTAGACTGTTCACTTAATAACAGATACTAGCGATTTCTTTGCACATTCATTTGTGAGTAGATGCTTCTGCAATTCCATTGAGTCACTGAGTACATGAAGAAACACAATTTTTGAGGTCACTCTTTCTACAAAACAGGGCAAGCCAGCAACACAATCTTTCGTCGCAATAATATAATTTTCCCCCTTGGTATGAACAATATAAATACTAATGGCTGGAATGTATCCTGCCAGGGGCAGATCCAGACCGGTGCTGCCGGTGCTAAAGCACCAGTCAGAATTTCACTGACAAGTGTAAAGAAGAGTCTGAGGCCTAGTTGGGAAAAAATTGTTGTCAACTTTGCCTCTGCTATTATTCTTGTTTTACCCCTCCTTAATTCTTGAGCTGGATGTCGATGTCCACCGGTGGATGACTGGGAACTAATGTGGCGACTAGAGAAATAGAAGTATGTTAACAGCGGGGGTCACCTAGTTCAGTTGGTAGGGCGCACGCCGCGAAAGCGTGGGTCACGAGTTCGATCCCCGGTGGTGACATACTTCTCTATTTCTCTATTGTTCTTTCCAAAACTAACATTTCAAATCCTGTCTTGTCAATGATACTCTAGAAATTAAATATCGGAGCGATTACACTCGTTCTGCAGACAGTACTGTTTCACCCTTTGTGGGGGTCATCAGTGCAGCAGAGAGTGGAAAGGCTAAATCTTGTAACATGTCTATATATTTGCTTACATATATATACTTACATTCATTTAGGGACGTATTATGATGTATTTGGAAACGCTTGTATATTGTTATTATTATATATTTTATTAATAATGTACGCCACGTTATTCTATATTATGTATATGATTTTTGTTGTCATGCAATAAGTCAACTATATTTGAGTTATTGAATAAAGACTGTCTTTAATTTTTTCCAGCAATGAGAATTCCTTTACGCCAAGACAATCTATTAATTCCTTATGATCATAAACTTGCTTTAGAAACAAACTTTCTTCTTGCAAACCAAATACTAGTAATGCATCTTAATTCATGTAAGCGGAACTCTGCCAAAATGCAGACATTGAACGCAAAAGCCACTGCTGCAGCCTTAGATCATGTTGTAACATGAACATGCACGCAGTCACATAAATCAAATTTCTGGGCGCAAAAGTTGTAAACTGACATGCGGTTGTAGGTGACTCTACAGCCCAATCTGTCTCAGAGACAGTCGAGCGGCTTTGCGACAACATTGCAAGTACTAGGAATACTTGGTACTACTTTTCTGACCGGTAAGTATTAAAAATCTTTCATCATGAATTGTTAATTGACGTCTATGCTTCGATGTTGTACCTCTAGATTTGTTTTGTACAAATCTGCTCAGACAGAAAATAGTAAATGCGAAACAGAGGCTCAAGGTGCTTACTTACTTTTGCCATAGAATTAGCAATATGGCAGTGCAGCATGGCTAAGGAAATCAATTTTTCCTTGAACAATACGAATGCAAGACTCTTGGGTAAGTCGAAAGTCAATACTCGCTTTTTCAACAGAGTACAATAAAGTTTTTGGTTAATATCAAAAAAAGATTGCGTATGCATATTGCCTTGGGGGTGGGGTGGGGTCGCCGCCCCACGAATTATGGCGCTGTTTACCTAAATCAAAGCTAGAATATGAACTATTTCTGTATTTGCTTTTGTTTGCTACTCTATCTTAGTACTTGTCGTCAAGCCCCGCAAGGGTGAACAATACTATCAAGTTTGGTGGATAAACATGGAATCGGTCGCGTTCGTGTTTGAATCGGTAATTGAAAAAAGGGTATTTGTGAACCTCTGTATTTCGAATTAAACGTACGTGACAACTACCAATCAGATTTTAGTAAATTTCCGATAGAATAAACTACGTACCTTATAACTTTTATTTAAGTATGAAGATATTATCGATGATTTTGTTTGGAGGAGTGGTAGGGGGGGAGGGGGTAGGAAACTGCAGTAGTGCCTAAGTCTCCTGATTTAGTCGTATTATTGCAGTTAGTGACATTATAAATAGGCGTACATTACTATTTACCCCTTAGTCGAAACTATTTCAGCTAGCGATCACAACTTACCGCGGTGAGTAACTTGTTTCTTGTTAGATCGACCGTTATAACTGCATGATGGATTGTTTGTAGTCTAAGCGCTCATTTTGTTATTACTTTGTTGAAGCCTGGTTCACATAGGAGTAAAATCCGTCGCTAGGTCTGAGAGGAGGAGCAAACAAGTAGAGGGTTTTTCGTTACTTCTGCTGATTCACATGCCCGATCCAGTCATAGCTAGCGCAAATAACCAAAACGTAGCATTTCACGTTACAATTTTATTGACGGAAGTTGACATCCACCTTGTTGATTGTGACACTTCGTACTAAAGACTTCAAAAAATAATTGTCACGACAAGGATAAACCCCCCGTGCTTGCTCAGGTACCTGATCTCCCCTTGGTATCAAATAGCTGTTAAAATTTGCACCTGTCATCGTCATCCTAGAATTTCCGCGTCAGAACAAACTAGGCGCCAGCAATTCAAGTGATAGTCGGAAACCAAAGGAGAAAACTCGTCGGAAAAGAACAAAATATTTTGTTACCTTCCGATGAATTTTGCTTCGGCATATGTCAATCAAATTTTAACTTTTCACAGCAAAGTAGTAGGGTTCGCGTGCAAGAGAACCTGCTTTTAACATGCCAGACGCTTGTCTGGCGACGGATTTTAGTCGTATGTGAACCAGGCTTGATGAAACTATTATTTAGGTACAGAACTAGGACATCCCAATGTTTACGTTTTCGAGGTCAACTCAAGTTCTGATCGTTTGCCTTGCAAAGCATCCCATGTACTAACACAATTTAAAAATTTTTTATGCTCTAGTTACCTGTCGCTCTTCGAGATATATCAACAATATAACACAAGACCTATCAACTTTGTCTAGTCTTGGAGAAACTCGTCGAACTTTGAACTCGGTTACATATGCATTTATATGACCTTTGGTGTGAAACATGAATTTAATTATCACATTGTATATATATATATATATATATATATATATATATATAAAACTAAAACAGACTATAAAAACCTATGTTAAAAGAGAAATATAAAAGCCTTTAAAAACAGGTTCTTGCTCGAGGCGAGCTTTCGAAATAAAATTCCTTCTTCAGGCTAAAACTGTACAGAAAGTTCCTTCTCTTATTTAAAATAATTAAAACAATAAAAAAAATTCTTACAAGAATTTAAAACGTAAACAATAGATAAAAGAAATATTGCTGTTTAAAAATGTTATTATTGTAAAATTTCCTGTTTTTAAACTAAAATGACACAGATACGGAATGAAATGCGGGGAAGCCCCGTTGCTTCTATTTTTTCCAACGTTGTTTTCGAGATGTTGAATTTCTAAACAAATAGGCTGACGTTAGCCTCGTCTTGAGAATCCCACCGAGAGACTGGGAAGTGTCGGGCTGCTTGACAAGTATGGAAAAGCACCGTCATGAGGTCCACGCCCGGGCCCGTAGCATTCCGGGGCAATGCCCCCAACGTTTACGAATCCCCCCGATTTTTTGCCAATCGATGAAATTTTACATTGATGATCGAGATGACAAACTCTACTACTATACTAAACTATACTCTCTAAGAGTCCCTTAGTTGCGTTAGAAGTCTAATAATTTAATTGTGACAACTGTATAGTGAAAGGGTGCCAACCTTTTTACCCAGTTGGCCGCAACTAATTTTTCACCAAGGTCATCCTGACGGTTCTAAGTATTTTCTTCAAAGGCTTGCCATTAGCGACAACATTTAAACTTTTGGTAAAGTTAGGTTTGTGGAGCCTAAAACTAAAATTTTCATTTGGCACAGCTTCTTTATTCCAGATAGGTTGAAAGTACTCTACGATTTGTATTAAAAGCAAGTAACACGTGTTCGATTGCTTTAAAATTCTGCGAAATACACCTACTGAAAAATTGTAATTTCTGGGGCATTTTTTAGAAAAAAATACTGAAAGTGTAAGCTGCTGAGTATCAAAACCACTACTATCAGCATTCCAGCAATCTCTTACGTGTTAGTACATTTAGAGCACTATCATTTATATCTGTCATCGAGGTAATATGAAATGTTTTAAAAGATTAAGGGAGCGTTAAAAATGGAATAAAGTCATCGATCTTTTAGTACTTTAGAATTGTTATATCAAAATATCCATGTTCCTCAAAAGTATAGTAGACCATATATTTCCTGAAACTAAATCTGGAGCAGAGTTCAAAATAGAAAAGTAAATTTGATAAAACTGTTAGCAACAGTGATTTTCAGCGCTTTAAATACCTTCTCTAGTCGTCACATTAGCTCCCAATCATCCACCGGTGGACATCGACATCCAGCTCAACGCAATTGGAGACCAGCCTCTCTGCGCAATGTGACTTGACCAAGGAAGAACTGCCACCCGGCTCGATGATACTTTCTAAAAAGGTGTGCAAAGACTCCCCTCCTCCCGTCAAGGAAAGGGTTTAGATACTGTTTAACATTTGTTCTCTACTTCAAATGAAAATGGTAGGTTCATACCACAATTAAATATCGTTTTGCTAGCTTTTCAGGATTGAAGTCAGCATAGAGAATTGACAATCGCTGCAACACAAAGTTTTCGAGTTACAATGAAGTGATGCTTTTGAGAAAGGAAAATAAACGGGCAAGTTCTAAGTATGGCATATTCTGAAAAGATAATGCTTGAGTGAGAGAACAGGACAAGAAAATTGCCATGAAAGGGAAACGTGAGAGTGAAGTACTTGATTTAGTTGTTTTGGATGACAGTAGGAATACTGGAAACAAATAGAAATTAATTCTTCCTTTAGACTTGTGCTGTTTGGGTTTTTTAACTTCTTATTGGGACAAACTCCTTTACCTAAATTAGATACTTCCTTTTGTTTTAAAAATATACTAGCGTAAATTACTCGTCACCAGGACTCAGTTTCATGATCAAGGCATTCTCGGTGACTGCTCTTCCTACTGAGCTAGTTGACTCACGATGTCAATATACTCTGCTTGACTAGTTGCCGCATTGGTTCCTTAATACCTCCGTTGTACTTTGACATCCAGTTCAAAGTAACTTAAGACCAATCTCTAGCGCCATATGACGACTAACAAAGTAATTTGCTACTCAAGGCCCACAAGTAGAGTTTGCTCCGTACACGTTTGAGCTAGTAGTGAGTAAATACTGAAATAAAGTACCATCCATTGATCAACTCTTTCTGTTACACTAAGTGCTGCTACAATTTGCTATCGTTGAAATTTGAGCAAAACAAGAAAGTTCATGTCAATTGATGGATATAATGCGTTCAACCAAGGTTCGTAACCTCTCTTAGAAAGTCTGCTGGCTAAAAACAAACCGAACACTTTCCTCTTCATTTTTAACAGTCACAAAGCTAAGCTGAAAGCAAAGCCAAAGTGAGGGTCCACATATTTTTCATACCACATCTTTTTCCTTAGATTGAATTACCAGAGCACCAGTACCCCGCATAAGAGGCATTTAGGAATGTCTCAGGTAAGTTTTATGATGCTTTCGTTGGCAAAACACAAGCTGATGACTACAAGTAGAGAGCCGGAAAGTGTTTTTAAGCACACAGTGCTACCAACCGAATGATTCTGGCACGAACAATCCAGACCAGACAGGAACAGATATGTTGAAATTTTGTGGGAAAATGTTCAACCAGGTAAACTTATTTGTTTCAGTTACCATTGGGTTTTTTATACACGTTTTTTATAAGCAAACCCATTGCGGGGTCAGGCCTCGAGTTGCTTAGCAATTTTTCAAAATCAGGCCTGGAGTTGCTTAAGTAGTTGCTTAGGTATCACTACACGTTATCGTCGAATTTCGTTGTGTTTTAAATGATAAAATACCAAATGATTGTTGGATCTTTTATCTCTTTGCTTGACACATTATCAACAGTGTGACCTTTGTTATATATCAACAGTTTGTAATCAATTCTTAATGAAAAACGTTTCTTGGTTTATTTTTCAGGCGTTTTAAAAATTGTTCCTCCTGAATTTGAGGCCTCGAGTAGCTTAGCTTATTGCTAAGATTTTGGACCAAATCGAGGCCTCACACTTAAGCAACTGAGTTGCTTATAGAAAAAAAACCGTGTAAGCTATGTTAGTATTACAGTCTAAGAGGCGCAAACATCTGTTACTAGGTAGAATAGTTAATAACGCATCTTTGCCTTTTCATTTCTTCCTCTAATTAGAACATATACGTTTCCATCGGGTTATAAATGTTGCTATCAGATAATAGTAAAGTTTTTGTAAACTTCTAAGACCATGTAACAAAATCATAACATCGTGGACTTGGCAATACAAATGCCTATTAAGCTATTTCAGCTTTGCCTCACCTTGGTAGTAAGACCTTTTAAACTTTCCTGCTCCTTTTTGCTTTGAAAGTCTGTATTCGTTTCCTTTTGGATAATTTTCGACATAGAGAGGCTTGAGTGCGCATATGTATTTATACGTATTTATTTCTAGTACTTTTGAGCTCAAATTTTAATCTTTGTTACTAATAACGTCTCTAATAATTTTCCTTTCTTGCAAATGTCAATAAAGTGAACATGCTCTACTTTTAACGATATTTTTTGCTACTTGTTTATCATGTTGTAAGTCGTAGTCTTCAGTGGTGGCCCACGGGAGAAGGGAGTGGTGCTGCAGGGCTTCATTTCATCACCCTATTTCTAAGCAATTTTTCTCTCTGGTTACGACGACAAAACAAATAATAAAAAAGGAGAAAAACAGGAAAAATAGTATCAGATTATCATGTCACCTGTCATCTGTCACCTGTCACATGTCAACAAATGCAAATTCTTCTTTAAACGTCGCGAATAATAGAGGGAGAACTTTTATTTACGTTTCAGTCCCCCGCATATGATTTGGCGGCACCGGCCCCTGTCCTTCTCAAGCTGCCCACTCAAAATTTTACTATGGCAACCTATGACATATTTGGTACCAAAATAAAGCTTATTGTCTGACAAACGCATTCATGCTTGTTTTGTGGACCAATGACGTACAGCGATTGAGCAAGAGGACCAATGATGAGCGTCACGTACAGGTGACGCTGGGCTTTCATGACCAAAACATTGCTGTCACGCCAGTGTGACGATGGGCGTTCGTGGGGTGAAACTGAGCGTCACGTATACGTGACGTTGAGCCACAATGGGTTAAATGAAATAGTAGGTTCATCCTGATAATATGAGAAGGAATTGATTAAATCCTAATTACTTGATCTGATCTGCAATGTTCCAACACTCATGCATCTGCACTGGCTCCCAGTAAACTTCAGAATCGACTACTGTATTTCCTCTAATTGTAGATCCCCTCTAATTATAGACCCCCTCCAATTACAGATTCCTTTTTTGGATCATCTCAAGTAATTATAGGCCCCCTCTAATTAAAGACCCCCTTTTTTGGTGCCTTCAATTAATTACAGACCCCTTCTATATCTATATGAAAACAGCAGATATGGATTTTGTCTCTCCACGAAAATCATTGTTGAGTCATTCATGTTCTGTGCACTCACTTTACCCGTTGACCGCTCTGATGATGACAAAATACATTGTGTTAAGGAAAATCAACCATGTGAAAAGGTTATGCAATGCGTGAGCAAATCGGCACTCTGTGTCAAGCCTTTTCTTGGAAATCCATTTGTAACCACAGAAACGGAACATGAAATGTATGCTTCTGAACATTTACGTATTGGCAATGATTCAGACTCAAATATCAAGTCTGTTGAATTTCCACTGAATGTATGCAAATGGTTTTTCTGTTTTGGTTGGAATTCAGTGATGAAAAGGTATTAGTGTAAACTGTAAATGTAATGATGAAAAGTATAAATGTTTCTTTTCACTTCATTCAACCTCTACATTTCAATAGTAAAAATGCACCAGAAATAATTTAATTTAGGAGAGTTTTGTGGAGCATTAATTTGCATAACTAGGAAACTACTGAAAGATCCCTCTTAATTTGATAGAATGTATCATCCTGTTAAATAGTTATTGTTATGTAGCCAATCCAGGTGTAGAATGGGCACCCTTACCAACTACCAATTCTCCTCTGTATATTAATGCGATGTTTTTGAGATTAGAGAAGTTACTTATCCTTTTAACGTCTCTTGATCTCATTTTCTTGAGGTGAGACGGGCAATGGTGGATCACCATTCTTGCCTGTCCAAGGCCTGTGTTCGGTTCAAATTTCCTTTCCTCAGGTCCTCCTCCATGTTGAAAGTGAACAATTTACGCGAAACATTTTCGGACCGTAATCTTGTCAAAGCCATGATCGTCTAAGTTCGAAAGTTTCAAATACGACACTGCAAAGAAGAAGACGTAATGCAGAATGCGCGATATCAATTTTATCTGAGAAAAATTTCTTTGTTTATTTAATAATGGTGCTTGTTTATGCGTGGCAGAATTTTATTGCAAGTGGGGTCGCTTTCATTGTGAGTGTGTTTTTTATGTAACACGTATGTTCGTTAAACGGTGCATGTCCATTTCTCTTTTTCTTTGCCTCTATTTTAGCCATTTCGCACGACGTCAGCATATTTTTCATCAATTTGAACTTAAAAAGAGCCACCATGGTTATTCAAAATTATCCGAATTGTCGGCTTATCCGAACAGTTCGCCGCACATTCAAGTTTCTGCCATTCTGATAAACGAGGATGTGCTGTATCCACAATTAATTTCACCGTATCTTTTATCGGGGGGGGGGGAAACAGCATAGTTTACCTTACATTTTCAAATAGAAGCCATCTTCATTTTCTCTTACTAAAACTAACCAAAATTCCTGGACCTACGTTGTCTGCACGTCCCTATCTCAGTCGAGTGACAATAATCAACACTTAATGATCATTGGTCAAAGACCATAACTTAGCGCAAAATTCGACTGACACGTAAGAATATATCAACTATAGCCTGAAGAACCTTGTATGGTATGAAATAACTTAGATCAAGTGATAATGTTACACATATTTCTTCAATACAACAGCTATCTCTTCGTATGATGCTCCTCACGGCAGTTGCTGCGAAATTTGTGATCAATACGATTCAACACGATCCCATTTAAGCATGCGCAGTATCTTCATAGGCACAAATTTCGCAAGGCACGAATTTCACGCTACACCGGAACAAAATAGGTGTTTTGGGCTATGGATTATGTCCTTAATTACTGAAATATACTGAATTGACAAAACAGGCCTAACATTTAGAATTCGGTTGAGTTTCTAGAACCAACACGGTCTGTACTGAAAATATTGATACCTTGATTATGTTGTGTTAATACTGCCACAGATGGTTAAATGTAGACTTTCGATTGCTGTTATAGGCTTGAATATCATGGAACCTACGCAGAGAAAGAAAAGCAAAGAATGCTCTTTATTCACTGGAAGGGCATTAGGGATATCTTGTTATGTACCTTGGCGTCACAGAAACTGTAAATTAGAAAGCTTTTGAAAGGACACTAGAGAAATAGAAAAGCATGTCACCACAGGGGATCGAACCCGTGACCCACGCTTTCGCGGCGTGCGCTCTACCAACTTATGCAAATAAAGTCGTGATAGCAACCATCGTACTCTCAAATACATTCAAGTTTAAGTGGAATACTTTCAGCCCATTTATTTCCACAGATAGGCTTCAGTTGCTATTATAGGGCCTTGACACGTTTAAACCCTATTCCCACCAAAGTCTGCTGAGCGTTGGTCTCACCAGGTGGGGGGGGGGGGATAAAATTACCCCCCCCCCTTGCTTAAAATTTGTTTGAAGACGTTTTGGATCACAAAAGTAAGTTGATATAAGAACGTTTAAAAAATGTATAAAAATTTTAACACGTGATTTTGTGATTACGTCATCATTTTCTCCAAAAATTTCCAAAATCGTGAGCTCTAAAAAAACAACTTTTCTACATAAAGTAAGGGTTTACCTGCTTTTTTGTCCTTGTTGTTATACCTTTTCCCCAACAAGATGCTTATTCCAAAGAACAAAGCTTATTCAGGTCAACAATGAATTTTGAGGGGGCTCGTAAAGCAGATTATCATTGAGATTTTTGATCATTTTCATAAATTTTGATCATAAAATCTTTGAAGGAGTTCATCTTGCATTAGTACATTGACAACTTGTTTCCTTTTTGCTGACATAACCACTCATCTGCTGATTGCAAAATGAAAATGGTCAACAAAAACGAATCAAATATTTTGCTTATGATCAATTCGAACACAATCACTTAAATTTGAAATTAAATAAAATTTGAAAAAAAAAGTAAGAGTAGACGCTATTATGACGTCATTAATAAGTCATAATCGACTCCATCACTAGCTTTCGCCTCTATTCTTCCGTATAAACTTGAAAAATGATAATATCAGTAATGTTTGCGTCATAATGAATCAAAGTTTCAATGAAGTCAAATATTTCAATTGTTACGGGGTTTTTTGCAAAATCATAGGTCTTGGCCACAAAAAATTAAGAACAGCAGAAATTGTCATCAGCTGAAAATTGACAGAAATATGCAAAATAGAGATAAACTGAAAGTCAAAAAACTTAGTTCTTCCTGATAACTATTGTTATTAGTAAGTAATATTACAAACATTGGTTCCTCCAACTTTTTCATATTTGAGGCTTGGTTTTCAAAATTGTGAACGTCCCATATATAGGACACTGGGCACGATTGGGTGTACTTTTTTTTCGTGTGTTAAGAGCTATTATGCCTGATTTATTGTCAATTAAGTCATATTAACTCGCAATTGAAACATTTCTTGTGATATTTTTGTGATGATTTAGATACTTCACATGGTATTCATAACAGACTTATTTCCATTTTTTATTTAAAAAATCATATTTTTACGACTTTGACACGCATGCAAGTAAACCTGCCTTTAACATGCCAGACGCTTGTCTGGCGACGGGTTTTACTTGTATGTGAACCAGGCTTACTAAGCATAGTATTACAAGTGATATTTTTTAAAAATATTCAATTTCAGTAACCTTGCAACACTGCAGTGCTCACAGCAAAAATGGTATTTAATGGACGTTGATTAAATTTAAGCACATAGGATCCTTCTTTTGTAATTGTATTATCTACAGTATACACTTAGTGTTTTGTAAATGTATATACTTTGTACAGTTTGGGTATATATGTGTTGGATGTTTTTAATGGGTTTAGGGATTTTGCTTCATGTTATATACATACTAAAGTAAAGCTGTCCAAAATATAATTTGATTTTTATTCTGATTAGAAAGTCTTTAGTGAACCATTATGGAAAAAGAGAGGGTTTGAAGTTATCAGTTTTGAGGAGATTCTAGAAAACTAGAGAAGACATCACCACCAGGATTTCATGGAATCTTTCCAAAACTGATAAGTTGATACTCTCCTGTCATGATCATACTTTCAAACTTACAATAGGCTAAGGACAGATTGACTTAAAGCAGTCCTTCCTTGGTCAGGTCATGTGGTACGAAGAGGCTGGCACATTTTGTAGGGCTTGATATCAGTATGCACCAGCGGATGACTGGGGGCTAATGTGACAACGAAAAAAAGAGAATATGTTGACATCCCGAAGTTGCACTGTAATAAAATCCTGTTAAGAGTCTTCAGTGTAAGATGTTAATTTTAATGATGTAAAGAGAGAGTTTCAAGAAGTAATTATTAATAACCGTTACACATTTTTCTTTTT
This sequence comes from Alatinidae sp. Z8VKAUB7J3, assembly GCA_010016025.2. NCBI lineage: Eukaryota > Metazoa > Cnidaria > Cubozoa > Carybdeida > Alatinidae > Alatinidae sp. Z8VKAUB7J3. The sequence goes on from JAAAKM020073195.1 coordinate 87,825,753, forward strand.
ATAAGGAACACGAAATTTGAGTTTAGCCGGACTGCTTCTTAATATTTCATATTTTCAACCTACAATGTTCTTAAAAGTACTCTCGGGTGCATAATATAAGGGGGAGGGGGCTTATTGATTTAAAAAAATTTTTACCACCCAGGCCCTCATTTTGTGCAGTTACTAAAGGAGAAAATAAGATAGGAGCATTAAAATTGGCTGGAATCAGGCGAAAACACAGACAAATAGTATGGCCTTGACCAAAATTTTTCTGCTTCTGAAAGACGAATCCTGACACATTGGGTAGGCGAAGCTTATAAAAGCTTAACTGATGCCAAGTTTGACCACTACTGGTACCCCCGTTGCTTTTTTCAAAAAACTGGATGCTTGCTCACCACTGATGGTACAGATGATGATTTGGCCCAACCCGAAGGTTTTCCAAATTATAATGTACCACCCCCTAACATAATTCATCCAAGTGACAGTCTTGCCTTTTCTTCCCAGCCAGAACAGCTTTCTATGGAGAGAAAGTAGGGTGAGAATTGCCACTGAGAATTCAATATTCAGGATGTTCAGATCGACCTCTTTACCCAGTACATGTTTTTTGTAAGAGCAGAACATCTTTTGGTCGACTTTTCAACAGGGGAAATTGGTTTGAATAGAAGGTGATTTAATGGCCGGTTTTTCGAATCGGTAGAAGTTAAATGTTTCGTAGTTAAATATTGCTGAAAATTAGCTCATCTTTTAATAATCTGCCGGTTTCTGCACTTTAAAGAGATTAGTTTTAATATCTTGCAGAGATCCGTTCTTAAAACAAATTCTTTAGTTACAATGGCTTTTTCCCTACCATTTCTTTGTATTTACAAGTTTCACAACGTGTCCGGTCTCGGTCCAGGTTACTCTGTTATTTTGCAGCCTTCACTTTTATTCCGAGCAACCCGTCTTTTGTGGGTTCGCAAGTACATGTATAATGATTCAATCGATCAGAAAGTCTTACCTGTGCTCTAAATCAACATTTTGATGTAAATGTATCCACAAATGTTTTTTATAATCAACTGCCCAGGAAGGTAAAACAGGACTGGGAAGTGCTTGAAAGTAGGTTCAATGCTTATCTTCTTAACGAAGAAAAGTTTCATAAATTTGGTAATTACATGAAGACATATTAAAATGGTTTTTATCCCTCTTTCATCAGAAATATTTAAAGATATTAAGTAAATGTGAGGGTGGAAACAACGTCTTAAAGGGAACAAACACACAGTGTTCGCAATGGTATACGGCTTTAGCAAAGGAGTCCACCCACTTAAGAGACTTTAAAGCATAGGGGATTGAGGTGTTGGTTGTGTCTTATTGTTACAGCCTTGTACGAGTTTTCGTGATAGCAATGCGCCTATCTTTGCTGTGCGATGGAGTTGCGTCTGAAATCGGTTTAACTGTAGAAACTCAAATTGTTATAGCAGGCCAGGCATTATACTTGCCCGCCGGAAATATATCGGATTTTGGGGAAACAGATACTTCCAATACAAATGTAACTGCGTTGTAATGTTGTACTTTTAATGATGAACAGTACTGTGTTTATATCGAACTGCGGCAACTTAATTTAGCCTTGATGTTCGAGCCGAACTTCATAAAAAATTGTTCTGGAATTCCCGAGTGACTATAGGTTAAATACCACTTACGAATTCAACATTTAGAAAGTCATTGATATGGGAATTGTTATTTTGGTGTTACAAAGGTTTGCATTCACCACAGCCTGTATTGAGAATTGAATGAAAGAGATAAAAATCAAAATGTACTTCAGAACTTCATTCGTATTGAGCTTGAGCCAAAATTGATACTGGAGGTCAGACCCCCCCGTTTATTTGGACCCCCATTCATTAACTTTAGACCGTAATGATGACTCCCCCGTTTATTCAGACCCCACGTTTATTCGGCACTTCAGCGTAAAAGACTAATTTGGTTTCCCAAGAAATAGTATAAGTCCTTCTTGGCTATCATTTTCAAGGCGCCCACTGCGACTCCGCTAGCGACATGTGTCTGAACAGCAGTGTTTAGAATTGACTGTGTACTTTCCGTGGAATATTCGTTTTAATAAGACAAACGCCGCGATGCCTCGATTATGCGCCCCCTCGTATAAGGCCCCGTGGAATAAGCGCTGCCTCTTGGTGAAATTATTAAATAAGCGCTCTCCCTCGAATAAGCGCCCATCGTTCAATCTTCAGAAACGGGCGCTTATTTGAAGACAGACTCTTTACTCGTCGACGAATTTGAGAAGGGTGACGAAGATGTGGAAATAGATATTGAATTATGATAAAATGTAGTATTTCAACTGAAAACCGCATTTTCTTTACTTTCAATTTGTTTGAATTGCTTCCGAGTCCATTTTATTAAATAAGCCCACCCCTTGAATAAGCGCTCTCCCTCGAATAAGCGCCCATCGTTCAATCTTCAGAAACGGGCGCTTATTTGAAGACAGACTCTTTACTCGTCGACGAATTTGAGAAGGGTGACGAAGATGTGGAAATAGATATTGAATTATGATAAAATGTAGTATTTCAACTGAAAACCGCATTTTCTTTACTTTCAATTTGTTTGAATTGCTTCGGAGTCCATTTTATTAAATAAGCCCACCCCTTGAATAAGTGCTCTTCTCGAATAAGCACCACCCTTAGAACCTCGAAAATTAAATAAGGACCCGGGCGCTTATCCAAGGCATTACGCTAGTAATTTTACGGCTATTTTAAACTGGTTGCCATGTCTGCATAGGAGATCAAGCCGAAAACTGATGTCGATCACACGACATAGTACTTGGGGCTTAAACCCATGCGCTTTCCTCTTAATTACAGCCGTTATAGCCAATAGGGAATGTTATCTACAAGGGTACGTAAGAGAAACAGACGTAGTCGTCCGCAGATCCCAAACTCAAGTAGGACGAAAATTCGTGGACTATAGCAAAAACCCTAACTAGAAAGATCCATCGATTTCGCGGTGTGCGCTCTACCAACTGAGTTAGTTAACCTCCGATGTTAACATTAGCCACATTAGCTACCAATCATCCCACCGGTGGACATGACATCCAGCTCAACGCAATTCGAGACCAGCCTTCTGCGCCATGTGACTTGACCAAGGAACGACTACCACAAGAACTTACACAGGGCTTTGACCGTAAAATTTTGACTCAGTCTTCCAGCTCTGATATTCGGATAGATACACCCATGCACAAGAAAAATAAACCAATCCTATGCAGTGGTTTTTGGTCTCCCTGATTTGCATAGAATGACAAAACCATGGGGGTGCGGTACAGGAACAAACACAATAGACTGCCCCAAAAGGTTTTTCTTTGAGTCAATGATGGAGTTGTAGAAACCATGGTGACCTTCCAAACGATGAAAGGCGAATATTGCATTCTAGGCGGAAGGGGTCATATGCAGTTTTCCTGGGAATACGAGGGTACAGATGTTGCTAATACAGACCATCGCTTTAATGTAGTATAAATTAAGCCATAAATGAATTTGCTTTTTCAGATTTTATTGCTAATTTGAAAACCCATTTCCTGCCCCGCACTGATGGTGGCGTTCAGTTTAAGCCGTCCCATTCAAAAAGGGGGCCTAACAGCCCTTTTCATTTGTCTTCCACATCTGTTTATTGCGAAAAATGAGTTAATTTGCACTATAAGACTGTAGTCAAAATAGTATTTCCTTGATGAAACCGTAAAATTAGTTTAAACCGTAAAGTAACTAGCAGAAATAAGCCAGCGGTCAACTCTATTTCTAAAAAGTTGATGGAATCCCCTACCTGTGTTTTTTCAGCTTCCCTTGCAAAGTTAGATGCGCCATTTGGCATAATTAGGTTATTATAAGTAGCTGATCGGAGCTAGTAATGTAACAAACTAATATGTGTAACACAGAAAACTATGGAAAACGGATCTAGTATCGCGCAGACCATTCATGCCATGCACTTAAATGCGGCCACCTTGTTCAGAACATCTCTTGCAAGAAAAAAAACAATTAGTTGGTTTTAAACACAAAGTCAAATTTCCTTCAAAGATTCATGAAATCACTCGATTTAATGGAAAAACATGTTTTTCCTTTTCTTTTGGTCTCTCTATTGACCAGCATCTTTCTGATATCATATAAGTTTGTAGGTTGTCACAGGCTTTAATGCAGAGATCGTCTCAAACTAGTTTCCTAAGCATCTTTTAACTTGCACGCCTAATTATACAAATGTTGAATCAGCAGGGAGATCCCATATACATGCAAGACCTATGTTTTCAAATATTTTAAAGTTTAAGTATTGTATTTCCTCTAACTATAGACCTCCTTTAATTATATGCCCCTTTTTGCGTCATGTCAAGTAACTATAATAATAATAATAATAATTTTTTTTTAAACTTCAATGCCATTTACTCTTTCTGTAAATTTACAGTAACAGTAATAATGTTTACAAAGTGTCAGATGACATTTAAGTACATAATGTAATCACTATTTCGTGAAGGCAAAAAGGAAAAACGTTGATGAATAACGATGACCCATTTTAAGAATATCCACTGACATATATTTACGCAGACTTACTAAAACAGGAGATACCTAAGGATTCATGATACTATTGCAGTGGGTGTAGTATGGGTTTAGAAAACCACATGGGGCATGCCTGCATATCTTCAACATGGGAGTCATGTATAGATAAATAAAGCTGTTGTTCGTTTTGACATGAAAGCTACCAGAGAGTGGTATAATAAAATATAAGATCCTCCTCTATCTATCTCAACACTTATGCTGAATCCAGGAACAGTGAACTAATCCGAAACCAGGTCTTTAAACAGCCAGGACTTTAACTCTTTCGCAGTGGATGGGGTCGTTTTTGCCTTTATAGTTCGTTTTCAGGTTCCCTCTAGTCTTGCTTTTGTGTTCCACGGGTTCCTTATGAATTTCCCCGCAATTTGAATGCTTTAGAACTGACCAACTGAGTTACTACGGTGAAATTACAAAGCTTAGAACTCTAGAGTCGAAAGTTTACAATATCCGCGACCGCCTTCAAGCCTTGACTCACAATGAGAACTGTTAAGTACTCCTTGCCTATGCCTTATAGGTTATCGCTACCCTCCTCAGCTATTTATGGTAGGGTTTTTTGGAAACTAATTGGAGATAGTAGACCGTAGCCATGGTTTTACATTCCTCCTAATAACCGTGCGTACAGTTGCCGTAAAGAGTAATAGCTGCCGCTACCATGTTTACATACAATGCTGATATAGTATTGCGACCTTTAAATTTACCACATCTCCCTATATGAAGAGAACTGCTGAGGCAAACGTTCTGACAACATTCAATAACGTCAGTGGTAAAAAGTACGGAGATATTGAGGTTAAGCTTATGGTAAATTTTAAGCAGTGGCAGCCAACGGTGGAGCATTTTGCAAGGTAGGGCATGCCTTTAAAGATGGAAGGCATAATTGTAGTTTCCTTCTTGGCGTTATCCCTATAGTTTGTCAGTGTAGTAGTCAACATAGTAATTACAATGTCTGCGCCTGGAAACAGTACTAAACATCGAGGGATGCATTGAAGAGCAAGTTACCCCTAGATCTGGTCCACTACTGCTCAAGAGTCGTCATTATCCATTCCCGAGTGCAATTAAGACTTACTTGGAAAAATCAATAGGCGAACTCGAAGAATATTTAATCGTTGCTCAAGAGAAGCTAAGGAGTCCATGCAGAGAAATTGAAGGATGTGGATCACACTCACTGAAGACAATTCGCCAACTTTTAAATATGGATACATCATTTCAATTCAGATTTGTTCTCACCTCAACGTCTATGCACGAATTACAGAAACATGAAAACTGCCATATTGATCGTCATACTTGTTATAATAATTCAACAATGGTTTTATCACACTCGTTTCTATGCTACATAAAAGGTAACTTTAACACTCTCGTTTTAAATGCAAATTTGTGGGCTTCTAGAGGTATGAAAAAAGGCCGTTTATATCTGACACGAAAAAGCTGCGCGAATAAAAATGTTTTTGGAGGGTTTACTTTCTGTTTGTCGGAAATGGAGAAGCTAGGCCATGTAGGTGTTTTTAGTTCTGCTATTTCTTGGTTGATACGGGTTGACTAATCACACGGGAGTTTATTAAATTGGGATACACTAACTCATCTTCCTAGTGTACGTCCAGTCTAAACATTTTCTACGACAGAACCAAATGACGACTTCGTCCGGTTTAACAGATACTTCTACAATTAAGCTTGAATTGAGGACATTGTACAAATAAATATGCTTCAGATATGATTACAATTACGGAGAGTTTCTTCATCTTTAAAAGCCTTACTCAGTGGATTGTATATTCATACAGGAAAATGAATATTTCATTTGATTAGGGATACTTTTGAACGTACTGTAATTAATCTTAACGTACTTAACTAATCAACGCGACTGTCGATATTCTCTGCTATTGAAAAGCGCTCTTAAATTTCCACACACTTATGTTAGTGGGTAATGGATTGCTCCATAAATTAGGCGCAACAATATGGTGTATAGGGAAATGTAGGATCGAAACATTATTATAGCCATCTAAAGATGTAATTTAATGCCAACTGTAGTGATTAGCTAATGTGAAAATCATTTCAAACTTCTTCCTTTCGGGCAACCCAATGGCAACACGTTTACTGTCATGGTGGAAAACAAATCTCTTTGCTTGAGGCGTTTCCAAATGAAACGCGAGAAACATAGATCGAACTAACAAACTAGAGAAAGGAAAACACCAAAAATATTTACAAAGAGAGTTCTGGTCATATGATAAACTTTTCCCACTTACCAATCCACACTTTCATTGCTCTGTCCTCCACGTCCATCTCTTGGTCGACAAACTCGAAAAAAGGAAGAACTTCGTACCTCATAACTGAGAATAGTCTTTCTTGTTCTCTAAAGATCTCAATTTGTTATGCACGAGGGTTCTAGATGAGAACATTAAAATACATAATGATTCAATGACTTCTTGAAGTGTTTATGTTAATTTAACGATCTAACTTTCATCAAGAGAATTTACAAACAAAAGTATTACCACGCTGAAGATCCAATGCCATCCTTGCCACCACTGCACCAGAACCTATACTTTTCTTCATTTCTCCCAAAAGATGTGCATCCCATGTTTTTGTTCTGTGTCTCCTGAATGCAGCAGATGTTGACTCTTCTTCTGGCTAACAACTCCTCTACCTCTCTGTTCTTTCCCAATAATGTTCCCATGTTTACTTTGCAGACCTTTACTACTCCACCTTCTACTCTTTGGTTTGAATGTGGGGTCTGCCTGGCTATTCTTTGCACCCAATTCCTACTTAAGGGATGCCAAGGACCAGGGGACATTTCTTCTTGGAGCATCTGTAATCTTCTTTGGAGCCTCCATTTTTAGGCCTCGGATGCCCTTCCTAGCATCCGAGCCTCCACATTTTTCCTGCTTATGACTGGCCTAGGATTGAGCTGGCTTGCTCAACCCCATAGTTAGGTTTTATCATTCATATATTTTATTAATTTATTCTATGTATATGAGTAAGGGAGTAACCTATACATTGGCCAGAAGAAAGAATTTTATTTCTTACCTTGAGCAAGAGCCTGTTTTACACTTTTTATTGTTCCCTTAATATATATGTACTTTCAAACTTTCAATGGGCTTTGGGCAGATAGACAGGTTTGATGGTGGTCTTTTCTTGGTCAAGTCACATGACACTGAGAGGCCAGTCTCTGATTGCTTATAAGCTGGATGTTGATGTCCGTTAGTGGATGACTGGAAGCTAGTGCAGTGACGAGAGAAATATAGTATGTTAACATAAGAGGTCACCTAGCTCATGAGGTAATAGCATGGGTCACCAAGTTGAGCTCAAATGGTGAAATATGTATTCTAACCATCACTGCCTTATGGTAGGCCAGTCCACTACTGATGCAATCTTCGTTGTAAGGCAGCTCCAGGAAAGATACAGTGCTAAGAAGAAGAAATTGTATATACCATGTGTTTGTTAACCTGGAGAAAGCTTTCAATAAGGTGCCAAGCAAAGCAATACAAGCGAAGGAGACAGCTTTTGCCTGAGAGTCTAGTTATGATGGTCATGGCTCTGTACTCCCACTCGTCCTCACAACTAAGAGTGGCGGGAGTCATCTCGGCAAGCTTGGGATTTGACATTGGAGTCCATCAAGGTTTAAAGCTCAGCTGCCTGATTTTCATCATTGTCGTGGAAGAGATGACAAAAGAGTGCAGGAGAGGCGACCCCTGGGATCTCCTATATGCTGACAACCTAACTGGTGAGTCCAAGGAGGAGGTGACACAGATGTTCAACGAATGGAGGAGAGACATTGGAGGGCCGAGGTATGAAAGTTAGTATGGAGAAAACGAAGTTTATGGTCATTATTGTCCATTTCGAAATTGAAATACCGTCCAAGGTAACGAAAGCTCCCTTTTAAAGGAACCGCTGAAACCAAATTACCACAAATAAAGACCTTGGGTAAATATTGTTTGGACAGAGTCCCAAACTTCATAATGCCAAAGCTATTGCATTTATCGACACGGATAGTAATTCGACACCACGTGCACCAAGCACTGAATGCACTTAGTAAAATTTGGTTCTCATATTCTTGTCCTGTGAGAACGCAAGCGTCATTAGCAAACTGGTAACAATAGTAATAATAATAATAATAATAATAATCATAACGATATACAGGAGCTTTCCAAATTACATTGGCCATCATCATCTCCCTTAATAAATAAATGCAAATAATAAATAAATATAAATAAGAAAGTGACAAGCCTAGGCGACCAACTATGAATATGGAAACAACTAGGTTCTCCATGGCAGTGGTCAGCAATCTTAGCTCCGCAAAGTATGTCAAGGGGTCTGGAACCTTTTAAGGATTGGATTGAGTTAAATGAAAACTCAAGCTGCTAGGCCATAGTGCAAAAAGGATCAGCAAAAGTCGCCATAATAAACACGAGGTTATCTGAAGCGATGTATGATGCACATACATTTTTGTAGCAGAAATCTTCGTTTTCTCACAAATATCTGCCTGGCGTATATATGTGGTACCAATAAACAACGTTTACATTTGCATTTAAATAATTTAAGTTTTAATCACACATATGTTCTCGGCTCATAAGATTGGCTGGCTGTGTAAACTGCCAGTCTCAAGGTGTAACAAAATGGCATTTGAATGAAAATAAAACAAGATGCTGTTGCAAGAATCGATTTTATACCGTCAAAATGTTTAAAGATTCAAGCTAAAGAAAAAATGGATTCTTTGAAACAATAAAGCGGAACGTAAAAGCTTCTGAATCCATCCTCGAGGTCTGATCAACAATTCACGAAAAATATTCGAACGATAAAGGAGAAAGTATCCTCAAAGACACCGACCAAAAATAATGCACATAGTGTCATGTTCATTTCAGATTAGCATAATGAGGATTACATATTTTTAACATAAGTATGTAAGTCGTTTTGGCAGTAGTAGTTGTAGTAGTAGTAGTAGTAGTAGTAGTAGTAGTAGTAGTAGTAGTAATAGTACTAGTAGTAGTAGTAGTAGTAGTAGTAGTAGTAGTAGCAGTAGTAGTAGTAGTAGTAGTAGTAGTAGTAACAGTAGTAGTAGTAGCAGTCGTAGCAGTAGTAGTAGTAGTAGTAGCAGTCGTAGTGGTAGTAGTAGTAGTAGTAGTAGTAGGCGCTGACCGGATTCGAACCGCGTCCTCATGATTACTAAACCAACGCCTTAACCAATGAGCCATCGAGGCTCATTATATATATATACAATAAAACACCAAACTCCGGCTCTCGTGAGCTTTCGGAAACTATGCATTACTAGTGAGCAGTACTATCACATTTGGTGAATAAGCATGGAATCAGTCGCACTCGTGTTTGAATCGGCAATTGCAACAAGGGTACTTATAAACCTCTGTATCTTGAATTAAACGTACGTAACAACTACGAATTAGGCTTCCTTAAATTGCTGATAGAATAAACTACATACCTTATAAATTCTATTTAAATACGAATGCATTATCGATAATTTTGGAGGGGGGGGGGGGGGTACGACACTGCAGTAGCGCCGAGACCTTGTTGGTATTGCTATATTCATTGCCAAATATTTGATTTTAAAAAGTTAATAAATTGTTGATGCTATCCTACTGTACAACATAATAATGTCAGAAATCAAAGAAGGGGGAGGGTCAGGTCTGCATTAACACCACGACTGTGTTGTTCGTTATTTGAAGAATTGCATTCTTTCTTAAAAATTGACTTGTTCTCAAGATATACACGACCCATCAATGAACCATAAATTAAAGACCAGTTCATGTATTCAACTAAAATGCAATGCAACTTGAACAAAACGTGTAGAACTGTCCAGACGGCGTTAATTGTTCAAATGAAATTGCGATTGGCCGAACAAAACAAATTAGCAGCGTGGGACTGTGGAAATATTCCTATGGATTTAATCTGCCAATAAAAGATGACAGCATCAGAAGTCAATGTTCATGGCTTTTGGAGAGTAAGAGCAACTTAAATTTAACGATCTGAGCTCTTAATGGCCAAGCGATTGAGTTCAAGAGTACGAAACTGACTTGAAAAACGTGAGTCAAAGAACGTCTATGAGTTGTTGTGATGAAAAAAGCACCATATGCAAAAAATATCAATTTTACGCGTCATTGCCAGCCTGGCCTGCTATGCTAAAACTGCATGGGCCTGCTCTTTAGGGCAAGTGAGAACAGTTACAAGTTAGACTTATCGGACTTTTTAGACTTGAGTTCTTTGGCAAGAATACTGATACTCGTAAGGCAGGCTAGCTCATGCAGCTATCTATGTTTCATACCAGTCTCCCTGATAAGAAGCGGAGACACATATATGTTCTTACCAGTAACTTATTGGAATTTAAAAGCCACTTACCGATCAGAATCTTCCAAAACCAAATCAATGAGGTCACATCCTCACATGCAATTCAAATTCCAAATACGAAAACATCGATGAAACAAACTTTGTTGCCTCCACGGACTGATTTTTCTATTGGAGGATACATTTTGTTACGGCAGACGCTGTCAACATTCAAGCATGGGAGAATACTGTCAAGAATTTTTCTATTGATATAATAGTGTGTGGATTACACCTATGTTTTTTCAAGTCGTGATTACACAAATATTTAGGAAAATGTGTTATCATTCTCTAGCTGTAAATGTTGCGATTCTAATATACATTTATTATTACTCAACTGTATTGAAAGCATTTCCGATGTTATAATAAATATAACCATACAATTTTAAAATGTATTTTCCCTCTTTTTTTCTAGGTGGAAAACATGAAGTAGTAGAAAGTGGTACAGAAAGCAAATAACAGATTAATGGGGCAGCGTAGGTAGATAGATAAGAATGGATGGACGAGTAGGACACCATAGGTAGGTCGGTAAGTACAGTAGGTAGAGTAGTGTTAGTAAGTAAGTAGACATAATAGCGTAGGTAGGTAGATTAATGTAGTTAGGTAGAGTAGGGTAGGTAGAGCAGGGTAGGTAGGTAAAGTGGTTTAGGGAGAGTAGAGTAGGCAGGTAGTGTAGGTAGGTAGGTAGGCTAGGTAGGTTGAGTAGTGTAGGTAGGGCAGGGTAGGTGAGGGACGGGGAGTAGGGTAGATAGAATGGTTTAAGCAGGTAGGTAGAGTAATAGGTAGGCAGAGTAGGATTTGTAGGTAGCTAGGGTAGATAGATAGAGTAGCGTAGGTAGATTAGGGTAGGTTAGAGAGGTAGAGTAGGGTAGGAAGAATATTTTAGGCAGGGAGATAGTGTAATAGGTAGGCATAGTAGGATTTGTAGGTAGCTGGGGTAGGTAGGCAGATTAGCGAAGGTAAATTAGGGTAGGTAGGTTAGGGAGGTAAATTAGGGTAGGGAAAATAGTTTAGGCAGGTAGGCAGAGTAATAGGTAGGCAGAGTAGGATTTGTAGGTAGCTAAGGTAGGTAGGTTAGGGAGGTAAAGTAATAGGTAGGCAGAGTAGGATTTGTAGGTAGGTAGAGATGGTATCAATAACACTGTCACTGAGCAGAGGATGAGTGGAACATTTTTAACATCTTGAGAGGGATGTAGGAGACTACCATGACTTAGAATAACTGACTATGGTTTGTGTTGTATTACCCTACATCTAGGAAGCTGCAGTTGATTCCAAACATTGATTTCCGACTTCATTTTTTACACTTTTTGTCCCCCGTCTATTACATATTTGGTCATTTTCCACCACCCCCGTTTATTCCACCCCGCCCTCATATTCGGCCTGTGTTTCTTGCCAGCTCATCATCTATGCGTATCCGGCTATTACATATACATGCCAGTACTGTGGACTACCGCATGGCAGACAACCTTTCAATTGGACACTTTGTTCACCTGGACAATCCCCTCGCCTGGACGACTCCCTCACCTGGAAAACTCCCTCACCTGGACAACTTCATGACCTGGGCAACGCCCTCATCTTAACAACTCCCTTATCTGGACATCTCCATAGTTGGACAATTTCTATATGGGAGAAAGGGTTTAGTGAATACGCAAATTCTTTTTATAAATTCTTTGATATTAAAACCGCACTAAATACCATAATGATACCTTAAAATCTTAAATGTGGACATCGTCTCAGAATTGTGTGAACACAACGAGAACAATACTGCATGCAACTTCCGCACAGCTGACATCGAGCGTGTATAAACAACTCTATACAATGCATCAACACACTAACAGATACACAAACAGATATAAAACATATGTATAGCAGGTACACTAGCTGTTGAATACCATATATATATATATATGATAATCATATATCTCCTATTTAAGAAAGAGAAATTTTGTAAACTTGAGTGCTGTTTATATTTTGTGACTTTTTTGCGCTATGGTCGATGAAAGCAGGACTGGAGAATTCTGGGAAAGTAAAATCCCCTCAAGGCTGTTATAAATCAGATTTGGTTGTGAGCAGGTACGTTTTGACTACCAAACGTAAAGGCAACTACATTTTACCAAAAGCGTCATTCTGCTGCTGACGTCATATCTTGAATCCTAGTATAAAATTCCTCAAACTTCCAGCCCGCACTCTATTCAGAAAAAAGGTTGATATTCGAAAACGTACTACGCGAAAATTTCACGGAGGTGTTTATTTTACAAAGGACAAAAGAACTAAATTGCACGGGTTGTCATTATTAGAAACATCATATGCGTCCATACGTTTCAAACTTTTTTCCTCATTCGTGCTTTTAAATTACTTTAATAGCATTATTTAGCACACAAAACTTTGTAAAACTCCACTCTTTGTATGTTCGACGGAAGATTCATTAACCGGAAGGTTCAGAGAGAAAGCTAGTTGAGTCTGTTATATTTTAATTTGTTAGCTTGTACTTAGGAGACTTAACAAGCGGCTAGAGAATCGTAGTCAAAATATTATACCATCTGAGGATTTAGTTGTCATGGCAGATTATTTTCCTCTCTAGTAACTATTTTAAATTTTATCTCGTGTACTAAACGTCATATCTTGGATACAAAATTCACCCCTCTGTATACTTGCATATTTATGGATTGTATTGAAACGCAATTTTTGGACAAAGAAATGTATACACCTTGGTTTGGGCTGCGCTACTGCGCTCTTGTGCTTGCGGCCATACTGATTGGACACTCAATCATTTCCGCTTTTATGATTTAGTTGTTGTAAACCGGTACTTTACTCTGAATCTTGAGATCGCTCTTTTCAGGTTGTCGTTAGTGTGTCTTTTGAAAGTTTGAAGTGCTGGAGAGTGAAATCGAACTTCAACTAGAACATATAAAATGTTATTTGATATTTGTCGATTCTCAACAATTTAAAGGGTATGGTCGCCTATACGTACCTTCCTTTTCCACAGTTTGTCTTGTCCAAGTCGCCGATATATATGCTAGAGATACGCTCTTGAAGTGATAAAATGTTTCTATGAGGGAATTGCAAACTGTAAATCTTCGAGTTCTTGAGTCCCTTGCGGGTCGGGTGTTTCTGTGTATCGATGATCACACGAGACAAGCACATGTTTTGGGCGATCATTTTCGAGACAACCACACGACAGTACTTATCAAAGCAATATCACATGAAACTGTTCCTCGCTTAGTTCGGCCAGGGTCTTTGCAAAGTAAATCGACTTTGGATTGTAAAGGGCAACAAGGTATCAAAGCGACAAATACTGTCGAAAAGTATCCTGTTTTGCCAACATTGTAATTTTCATCGAACTGTCCTTTTTATGCATGCATGTTTTCTATCAACAGATGAACAATTCTCCGATCGCTAAGTAAGTACTGTCATTAAACGTGACAGAAATCGCTTTTCGTATTGTCACTACACTAGAAACAAAGATATTTTCGATGTGTTAAGTTGATAATTATAACAGGTCGTTTGCAGTCTGAGCGTTCTGGAAATGAAATATTTCCGCTTTCCAGATGGAGGGCAAACAAACCGATTTCAACGTGAGAAACATAAGGGGAAATACAGTATGAAGGACTGTTTTGATTACATTAAAACCGTAACAAATAGTACATAGTAATTTCGGAGAGTGGAATTAGGAACATTGCATGACGTGTATGAACTTGAAAAGAATGGGACGTTGGGGACATAATCACAAATATTCAAATAAAGATATCAAGCAGTAACCTCCTCAAAATCTGGTACAAGATTTAAGGGAATGAGGTAAGGTAATCATGTGCTTCGGGTAGAAAATGATATCTTTGGGAGTGTTGGTGGAAAGGGGTAATTAGGCCGTGTACTCGGCATGGAAGATCGGTCATAATGGACCCCATACTGGCCTCTATCATTACATTTCCAGGAAATTAAGCTATAGCAGAGAGATGAAGGCTACGAAAGAGGTCAGGGAGGGTATATACGGAATCAACATAGTGTGAAAAATTTTTCTGATTAGGAATTTCAAGAGTTCCTCTTGATAGTCGTCAGCACATAATGGGTTTTCAATAGTAGGGGAGAAAGTGAGAGAACGGAAGTGAGATGACGTTACAATGAGGTAGCCAATCAAAAGCCGGGTAGCGTATGGAGATGACGTCACATGATCGTGGCAAGCCAATCAGAGTGGGCTTTTTGGGTTAGGATGACATCACAACCGCCTGGTTTCCCCGCGCTTTTTGATCATATCAGCATTCATGAGGGGCTTCCCCTCTTCATGCGGTGATGTGGCAGTGATACTGCGCGCGGCGTACTTGGTGGACAGACAAAGAAACCAGAAGGAAAAAGCTGTTAGGGAGGGCTATTTGTCCTTGGTTGACATCGCATCAGCATATGTAGGGACTTTTCCCCTCCCTTGCGCTTTGTTAGCGGCGATATAGTAGTTCTGCTGTGCGTTTCATTTACTTGTAAATAAAATATTGTAAATTGTTAATAAATTAATCCGCACAGCAATCTCAATGACGATTCCCCCAGGGAAACCTCTTTCCCTTTTAGGGAAAGGCCCTACTGCTTATCAGGGGGCTGCACTGAGAGATTGTGTTTCGTTCTTTGCGGGTAGACAAAGAAACGAGAATAAAGAGAGCTATGCTTTAACGTACTTAAAAACAAGTGATCTTTTCCCCCTCATAAATGATCTATGTACGTTGGCATGTTTCGTATTACATAAAGTTCGATATCATGTATCCCTTTCCTCAGATGATATTGTTTTCTTTTCATAACTGTTCCATGTACAGGAGCATGTTTCCTGTTTATATGTTACATATTTACAAGTTGCCATCCTGTTGTTTTAAAAGGTAGTGCTTATAGGGAAGGGACTCGATTGGCTGCATTCTTGTCTTTATTGTTAAATTTGATCAAGTACAGTTTTGATCTTAAACCTATAAATTCTTCCATTGGTTCCCCGTATAGTTCGTCTTTCATCTTTCCTATCTTTTTCTTGTTTTCGGTAGAATATAAGCTGCTGATGGTTGGGTAGTCGGAAAAGTCGAATAAGTCTTTGATCGTGGATAGGTCTTTGTACAGGTCTGGCGTCTGCATGGTGTAACAGAGGGAGTCTCTGTCGGTAAATAGTAGACGTGATCGTGTGTTTGGATATCATATCTTGAAAATGTCGTAATAAAAGTCGTACATCATTACTTTGGAAAGATCTAATATAGAAGAGCCAAAGCAGATGGGGCGGTTCAGCAGTATAGAAGACTTCCTCGTGTTGACGGCTACCAGACTTGGCGCAAATATCTTGCAGGATTTAAAGAGCGGCTTAGCAGCAAGTTTTCTTAGCCGTTTTCGATGACGATGACGATGACGATGACGATGACGATGACGATGACGATGACGATGACGATGACGATGACGATGACGATTCCTTCTAGTTAGTGTCACGTTTTGCTTTGCAGCTGGATACATCTTTTTCTTTAGCAGTGCAAATTATTCACTGGATGTTTCCGACATTGTCTCAGTGCCTCAGATATTTTAGGAATGAGGGAATCTAAGTAAGTTGGAGAGATCTTTATCCTTTGTAAGAGCCATACAGGGCACTAATCTACTTAGAGAACAGATCTAGGCGAGATAGATTACTTACGAGTTCAACTCTGGCTTGGATGCGTACCGTCTGATTCATATCCAGGAGAAAAATAATCAAGAGGTCTCCGAATTCCGTAAACTGGCTGTTCGGAGAAATAAACTAGATCCATTAAAGGGCTTGTTACAGCGGGGAACAACACGGACGTACGTATCAGAAGACTTTTGAAAAGAACACTAGAGAAATAGAGATATGTCACCACCGGGGATCGAATCCGTGACCCACGCTTTCGCCGCGTGCGCTCTACCAACTGAGCTAGGTGACCTCCGATGTTAACACACTTTTATTTCTCAAATCGCCACATTAGCTCCCAATCATCGACCGGCGGACATTGACATCCAGCTAAACGCAATTAGAGACTAATCTCTCTGCGCCATGTGACTTGACCAAGGAAGAACTGCTCTCCGGCCCGTCATCAATCCAAAGCCCCTTAAAGTTAGAGAGTATCATCAAGGAGAGAGGATTTGAAATGTTAGTTTTGAAAGAACACTAGAGAAATAGAAAACAAGTCACCACTGGGGATCGACCCCGTGACCCACGCTTTCGCTTCCGATGGTATCTGAAGATTTACGATAAATAAGTGATGTAAGGCGCGACAAATTGAGCTAGTACCAGTGTGGAAAGCTCCTCAAAACACATACCATGGTAGGAGCTATAGAATAAAGCGGGGGCTAGTCACACTGAACAGATGAGACAGAGGCTGAGGCTCTGAAGCAGATTCTGACTGACACGTAGTTTTTTGTATCAAGCACTCGGAATGGCCAAGGCTGTTCGAAAAAAAAACCTCAAGTTTTTTCATATGTTCTCAACACTAAACGATTTAAAGATGTCGTACTCTTTGCATACTTTCTCTATGAGATTTTATTTCTTACAACCGCTTTCATAAGGTTGTTTCCATTTCAGATTTCATTACTGACATCTCAAGTGTTCCGAACGATTCAGAGGTTGTTTTGCTAGGCTTAACATGGAAATGATTTTTGCAATATGAAACTATCAACACTAATCGGTTATAGATGGATAAAGTACCTCGATGGAATAGGTACCTACCCAAGGACCTGAGCACTGAAAAGAGCCCGTATGTATCAGAAGCATTTATCCCCTAGTCATAGTTTTTGCTGGTCTTTACAAGCCCTGATTGCCACAAAGTGAAAGATTGATTTCCTTCCTTTTCCACAGCGCAACTGGTACAGAAAACTCGGTGTAGGTGGGAAATTATCAAAACACAGTTATAAGTTAAAACAGCTTTTATACGAGTTCAACTGACGAAATGCTGCAACCATAGGATCTCTTTAATACTTAACACTCAACTGAAAATATAATTAAGAAACACCAGTACAAATAAAATTTAACATCTATGTGCTAAAGGGGTACCCATGTCTATGTGGAAAGCACTATTGTGACACACATGACTAGAAAGACTGAGTCCTTACGCTCCCCTCAGCGTAGGCACACTTGTAGGTATCATAGACGCCTCATAACTCAATAAGTAAACCGATCCTAAACATTGTTTGTAACGCCAGCCTATTTGGACGTTACCTAAATAGTATATCTATATACAAAAGCTATTGGATCGTTTAAAGAGGAAATACATTGACTATTATAGGTACTAACTTATTTTGAAAATCCACAGCATAAATAATGTTGCTCCAGAAGTCTCACCACGTCCAATGTCCTATGTCAGGCGGATTTTTAAAGTTCGGTACCACTATATATTGTAATTATTAATAGACATAAATTTTAATTAAATATGAAATCTGCTATATAAATAACTGGGCTAACATATTATTAAGTCATTTAGGGGGTCTACCCATTTTTCGGGGAGTAATGTCTGCTCAAGTGACACCTGTTACCCGCAAATTTTAAACACAAATTATTATAGCATGACGTTGGAAATCGTACGCAAAATAGGCACTTACCGGTGCTCCGATATGTAAAATTTCAAGAAAAGTTCAGAAACGCTTTAGATACATGTCTGTGCACTCAAATACAAAACTGCTCAAATTTCCAGCTCCACCGCGACACTGTCTGCATTCAGGTCATTTCCCACATTCATTTTTCCTATTGTGAGTGGCTGTGAAAGTAATGTGTGTTTGGGGAGCTGGGGGGAGGGGGGAGAGACTGTGCAGTGATATGCAAGTCTATCGCAAAACAAACTATCTTCAAAAAGGCAGTTGTTTCCTCTGATTTTCAGATGTTTTAGTTAGTAAAACATTTGAGATAACACTCACGTTTCAAAAAATAAACATGCACTAATTTTTGTAACTTTCGGAGACTTCATGAGCGGTTTCCCGCAAGATAATGGAGGTCAAAAAATTTTTAAAATTTTTCTTGTATATATTGAAAATTAACTAAACAGTGTATTGTGCCTCGATCCAGTTAATCAAAGAGTTACACCCAGCATTCAGCTTCAACGGCACTTACAATTGCCCTTAATTTCTTCTATTTTTGACAGTGCTAACCTTGCTCATTTGTTGGCATTAGCGGAAGCTGCCTCCGATTCGCAGGTGTGCAGCTGTCACCTTTCATGGACTCAGCTTCGAGGTATACCTTTAAATACGTATCGCCTCTGCTCTACCTAATCTACTTGAAATGCGTGAAAACGTGATAACGTGAAAACGTCACGCGGCAGAATCGAGAAATACGATTCATTTCACAAATGACAAAGCTTATTAGCGAGAAAATTAAGTCTTAAGACACGAAACACTGTGTGAAGTATCAATTGAACCGTGACAGGCTTTCAGTCAAAGATGAACGATAAAAAAATCACCACGTTCTTTCGACCGCGTTCACTTCTTGTTCAAATGATAAAAATAATCAATAATATTCACCGCCTTTACGCCTCATACTGCCTTGACAATTAAAAGGAGCATGAGCCTGCTTAAATGCTGTGAGGCAGCGGCACAATAAACAAGAAAGAGATATCACCCTAAAATCAGGATACGGGACAACTTTGACCTCCTGATAAGCAGAAGATCAAGAAATTACATCTGTCCTTAAAAGATATACAGCCACAGCATCATGCTATATATACTTAGATTACAAGTACAGCGATACATGGGGTACTCGAACCGTTTTCCCACGAAAAACTGAGGAAATATCATACAAATATTCCAGTGTCAACTATCGGCCTTTCCTATTGAAAATACATCACACTTTGTCCTAAAATACGTAATGGCGCAAATCATCTTCTCTATCCCTTGTGACGAATCCTCTCGATGTATCTACAGTCGAAACTCCATAAACAGACGGGCTGGTTTGGGCGTCGATTAACACGCGAGTAACATCACGCAAGATGTTTATCGGTAATGCGGCTTCGCAAAATCCTTCACTATTCGGTTTTGTACCGCGTTCATGGATAGGTTTGTAAGGGGTTTATGTTTCGGAAACAGGCGACATCCTTAACGTGCGCAATGATCCTTCGAAACATCACAATCTTAAATTATACAAAGGAGAAAGGACTGATGGATGTCATCTATCAGTACTGACCAAACAACATTTTTCATAAACTTGAACTTACTGGAAAAAGCAACGTCTGTTTTTTCATAGGTCCTAGACAAAAAGAAAGACTTCCTTGTTCCTTTCTTACGCCCACAGGAAAGGGCTTCGTATCGTCAGGCAGCCTCATTGAGCTCGGAGAGATAAATATATCTACCTGAGTACACAGAATCCAGACGAAAAGCAACTCATGAAAAACTTTTCCGTACAGCTGCGGAAACCGATGTCCATCCGACCAGATGATTGGCCAGGAGAAAGAGCGGTGATGATGCAAGAGGAATTTAATATCAGCAGACAGATTCTTGTCAAAGTAAATTTCGAGGAACATCTGGAAATCTGCTACATAACGAATGAAGGGGCTTTAAAAGTAAGAAAGCACTATCAATCCATTGAAATTTAACACGTTTTCTTGAGACAAATCTATTTTGAAAAGAACACTAGAGAAAAAGAAAATATGGCCGTACCAGTGACCCATGCTTTTGCGGCATGCGCTCTACGAACTGAACTTGGTGACCTAAGATGTTAGCATACATATGGGGTGGCATTTAGGAAGCACTGTAATAATAATGTCGTTGCTACCACGTAGCCAGGGGCGATATGAACCAGCTACAGGTTTCGGTTTAGTCACGTATAGCAGAGGCGTCAACTTGCAACAGAGATGCAAGAGAAATACAGAACAAACAAGATCAACCGAAAGTCAAACGTAGATATACCCAATAACTTTTTTGTGCCTCGCTTTGATTTAATTATAGTTAATGATTTTTTGGTTAATATTACCACACCGTATTTCCAAGTGTATTGTCGTAGTACTTGATGTACTTGTGAAATCGTCTGCACGAGAAGCATTGGCCAACACCTTCACAAACATGACATATACCTACCAAAATCCCCTTTGACATGACTAAAGGATACAAAAACAATTTAGAATGGCCATCCCACTTTATGTATGCATCTGGACGTGACAGTAAGGAGTGTTTGGATAGAAGAAGAGTGTTAAAGTGCAAAAATTACTCGATTGCCAGTTTTATATTTACAAAATACCATGATAAGAAAACAAATAGTTTGTTAGTGGTACAAAACAAGAATACTGCACGAAATAGCGTAAACATGTTGTACTGAAAACCTTTTTTGGTCTGACACTCCTCAGAGTACTAACGTCAGAATGACAGAAATGGAATGTGTGAAAGAGTATACGCTACTGCATTTTGAAGGAGCATGTACCATCGTATATTCGCCAAACATCGACTCCTCAAAGGAAACAACCACCTCGGGTTTCGAAGACCAAAAACACCACTAAGCAATGTGATTCTGCCATAGGGCAGCACTTGCTTGAGAACCAAGACTGTGCCAAAGTGCATACGGATGACTGCTTCTGTATTATAGGAAAGGCCAGGTCTGCATTTCATTTGGCCGTTCTGGAGTCAGTCCACATAAAAGCAAGAAAACCTTTGAGCAATGTTGAGACGGTCTGGAGCAAGTCTACGAGGGCGAGAAAAAGCGGGAGGGCCACGAGTCTCAATGTGGTGGGCGATGGAATGTTTGATGGCGGTCTCCTTATAGCATGGTCGTGAGATGTCTGGAAATTCGTTGAGGAGAGATTGATAAGAGGATGTAGTAGATGGTAAAAATGATACTATAAGTTTGGATCGCCTTAAACCTGCATATCATGACATTCCCACTCAAGACTATGTTTCGACTCTATTGTTCACATGAATATCATTTTTCAAGATTTCCAGTGATATCTAAAGAATACCTCTACACAGTTTCTTGGTCGTGCTGGGCACGACAAGCACGCCTTTTAGCTACGTCACTGATGACGGCACGTCTATGGTTAAAAACTACTATCCTGAAAATGACTGCATCTACATTTACCATCCAAACATTTTGAATCAAAGAATTTTCCACAATGACCCTAACCATTAGATTAGGGTGCGGCATTTCCAAGCCCTGCATTTATCACCAGAAGATTTGTAATCAAGGGGTTTCATTATCATCGAGAAGAGACGATTTGAAATTTCAGCTTTGAAAAGAACTCTAGAGAAATAGAAAATATGTCACCATTGGGGATCGAACCCGTGACCCATGCTATCGCTGCGTGCGCTCTACCAACTGAGCTAGGTGACCTCCGATCCTAACACACTCTATATCTTTAGTCGCCACACTAGGTTCTAATTACCCACCGTCGGACATCGACTTCCAGCTCAACCTAATCCCCGGCGTTGACACAGTTTCTGTTTCTCTAGTGTTCTCTGTTGGGATTTCATTATCTAAGCACTTGCCCTTGCGAAGCTTAATTTACTGGCTTTGACACAGTGTGGCTTATTGGTTAAAACAGCTGTCTCATAATTCAAAGCTTGTGAGATTCAGAGGTGTATGCCCTGGTCAGTGTGAACATCCTTGAGCACAATAAGAATAGAACATTTCGGAAATTCTATGCAAATTACGGCGCGCGTTGTACTCTGGGATTGACTGGGGGACGTTCATAGAATTAGTATAATACATTACTATACAATACAACAATACATTAATATAATACATGTATTATATTAATTCTATGGGGAGGATCGCTTCAGTCTAACTTGAAAACAGTCATCGGCACAGGGCTACCATTTGAAATTTCTTCAATTTAAACCATTAGCGTTAGTTTTAAAAAGGGAGACAAAGATTTCTGTACTGTTAATGGATGTAGTAACGACAGACATAAACCTGAACAGTAATAATTTATCTCATTAAGGACCACGCATGTCTTTTGAGGCTTGCTGCAGCTCCAACGGGGTGACGTGAGATAGTATCTGCAGCAACATGACGGATTCCTGGAATGTGAGTGATATGGAATCTCTATTTCAGTATTTTTTCTTTCAGGTTTCTCAGTTGTGGGTTGGGGATGAGGTCCAAATTTCTATCACCAAACACCTTGAGGAGGGGTCTGTGATCAACTGCAATGATCAGATTGGTGCAGCCCAGAACAAAGTGGCGAGTTTTTTCGAGGGCATCCACCGCAGCCAATGCCTCTCCTTCAATAGGGGCATACCTTGATTCAACCTATGAGGTAAAGCGGCTGCCCACTAGTGTGACTTTCCTGCCTAGGTGGCAGGAGAATGGCTTGCTTGATTTGCATGCACAATGTTTTTGAAGGAGCCAGAAGCCAATGTGGTTTTTGCTGAAGTCTGTTGCGAGGCATGTGAGCTTTCTTTTGTCGAATATTTCCACACCACATTGTATTTCCTGGATGATGATGGTCTTGGTTTCTTCAAAGAGGTTGTCCAAGCGTGCAGTCCACTTGAATGGCGTGTTGGGTTGTACCAGGGTGCGAAAGGGCTGCATTCTCTCGGCCAAGGCAAAAGCATATGCTACTTGGTTGGAGTCCAAACCAGCTTCGCACCTCCATGATAGTTCGAGGTTTGGAGAATCCCTTGATTGCCTCCAGAACCTGTGGGCATAGACGAACAGTTGTGGGGTTGATTTCAAAGCCTGTGAAATTGACGGATTCTTTGGCGAATGAAAATTTTGATGGGTTGAGGACAATACCATTTTGGCCGCATGTGAACACATACACATGTACTACATAAATCAGTTGAATATCCTCTACTTCCATTGCATTTCCTTCCATTGTATTTTTCTACATTGCCTCTCTTTCAATGGCATGTCTTTTCATTGCTTTTCTTATCATTGCATTTCTTTTGTAGCATCTCTTGCCACTGCATCTCTCTTCATCACATTTCTCATGACTGCATTTCTTTCCATTGTATTTCTTTCCATGTCATTATATACGTTTTCTATATTGCATTTCATTCCATTTTATGCTTTTTAATTTGCTGTTTTTTCATTGCATTTCCTTTATTACAATTTTACCTTAATTCATTTTTCTTAATTACATTTCTCTTTTCTGCATTTGTTGCTTTGTATTTCTTTATATTGTATTTATCTTCATTGCATTTCTCTCTATGTCATTTTTTCCATTGAATTTCACTCAACTGCATCCCTCTCCATATTATTTCTTCAGTTGCGTGCCTTTTCATTGCATTCTTTCTTTTGCATTTTTTGTTCAACTACATTTCCTGCCATTGCATTATAACGACCAGGAATGTGGTGGCCACTTTGTGCGATGGTGTTGGGCCACTCAGTATTCGTCACTTGGTAAGATGATAATCAGCGATAATGCAAAAAGACGGTTGTTTTGTTTAAATCATTAGATATGTGATTGTTTGCCAGGGCACAATGGACATTACTTATTTGTAAAGTGTTGGAGTAATTAAGCCAAGCGGGAAACGGATTCCTGATACAAATATAAGAACCCGAACAAGGCGCATAAAAAGTCAATAAATTAACCGAATGCTCGTAAATTATTTTCTTGCCAAGACACGAGTGAAATAGAAAATAAATCGACACCCGACGAGACCAACTGAGCTCGGTGACGACCGATTTAACATACTCCATTTCTGAAGTCACCACATTAGTTCCCAGTCATACCCAAGTGAAAATCAACATCCAGCTTATATGCAATTAGAGACCAACCCATCTTGGCATGTGACTTGACCAAGGAAGGAGCACCATCCGGTCCACCTTTCTGCGAAAAACGCACAATTCGTTGTCAAGATTAAAACTGGGCTCCAGCATGATCTTAAAAGCATAAAAATGCCATGAGGACCTTTAAAGAATAAAAGAATCTTTAGACTGTACATCCGGGAAATTTATCATCAGCGGAATTCGAATCCGGACCCCATGCATTGTGCGTCATCTGCTCTTGCAACCAAGCTACGGTCACAGAATAGGGAGGAGGCATAAGGACACAACACCCTATTCAAGACTAGTCTATCGACGCCTTTATGCAACTGACTGCAAGTCTCGATAACTTTTCTATGTGCGTACGTGTGAACAGCACGCTTTGCAAACGAGGCTAGTAGTGTTCCTGGTTAATCTGCTATATAAAATTACAGTTTACATGCGTGAATCCGACTGCTGCTTACTTCGAAATTTCAATATTTGATATAAAGTATTTGACTATTTGACCTTGCATAATCGAGTTTACAGTTGTATATTTTAGCCCTTTTGGTTTGCTATATGATTCCTTGTGACAGCAATTGCTTTTGATTAAGGAGTTTGGTATATACTCAAGTGAAATAAATCCAAAAGTTTTGGGGAAAAATATATTTTTGTGCTGTAAACTGTAATAATGATATGGAAATGAATCCGAGATTGCGTTTTTATGGATTTTAAGAAAATCTCGTCGAAGATTAAACAAGGAATAAACTTGATGTTTGCAAATTGAAGATTAGCCTTGTAAAGAAAACGGAGTCATAGTACTCTTAGGTGCCTCATAGGCGTCCCCCCCCCCGCTAATTAATTTTTCAAAAATTGTCCACCCAGTACATTCTTATTCCGTAGCTTTTACCATAAAAGTCAGATATGCCTATGCAGTGAGTATCTGACTTAGTATTTTTGTACAAGGTAAAATTACGAAATAAATGTTGAAAAAAAATTATTATTATTAACATTAACAATCTTTAAACAGGGTGCCCTCATCACTCAGTTGTGATTTTCAGTGGGGCGCTGCCCAACTGACATGAAGTGAATTTCAAGGAGAAAGAACAAGGGTTAACTCTTTGTGTTGGAAACGTAGCTCTTCAAAAATTACGAAGGTAGCCATGATTGGATCAGTAATAAGGACGCTCTGGTCAATAATAAAGGGGAAGCACAGCGTATAAGAATATCACAGAAAAATGGAAATTAAGGTTTTGTTGGCATATTTTCATAGGCCCGTAGCTATTGCCGGATATTGACGGAGCTATTATGAACTATGGAAGAGTCATGACACTGTCACCTATGAAAACATGTAATTTAAATCCTTTGTGATGTAGCAGTCAGCAGTTTTCGTAGAACAATGTACATGATGGTGTGATGAAATTATCTAGTAAAAATAAACACATTTTTGTGTCCTGAAAAATAAAAATTATGTAATTATTAGTAGTATAAAGTGAGCGAATATCAGAGGTAGAAGGGGTCAAACGCTAGCTATCTGGTTGAATGTGTGGCGATGTAAACCGTAGGTTGATAGATTTTTCATTAAATATTACCATAATCATTATATGTTGAAATTAGTCGTTCTTATTGTTGTTCTATCATCGCATCCACGTCACGCTCATAAGGCCATTCTACCACATCCTAGGTGGGCTCTGTCCAGGCACGCAGCCAAGGGCGGGCGCGGGGGGCTGTGCTGTGCCCACCCAACAGCTAAGACTTGGCCACGTTTGCCCCCATCCCCCAAAACACAGTTCTTACCGTCATTGAAAGGAGTGGATTGCTTTTGTATTTCAATTCACTACCAAAGAACGACGAGAAGTCTAAGTCTCTCAAATGCAATTTTGAGCCCTCTAAGAACTTTGGAAGTTCAAAATTTCCCTAGTCGACAAAACCATGGTGGATTGCCTGGAAGGAAGGACGGGAGGGAAAAGGTTTCGTTTGGAATTTCCCCACCCATCAAAATTTTACTGGCTGTGTGGCTGGCTCTGTCGGGGAGATACCTTTGCAGGGCCTTTCGGGGTTTATTTAGTTTGGAATTCTAAGGAACATAATGCTACTGCTCCATGCAGTCTTCTGCTGCAGTCGGTCGTAATGGCAGTGACTATTTATGAACGTTTAATCATTTCTCTCCACGACTTTCTATCGGTTGCCACTAGCTGCCAAGTGTTGTACTGTATTAGAATGCCCAAGTAGTAAGAGTTTCAAGTGTTAACAATTTTTATTTTTCTCCTCCCCAAAACAGGTATCTTCCACCTGGAAGAAGGTTTCTTGCTGGAGCCACTGCAGGTGTATCAGCTGCATTTTTAACGTACCCATTAGACATGGTTAGAGCACGACTGGCAGTTGCAAAGAAACAAAAGTGAGTAGTTCAAGAAACTCTTCTTTTATTCATAGTTTGGAAGGGGTCTAGACCCCCACCTAGAAAAATCACCCCACCTAGAACTTTAAAGGCTAACCCCCACCTGGAAGATTTTTTTTGCAAAAAAAATTCCGAACGTTCAAATCACTGCTTTCCACCAATAATGTAAATAGAAATGGAACACTAATTTAGAGTTCTCCCACTGAAACATTTCATCACTTTAAAGGTTACAAAATGCCGCTTTATTTCATCACATGGAATGTTTCACAATACCACTTCCTTCTAGAAAAACATCCAAACACCCACCTTCTTCCTGCAAGTTAGGTGAAACAGAATCACCAATACAACTTTTAATTTGAAGTGGATACCACCGTACCTAAAATTTAATTAAGGCTATGGTTGACAACTCCCACCTTCAAATATCACCCCCACGTTAGAGGCCACCCCGACCTGTAAATGGGATTCAAGGCAACTCCCACCTAGACAAAATGTTTTGAAAATGCTGCCCCCCGTCTGTTTGGAGGGGTCCCAATTATGTTATTGGTATACTTTCTCTATAGTAGCGAAGAATTGGCAGGGGTCGGAGCTTTCGGAACACAGTACTTCCTCGATTATCCAGTCAAGCTGGACTTGAAGATTTGAAAACTGGTCAGATAATTGAAAATGGCCTTATAATTAAGTCCTATATATTTATCAATTTTCATTTGAAAAGAGGTTGAAAGTTTTCCAGCATTAAACTATATTACTGGGGTATAAATCAGCCTCCTGTCTTGTGGTCAACACAAATGTAAGTGTTTCTTTGTATTCTGCAAGGCTTACTGTAGACGTCGAAATTGTGTTAATTTTGTGTTGTGTCAAATTCAAGCTTACTTTGGACTCATCAGAATGGCTCGTGCAAAGAACAAGTTGTTCAAACATTCAAGCATCATTTATGATAACTCGCAAACAAAAAAGGGATCGAAGCAAACATTTGTCGACCGCTGATTGGACAATCATTAAGCCTACCAACAATTTGGAGGCGCCTTTTTTGTTTGCGAGTTATCTTAAATGATGCTTGAATGTTTGAACAACTTGTTCTTTGCACGAGCCATTCTGATGAGGGTGCAACGAAACCGGTCAATAGATGACGTCATAATTTCAGCAGGGTAGGTATGCATGAGTTTAACAAGCACATGTCATGAGCCACGTATCATATGCCCAGCTACAGGCTGGGAATGCAAAGTTCTCGCCCCGCCCCCTTCCCCCCCGCCCAGGCAGATGGGGGTTCCGGGGGGTTCCAGCATTTTCAGAAAATTTTGTCTAGGTAGGGGTTGGGGGTCAACAGATCCACTTACAAGAAAGACTGGTAAGAAGAAGGTAAGAAGGAGAGAAATAGTATGCACTGTTCCACAACCACGTACTGTAGCTTAGTTGGTTATACAATTCGGATGGCGACTTATTTTCTGTTTCTCTTTCTGTGACTCCAAAACATATCATTTAACAATCTTTTTTCTCAGTAGTTCTAAGCTATTAGTTTGTTCCTTTGTATTATTATCACAGTTTTTCACTGACGAAGGCCTGTGCAAGCTCTAAGGGAGCCTTTTCACCGGAGTGACATGTCGCAAGTAGCATGCTACGTGGCAAGTGCTACGTGGCAAATGCGACGTTTCACTTCTGTGCCAGTAGAGAAACGGATCAGACCATTTCTCAAAACATGGCACGTGCCACAGTTGCTTCTCAGCCAACCAGGATAGTATTTGTTCACATCTATTGACCAGTTTGGCATGTAACTACTAGGCTGAAGGTCTTCTTCCTTGTTCTGTTTGTTTAGAAGGGAACTCAACTGTCATCGTTTTCGTGGAACCAAGTGCAAGTCCAGTGTGTTTAGTTAGACCAAAGTCAATGTATGGATGTACTTCACGGAGACCCTGGTTAGACCATGGTTTATCGACTAAGGCTGAAATTCTCTAATTGGACAATCCAACAGAGAACAATTTTGCAATTTTTCTCGATAAAAATTTTACTTATGAATCAAGCTTTGAGAATTTCTGGTTACATAGATGATATTACATTATTTTGTTTTTAGTTGAGGTATGTTCACCAAATATCGCTCATCGTTTATATTGTCTCAGCCACTTAAGAAAACTTCTTCTTCTTTTTCTTCTTCTTTTTTTTTCTTCTTCTTCTTCTTTTTCTTCTTCTTCTTCTTCTTCCTCTGCTTCTACTTCTTTTGCTTCTTCTTGTTCTTGTTCTTTTTCTTTTTCTTCTTTTTCTTCTTCTTCTTTTTCTTCTTCTTCTTCTTCTTCTTTTTCTTCTTCTTCTCCTTCTTCTGCTTCTACTTCTTTTGCTTCTTCTTGTTCTTCTTCTTGTTCTTTTTCTTCTTTTTCTTCTTCTTTTTCTTCTTCTTTTTCTTCTTCTTTTTCTTCTTCTTTTTCTTCTTCTTTTTCTTCTTAAAGACAGCACATCTGTTGTTCAGGCTTTCTTATTTTTCTAGTTACTTCCAAAGTGCTTTGTTGTGTGGCTCCCTAGCTACCTTATTGACCATTTTAGTACTTTGGGATTCGATCGTTCTATGTATTGATGATTAGAGAAGGAAGTTTACCAGGAAGTGTTTTACGCTGTTTGGAATTGTTATCTTACCTTATTGATTTGTTAGTTTGTATCAATTACAAAATTAAATGGTAATCGATCACTAGATTAAGAGGCTAATTAATTCATTCATTACTTGATTCGTTTTGGCTTATATGCTCGTTTCTTCGATTAATGGTTAGACTGTCTCGCAAACTGATTGATTCAGTGATTACTTGGTTTATACATGGATTCACTTTTATGGTTAATGATCTTCACAATCAGAGACTTAGCTCACTAATTAATGTAAAGGACCTAGGGTGGAATAACACAAACGTACTCTTGTGTCAACTACGCAAGGTCATTTTCAAAGTACAATTTAGAAGATACTGAGCATGGTAATAGCGAAGGCCAGATCGACTAGCAGCCACATATCTTCATATTGACGACGGAACTGCGGTTTATATGCTTACCGAAGCAGACAGGTTATAGTAAATTCAAAGGCTGCTCAATATTTTAATGAGAAGAAGAGTATTACAGGCATCATATATATATATATCAATGAACTGTTACGACCCCATAGTTGGAAGAATTTTAACTGGTTAAGGGATAGAAAGCACCGTAACAAAGGGATAGCTGCGTGCGACATTTTAGTCACAAATTCACTAGAACGAAGGCTGTTTATGGTCTTTATAATGTTTCGGAATCTAGAATCAGAAGATCATAGATTCAAAAGCATTTGGTTGATTTCGCTCGCGATTGGTAAGTCCGTCGTCGATCTGTGTAAGGGCCATGTCACCAATGAGGGACAGCGTGTATTGTAACAAATTTAACCTTACAGTAACAGAAAGCTGTGTAATGGTTTGCTCTTCCAGCCACTGACGGAATCCTTACCAGAGCTATTTCTAACTTTTGGTGCTAGCGGTCGGTCGACGTAAATTACAGCAGTCAGCTTGTAAATTAAAGATAAAGCCTCTGCTGAGGTGGAACTATACAAATCTGTTGCGCGAAAGGGGTTAGGATAGAATCACTTAAATGATATGCTGTATTTTTTATTGGTGATAAGATTTTACGTAGATACTATTTAACTTTTTTTCCGTACATAGATAAGTGATGTCAAAGGCAATGGTGCAAAGACAGCAGAATATACGTAGGTTAATCCACTTCCAACAAATTGAGTTTTCTGTACAAGCTAAATTAAAGTAAACTGGCTTCCTACTTTTAAAAGGATAGATTTACTCTGACTAGGAGGTTAGTCATCACAGAGCGGATTTTTTATCTTATGCACTTCAGAATACAATCAATCACGTGAGATATAGCAATTTCTTATTGACTACTGATTTATCCAGGCATATAATTTATATTGTCTGACGTAGAGATAAAATGCTTAGTGCCTATTTCTCCTCCCCTGCCCATGCATATTTTATAGACACTTGTATTACCGAAGACACATCCCGAATGGCGATACAACCTAAAACGCACACTATAGCTAACATCAGTCAAGATGATATCCTCTCACTGGCTTGAACACTTTCGAATAATCTCTCTGTTGCCTAATTTTTAAGGGCTGTAAATTTGCAGATTTGCCAGCCACCCATTCATTTCAATCAACCAACATTCACGCTATCGCTAATCTATCTTTTTAACACCACCTCCTTTCTTTGTATGTTGTCTACGAATTAGTAAAATGAAGAATAATGAACTTGTTTGGTCGTGTTATCAGGAGCAACGATGCAAGCTATGCTCTAAAAGCTTAACAGAAAGACTTCGCACAGAAAAGGCCTACGGATGACCACCCAAGAGATGGAGTAATCGCATCAGGGAAGATCTGAATCTGCCACCCAGACATACAAACAAATAGCAAAAGACCAATCTAAAATGGACAAGTCTTGTTAACTGGAAGTATGCAAAGATCCCATCTAGATTAAGCACCTACATCAAAGTAAGTCAAGTTTATGAATTAGCAATTTCTCTTCCTTTTCAATAAGATTGGCCACGTCAAGGTTTGAGTGCCACTGAAAAAGTAGGAGCTACTGGAAAACAGGGCTTAGCAATGGCAGGTCGATTAAATATCAGACATAGATTTAAGGTAAATCTTGCCATGCAATATGTCTTCCGTAATGCGACATCCCTTTACAGTAATCAATAAAACATAATTCTTGTGCCAGTAGTAGGTGATGCAACAAAAGTAAAACCCAAAGCCCTAACTATGTATCCTTTTTAACTCCAATGCTTCCCTCTCTAAATCGTGCTTCCTGTTTCACCAAGTATACTCATGAACGGAACATCAGTTGCCAAGGGATAAAGAGAGACTGGAAACGATAAGTCGTTGTATCTATGACGCAAGAAGAGCTCGTTGCACTGTTATAACAACCCCCTCAGAAATTCAACCTCCTTTTCTTATTTGCACTTATGTCAAGAAGTCTCTACAGCTGCTATTTCTAACAGCTACCTTTTAATAACCTGCGTACGTAAAGCCAACTGCTTCTTGATGTTGTTCTCTATGTTATGTTCCTGAGTGCGTTTAGCGCGGAGATGAAAAATCATATCAAACAAGATGCTAACTTTTGTGTCTTATCTCTTAGCTCATATTACTAGACTCCCAGTTAAGTCATTTACATGAACTTATAACGTAACAAAATCGAGGTTTTACATAATGGCTACATATAATGGCAGCACAGCAATATGGCTGCGAGTGCTAATTTAACAGAGAGCTTAGCCTCGAACTAAATCACACAGAAATGTATTTTATATCTTTCGAAACACAATTTTTCGCTGATTCAGAAAATATAGAAGCCCTCTTTAGTAGTCCTGTGCAAAAAATTTCCTGCTTATTTTTTACCGCGCCGCTCGGTCTGACAGACCGACATGTTTGCTTCGTTTTTACTAATTGCACAAACTAGAGGTCGGTTACTCTAATAGACCATTTTGGAATTTCTATGCAAATTATGGCGCGCGTTGCACTCGGATATGATCTTGGGGCGATCGCTTACAGTCAAACTTGAAAGCAGTCATCGGCAAAGGGCTACCATTTGAAATTTCTTCATTTTAAACCATCATTTTAAACCATCATTCTAAACCATCAGCTTTATAAAGACAACTGTATAGTTAATGGATGTAGTAACGACAGAAGTCAACCTGAACAATAAAAATTTAACTCATAAAAGACCTCGCACTGCTTTTGAAGCTTGCTATGATAGTGCTTCGCAGCCAAAGAGCCGCAGCCACGTTTTGTTTCGGACTTGTAGCGTTTGTTGCTTGATTAAAACACCGTTTAATGCTTTAACAATTCATATCATTGTCTTAAGCAAGGAACAAGCTTTCCATTGGTTACAAGTAACAATAGGGTTTCCTCTGCACGTGGAACTTCTGTGTTGTGGGAAAATAGTGACACGATGGCGAATGCGTCAATCGATAGCTCATTCGTTTTGCTGGAGTGCTGATTACGAAAAAGATTATAAACCATTGAATCTTTAGGATCTGCTTCACAAAAGCTTTACGCTGTGATAGAATACAACACCGATGGGAAAATACCTGGACGAACCCAGGGTTTTAACATTGAGTTACGGCATAGCTTTGAATATGGCTTCAGTGGTGGCCAGTACTTATGTGCAGTTGGTGCAATGCACTCCTAGCATGCTCACGAGATGCATTGCAACGAAACATGCATGTCACCCATTACCATAGATTTTTGCTACAGTCGGAAAAGTTTCGCTCAAATGACCTCCTATTCTTGCCATTTACCAGATAATTTAACCACTCAATTCATTAAATTTACTAAGGAGTTGGAAGACGTGGCAAAGATGCAAATTTCATTACAATCACTAAATTCACATTATATCCTGGAGAGGGCAGGTAATTAGCAAGAATTGACAAGGTCATAACCCTTGTAGTTGTCTGAAAAGATACCAATATGGGCCCTAACATGATAATCCTGTTGCAGCTATACATAGATTATCTGGAAAGTTACTGTTGACGTCCTATCAAGCGCATTATTTATAGTTTTTTCCTATCAGCAACTTAATTCATAGAGCGGAAGAAAACTTGAGCAACTCTGTTTTTGTCCGGTTAGCAAACTTGAAATTTTAAATGTGGTCACAATCACGCACTTTCGTGAAAAAAATGTGCGCGTCTGCTGATATATTCGGGGTCGACCCTGGCCAGCAAAACAGGTTTATGCTCCACAAAACCTTATAGTCATAAATCTTTTTATCCTATGTTCGAAGGCGACACGTTTGCACGAACTAATAGCAATCACTTTAATAACCAACAGTACTACTTTTCTCCTAAGAATTGAACAAGTCGGGGTCTTATTAAAACACAAAAAAGTAACTTATCTCAAAATGTCATGCATAAGGAAATGTTCTGGCACAGAAAGGGTATTTTAAAAATAGTTTTCTGGCGAGTAAAGTTAGTTTTATCAATTTTTTACAATTCTCCAAAACGTAGACACACGAATGTCCTTCATGCCTGGCGTCCACCATGTTTGAACATGGTATATACATGCAAAGTAAAACCATACATATGTTATATAGGGAGCGTTGTAATGCTGCTTTGCTGTCGGAGAAAGTTTTGTGTTAAATTTAGGGTTATGTGGTATCAAAAGGCATCTTGAATTGTTATTTTAGGCCACTTATACAAAATTGAATGTGCTTTGAACGGTGTTTACGTTTTACATTGCCAGCTCGATGATGTGGCATTGCATCAGTGAATGCTAGTGTATCAACTTTGAGTAGAATAAGACATTTCATAATCGTCACTGGAAGGGAAATGAAGTAAACCGGTTAGGACAGGAAAGGCCAAATTTAAGTAAAATCGGCAGGGTTTTAGGAAAAGTCTTCCTAACATTAACCTTTACCTTAGCTTATAGTAACAAAATATTTTGAAATGAATTAGAAAACCCTTTTCCTGAAATAGAAAATAAGTAAGATGGCTTTTTTTGTTTTAAGAATTAATTGATATTTTGTTTAATATACTTTAAGAGGCGTCCTCGCGTTACAATAAATGCTCTGAACTCATAATCTAAAAGTAATAGGGTCGATTTCATCCATAGATTTAATAATAGCTTCGCTAGATAAACAGAAGTGTCACGTGATGCAGTACCAACAAGGAGATTCAAAATGGCTGAACATTACATGTGGTAGCTTATAACATTTTGATCACTGCATTCCCTTTATAATATGCTATTATGTTTGATATTGTCATCTGGTGTATTTACCTGCTTACACAAAACTGCTGTGCTTGTGTGTATGGCAAAGAGTTATTATTGCATCGAACAGGGCTTTTGCTCCTGAACTGGCTATGAGATAGTTCAATCATTCAACGATGTACTCAATGTTCCAATATATCCGTCGTTAACCAGAGGTGCCGACCTAAAACGTTATGAGGAGAATGGGGGGCTGTATGATGAGCAACCAATGCCACGCCCACTATTATTCTCCTCTACGCAGCTACGCAAGATATAATTTAGAATTAAATGCAAATACCCACACTGATGATAATTTTCAACCAAATATTATAAAAACCTTTATCCAACAATTTATAACATGAATAAACTTTCTAGTAACATTAACCGAAAACTAAATGTTGAAAGGGGACTTAGCCCCCTAGCATTTTGCAAATTTTTAAGAAGTGTGAGGGTGGCTCAGCTCCCTGTGCCCCCTTCACGGCGTCTCTGTCTATAACCCAATTGTTCTATCAGGGATCTTTGACGTAGGTTGAAGTTCTATGGTTCTATTCACCTCTATACCCATTTGTTTGCTCTCCTCAGTCAATAGTAGGCCCTATACAGTAATCGTAAAACACTGTATGCGAACTCCGCAGGGATCGTCTCTACAAAATTCAAAATCTCTGCTTTCAATGTTCATGTATATTCAAAACATGATAGATAAACAATAGAAAAAATATTTATCTTCTGTGCAGGACGATTCACTGGCGAGTTTGAATTTACGTTCTGATGATGGAATGTACTTAACTCAGATAAACACTTCATTATTAAAATGCCACAGGCATTACAGGTGGAATTTAAAAGCAAAACATGATAGATATTTCAGGCTATTTTAAGCCATAATAAAGGTAAGATATCTGTCTATTGGTTCTGGGTCAGTAATACATGGTCGACTAAGAAATGAGAAATTTCTTGGTTCATAAAACTGCTCTGTTGACTTCGCACAGAATGGAATGCAGCTGAGGGAAGATACAATCTCTCAGATATCATGGCTACTTATTGAAGGCCAATCATCTTTCAGTCTCTAGTGTTTCTTGTCTACATCACAGCAGTTAGACACGCTTTCCAACTGTTAAGAAGAAACTTGTACTGAGCAAGAAACTGCTAAGGAACATACTCTACTGTTTCAGTCTCTGGTTATTAGGAAGATTTCCGACTCGTAAACTAAACCAGTCAAAAGAAATAATACTCTACTTACAAATGCTATAATCATTCCAGTGGAAGACATAAGACGCTGCAAAGAGGGACACGGCGTTCGTCATCAGCTTGCTAACAAACGAGAATACAATACGATATGTCACTCTAATAAACACGATGCTAACCGAACGTCGTAAATTTCAACCAATTTGCATGCACACTTGCTCTACATGTGGTAAGGAGCAGATATGCTTTAGTACAAGTGGACACTAGACTTATGAACGGAATCAATGATAATCGTATAAATTCTCACCAACAAACCAATTAGTATCAAACAAATAATGAGGTTTATATAGCCAATCTTGCAATGCCACGGCTGGTAAAAGATTCTTACGTCGCCCGAAGCGGAGCCCACCGCATACGAGCGCAAGAAAGCCATGGCTCCTCCACTTTCTGATGAATGACAAAAATAACTGGCATTGCAGCAGAGGTACAAGGATAAACTAAGGTTCCATCTGCACGTTCTATGAGACGCCTAAAAAAACCTTGTATTAAAGGGGGATTTTGTGGATTGAACTTACAACCGACAAAACATCTACAGCTTCGCTGACAACTTATTGAAACCCTGGAAAATTATAAAACCTCTGATACCAGTAGTTAGAGACTAACATTACTTACTAAAAACAAACTTTTTAACATAAGAAATGCGGAAAACATTCAGGATATCTGACTTACTAAACGTTCTGAAAATAAACTTTGCTCCTCAAATACCAACGAATCCTCGGTCTTCCTAAGCATAAATGGTACCAACGACTTCAGTGTATAAGGACCAATAAATCATGGAGTAAGCAACATCCCATTATATTCCATGGCATCATATACACGCCACGTATGAGTAAAATAAAAGATATTAGGCCAGGCAAACAGCAGTTTTTTGATAAAATCAAGATAAATCTCATCTTTTTGCGGTTCTTATTATCACTTTTTCGGGAAATTTTCGTTTATTCCCCTATTCTCACGTTGTTTCCCTTGTCTCCGTTCACTACTGGTCTTCATATCTTTCTTAAGCATTTGGCAAGTGTTCGGTGTCATACTGTACGTCTGTTGAACAATGAGTTGATTTCTATCCTTAAGTCCGTGCGGAATACTTTCTAACCTCAAAATACCATTTTACTTTGTCTGTTAAATGTTAAGATTAGTGTCTAATCAGTCGATGGAATTTCCTGATAATTTCACGTCTTTCCTAATACATTTTACTGAAACTCGAGGATCGTCCCATAACCAAGTAATGACGATCGCATAAAGTGTCATATTTCAACAAATGAAGGGTTAAACAACAAGATGCCGACTTTCAAAACTACGATACCCTGAAATTGGAGTGTTGAATTTGGGGAGGATATTCTGCAAAGAGAGATCTTAAAAGTACCTGAAATTTCAGAGAACAAAAGTTTGACGTATGTAAATCTCATTCAGCGTCAGTACAAGAGATGATTACGATGTCTTCAATAGGTGATGTTGCATACATAAGGCATTAAACCAGCACAGGTTTCAACTTCAGCAATCGGAATGTTCATCAAAATCACAAAACCTCGTCATTTATTGCTTCTAACGACATGGTTAAGTCTTGTCAAAATCCAGATGCACTCAACACAGTGCACGCTGCACCATCTCGTTCAATTTTAGTTTAAATGATAGTTGCTACATCTTCAGTCTGTAATGCTGTAAGTATTGGGCGTCGAATCCATCACTAGTTTTAACTAGGGCCATAAAAAGGCTCATAATAAATCACGACATATGGTCGGTTGTTGTTCCTAACGACCCATTGAAATGTTTGTTTATATCCTCCGATACGCACTGCATGTGAACTTGGTCAAACAACGTCCTTTGGCCTAGCTAGCTCGCTACTTTCAATGTTTTGGTTTCTATTTTGTCCATTCTCAAAACCCCAAATCTTCCTTTATTGGTAGACCCAGCCAGACAGACAGACCCAGCCAAAAATTGTTAAATTTCTACGTTGTAAATGTCAAGAACATCTTGATCTTGTCGAACGAGTTCCCGTGTCCTGGTAAGCTGCCTTCGCGACTAACTTTCGGTTTCATGGATTTCGTACTGTTTCCCGGCGTAGATCCAGCTTTGTTGCTACTAGCCACAGGCCCATTGATCTATACTTTACTTTTATCGCAAGAAGATGATACTCTAAACGCGAGATGAAAGGGACCATGGATCCTCAGTTTCTCACTGCGACCAAAACATAATCTCCTCGCAGCTCCATCTTTCGTGTGAAGGGAGCCAGTTTTCATAGACTTGAAGAACACAACATCGGACTTTTTCAGAACAAGGTAATTCTATTGTCTCGATCTGGAGATACCAATCCATACGTCAAAGATCCCTGGTTAAATCAACAGTACGACTCTTCGCGGACGATTTCCTGTTAAATAGACCAATCAGGAACCGCTGTGACCATCGTGTACTACAGAGTGACGTGAAGAATTTGGAAGAGTGGGCGACTATTTGGGGGATGCACTTCAATGCGATACTATGTCCATTAACCAGAAACAAGTTTTTACCAAATAAGCGACCACATTCTAATAACAGGTAACAGAAAACCTTTACCCTTGGAATCACCATATAAGTAGATCTAAAGTGGAGTAGTCATACAACTAAGATCACAAAAAAAGCAAACTCAACACCAAGTGTTTAGGGAGTGCCTATGATAAGCCTTGGCTGTTCAAATGTAGGAGCCATTCTCTGTTTATGCTCTGCTTACTTTTTCATTCTTTTTAGCAAACCTTAGAAACAGCTTATCAGGAACTTAAGCTTACAAAAGCTTATCATGTCAGTTATATCAAGGTGATCCCTTGTAGATAAATATTTCCTTAAGAAATTTACTTTAGCACATTTCTATCTGAAAGCCAACCCACGCCAATTTTCAAAAAGGGGCATATTAGTACTCATCATTTCAGCATCTTTCACACGTACGGACCATGGCCATCGTTTAGACCTTTTTGAACAATTTCGTTTCATGGACTGCAAGGGATTTACAACTTAGGTAAGGGTACGCCGTCGAGTATTTATCGGTGTTGTGTTGAAACAGGCTTAGCGGATTTTGGAGAAGAAGAAGAAGAAGAAGAAGATGGTCGAACGCAGTCCGAGGAAACACGAATGCTCCTGAACTTTAGCTTCTACCACTACAGTGGTAGGGGTGGGCGCCACTCGTATCCCAAGTCAAGTTTTTGAACACTTCTCCCAGCATAGCTGGTACTCATTAGATTTAAGAGAAAGTGTTAAGCGATACAATGAAGATCTTATTTTAAATGAATGATATTACGTGAACGTAATATCAAAACATTAACTAACCTATTATGATCCCTCATCACTATTTTCATCCTATATTGAAATACATAACATGACAAATTTTCTATAGTCTGCGTAACCTTTTTTTCTATGAAATATGAACTTTCTTTAAGAATTAGTATTTCTTGGTTTTGACAGTTTTTAAAGTTCGTGCTTCTTATTTCATTTCCATTTTGAGTGCATTTTCCATAATAAGCATCCTCATTGTACCTTGTCGCTCCACCACTTGGTCTATTGATGGGCTGTATGATTTGGTGATAAAAGCAGTCTTGAAGGATGTGAGTCATTGTCTGGTTTGATTTCCACAAGGACAGACTGCATTATCAGGCAACCCCTTTCGATGAAGGTTGCTATTTGTTTATCGTTCTCACGTTCTTGCTCGGTTTAGCGCCACCTGCTCTTTCCTGGCAAAGGACATATCGGTAGGGAGGTTCTCTGATGCAGGAAGACTCCAGTGATGGTGTTTAGTCTCTCTCTAACCATTAAAGAGCGTAATGCTAGGGCTGCTGCTGCTGGTGACGATGAGGAGGATCTGGTTTATACCTTACCCACACCATTTGTATCAATAAGCAATGGTAATCAAGGAAGAGAAAATTTATAGATCGGACGGGGTTATAATAATTTGGAGGGCTGAAGATAATTTGGAAGATTCTTCTAATCCAGAATGACCAAGACGTAAATACTGTACATTTGCTTGTAATGATGTGGTTGTTGAGGAGATAACAATTGGCTGCAGAAGTAAAAGTGAGTAGAATATATATGTCCTTTCTATGTCTGTTTTCAAATGCTTAAGCCCAAATCAGGCCTGGAGCCCCCCCTCCTTCACAACTTATGCCAGCGCCAGGACTGAAATATTTGTATCCCATGGTAATAAATGACAACTACATAAACAAGGATGCTACAGCATACAGCTTAATTTGTATTTAGCATTGTCAACAAATGAAATAAATATAAAGCAGAATTGTCATATTCATCACTGAAGTGAAAATCAAGCAGGATAAGAAGATGAAATATGGCTTGAGCTGTCTAAACATACAATGTAACCATTGAATTGTCAGGAGTTGCAAATAACTATGTCAGGATCTTGTCATAAAGCTTGTCATTTTGTTTCAGACTTCTTTTATTCTCAATCTGAAGCCCCACTTTTATAAACACAATATATAAAATATTTTCTGAAGCTTTAAAAACAAGAATTTTGTCTCAATACATATAAAAAGTATAAGATCCCTTAGACTTGGTTTCAGCTTCAGGAAAATGAAAGCCCAAATATTAACAATGGCAAGGGTGCAAAAACAATGGAAATAACTTGTGAAAACCAAGGTCATAAAAACTGCATAGCAAGAAAAAAGATGCGAAGTATCATCTAAAATTGGTAGTTCCTTAGGCATATTTCCAGACACTAGATTTTGCTATAAATGTATGCGTATAATTGCAAAATTAGCATAAAAAATAATTTTATTGCTTATTGCTTCCCTTTCCATTTCCAGAAAACCATAAAAATATCTTGAAAGGAGGAAAATGTGTGCATACCTTTCAACAAGGTTGAGAATCTATTGGTCAGATTTTGACAATAACGAAAACCAGCTCCAAGATGCTTACCAAGTCCTGTTAACATATTCCCAGCTTACTGCCAGTGATTTTAGAGCATTTTAAGCAATTTATAGGTCTTTGAAGATAGTGACCCTATAATGAAATTTTGTCCAAGGCACATGCCTTGGCCACTTTTTCAAAAGTTCGTCAAATTTTGACAATCACCGAAACCAGTTCCAACATGCTTGCCAAGTCCCGTTATTGTGTTTGCAGCTTACTGCCAGTGATTATAGAGCCTTTTCAGCAATACATAGGTCTTTTGAGAAAGTGACCCTAGAATGAGATTTTGTCCAAGGCGTGCACCTTGGCCACTTTTTCAAAAGTTCGTCAAATTTGGACAACCATCAAAACCAGTTCCAACATGCTGTCACCAAACATAACGTTGTTCATTTGTAGAAAATTATTCTGATCTCATGCTATAAAACGACTTGCATTTATGAAATCAGTGCAAAAAACTGACCAGAAAAATGATAACAGTTGCCACATTTTGTGTAATGTTTTGTGTCTAAGCCACCCATGTGAAGAAGGTCTACATGCGTCTACACCCTGCCCGTTGCAATAATTTGTTAAATGTGTGTTCGCCAGCGCACTGATTCCTATTCTATTACGAAATCATCATATTCCTAAAAACTGTATCGCTATGATATACAATATGTGTTATTATTTCTTGACTTTGCTCCTTTATTGTAAGTTTCGTGCAGAATTTGTATCTTTGGGTAAATATGTGATCTAGGATGATTACTTAAGTTCGCTCATTTTCAACTTCTGATAAACAGACAGGCTTTTATTTATTGGAGCTAATTTTGTATATTCTGGTGTTTGTGTGAGCAATCTCTTGGCTAGTGCAAACAGAAAACGTGAAAGTGCCACAAGCTGTGTGCGTGACTCAAGATATCCCATGCCATGCAGTTCGCTAACTTAATCATGAGTGCTGTTGATGTATTTACGAAACCTCGATCCTGCATCGGTGTCACTAAAGTAGAATCCTCCTATATCTCTAAACAGGTGACTTGTCACTGTATTCACTGTATTATCTATGACTACACATTTTTTATAAGCAACCTAGTTGCTAAGGCTTCAGTCCTCAAATTAGCCAAAAAAATTAAGCAACTTGCTTAGCAACACTCAGCCCTGACAGTTAGTTGGCAACTTTTTTTCGCAGAACAAAATTACAAATTTTCTTAAACATAAAGAGAGAAGAATTCTTTTCTGATTTGAAACAAATACCTTAGGGTACCTTATAAGTGTGGACGTGCGTGAAATTTTTCGGTGATTTCATGATACGGTATCACAGAGATTAAATAATCTTAGCAACATGTTAGCAACTTTAGCTCTGAAAGTGTATTATACCCTTAGCAATAATAGCCATGACCCTGAAAATTGAGTTTCATATTTAAAAATTTATATTTGTTACTATTGTAAGGACTAAAATGGGATTCTCCAGACTTGTTAACCTGGTCAATAACATCTTCGTTTGCAATTTAAGCTTATGACTGTATATTAAATTTTTGTCTGTTCTTTGTATTTGTATTAAAATATATATGTAGAATGAATTTTGACATTTCCGTCTGGTTTTTATCGTTTATGTGTATGCAGTTTAGATAATTAAAAAATTAAACTTCTTTATTGTATGCTTTAAGGTGATTTAAATACGCTAGCAAGGTGAGTGTTGACATTTCATAGGAGCCCTTAGAGCAGCCGCTCAAATGATAAGTTACGAAGTATCCATAGGGTTAATTATTATGGTAGTTGGTATGGTTCATAACACATTCTTTCCTGGGCATTGCTGTTCATTACTAAATGTACATCGTTGTTTTATCATTTTTTTAATTTAGGGCTTGATATATCAATAGTGCTGTGCAAATCACATGGTAATGTCAGTGAACTGATAAAAATCTCTCGCGACTGTTGTTGTGCTACTTTTTTACAACCAAAGGAAGCAACGACTGCTGGTTATTGCGGGATGTTTATTGGGGGCATGATAGGTAGGAAACACTCTCGAGTGTCTACGGCGGAGTAAGGGTAATTTTGAATGAAAAAACTAGATCAAATCGCTCATTCTTCAAATATCACATCTTGGAGACATGTTCTCTTGTTATTGCACCTTTTCCTACTTTTAAGTAAAATAGTAAATAATTCATTCCCAATTCATTCATTCTCAGAACAGACACACACACTCACAGAAAATGTTAAAAAGGTAAGCTGCTCGGTCACTAACAACATTAACAATGGTTGAAAACCATGAAATCGTTTGAAACCATGTTATAAAAATAACTGTTTGGCTAAATTAAGCAAGATAATATAAGGGACTTTAAAGTGTTTTATTTTTCGCTTACTCCATTGCAAGATTTTGTTTACTGAAAGGTGACCACAGCACTAAGCTTACCACGTACACGTAGCCACTATCCTCTACATCCTCAGGTTTAATTTTGACAGTTGTTGATAAATTAAGTTCTACGACCAAATTATCTGGAAACCTATCATGTCTTGATACCAACAAGATGTACAGTGCGTAAAGTGAAAACGAACAGCCAACAGCTATATATCAAACTGCTGAGCAAACGTCGAGAGATTCAATCCTGAATTGTTACACCGTAGCCCCATAAGTCTAAAGGACCTGTGATCATACCAAATTAATAGCTTAGCGTGTTAAGAGATACGAAGGTCCTACCTTGATCCTTCCAAATATCGTCATCGCAACGCTTGTGGGTAAATGATGTTGTTAACTCCACCAAAAAATAAGCATAGAAGTTGATGGACATGTAATAAAGCATTCAAGTTGACTAGCGTATGAATATGAACCTGCACAAAATCTAAATACATATATATATCTATATATATCTATATATATGTATCTGACGAAGAGTTGATCGAAACGTTACGTCACGTTTGTTTATTTCTTGTGAATCTACATAAATTTAATAAACATGGACTTTTGAGCTTTTGATAGAATACATGTAAACTCCATAAACACTGAGCCATCGAGTAATAATACAGATGATGAAAACGATCGTAACGATGACGATGATGATGATAATAATGATGACAATTATGACAATAATAGTGATGATGATAACGATGATATGGTGTTGATGATGATAATAATGATGATGTGTCGATGATAATGAGGCTAATAACGATGATGATAATGATACTGATGACGATGATAATACTACTGATGACGATAACGACGGCAATTATGATAATGATGTTGTTGTTGATGATGATGATGATAAATGATGATAAATGATGATGATGATGATAACGATAAATGATGATAAATGATGATGATGATAAAGATAACGATGAATGATGATGATGATGATGATGATGATGATGATGAGGAGGAGGAGGAGGAGGAGGAGGAAGAGGAAGATGATAATAATAATTACGATGATAAAGATGACGATAATGATGTTTATAATAATACAGATGATGAAAACGATCGTAACGATGACGATGATGATGATAATAATGATGACAATTATGACAATAATACTGACGATGATAACGATGACTATTACGATGATGATGACGACGACAATGATGATGATAATGATCATGAAGACGTTGGACGAAAACGTTGCTTCTTTAGGTGCATATAATATTTTTCAGTTTAAAGCAAACAGTGCTATGAAGTCAA
Organism: Alatinidae sp. Z8VKAUB7J3; assembly: GCA_010016025.2. Taxonomy (NCBI): domain Eukaryota; kingdom Metazoa; phylum Cnidaria; class Cubozoa; order Carybdeida; family Alatinidae; species Alatinidae sp. Z8VKAUB7J3. Next base: position 87,870,132 of record JAAAKM020073195.1, read on the forward strand.
AAACTTACTCATAAGCTCATAATTGTGTTACCTTGTCTCTTGCATTGGCATTTGCACCGTGTACCAACAATACCTCAACCATTTCCTGATATCCACCAGCAGCAGCCCAAAGCAGTGCACTTCGTCCAAACTGCCAACAAAAAAACAATATCATTAAAACATTCTTGATACTGATTCGACTAGACTAAGTTAAGTTTAAGAAAGTTCTATTGGATTTTAGCAGAAACAACGCAATTTCTTCTCAACTATCAAAGACAGAAGAGGATCCTTTTAATCCAATCAAGAGTGCGATTTGCGCAGCAGCCGATTTGCTAATTGATAAAGATAACGAAGACCATAAAGATATTAATATAACTGGATGAAATGTGATCATAAGTTTATAGGATAACTTTAAAGCTTTATACTTGATAACTTTGGGTATTGTTTGTTATTTTAGTAACTACTTTTAATTCTATTTTTTGACTGTCTTCTATTTTGTTACTCTTAGCAGTATTAACAGATCCATAGACCTAGGATTAATTTCCTAATCATTTACAAAATTTGGCTTCTTGGTAGTTAAAATACTGTTTTTCCACCGCGAGGTCTGCAGTGTTGGTCGCATAACTTCTTAAACTTGTACTGTCTCCAATCATTGCCCATTATCTTCTTCTACATTTGAGTGGATTTCCTTTAGCGTTTAAATGTTAAATATTTAACAAAAAAGCAAAAGTTAGCATTTCGTCAACTTAGGCTCAACCATTAAGGTAGACTGGGGTTTCTCTCAGTATGTTTTATATTTTCCACAACCAAATGTACTGATAGATTTATATGCATCACCTATCCTAACTCTATTTTTTGTGTATGTTTCTTTACAGCCGGCTAAAAGTGCAGTGCCTAAGGTCTCTTCCTTGTCTCAATGCAGATTACTTGAGTACCACTCTTTTAAGTGCCTTAATTTCTGTAACCTCTAATTTCTGTTGCTCTTACTGCTCATTGTATCTTGCAAATTATGCCTTTAACTGCCCAAACACTGGCCTTCTCCATTACTCTGATAGCCCCTGCCCTGTAAATACACAGTGCCATGGGCCTCTACAACTTAACAATGCTTTACTCTCTATATATCCTTAAACTTCGCCACTGCCTACTCAAAGCACGAAATTGCGTAGACCTATAAGATTTCAAGAGATGGTATTAGGTGGCCATAATTTAGTGTTATATGTATGCATATACTGTAGTATATATTGCAGTACATATACACTACACTAGTATGTGATGTAATAGTGATTGGATCAAATTAGTAGAGTTATGTTTGTCAGACTGCCATACATATACATATATATAAGAACAATAAAAACTAGCTTTTGCTCAAGGCAAGCTTTTGGAATTTGGCAGCACATGTTAAGAACTTTTAAACCCAGCGGTTTAAATGAACGGGATGTTCTAACCATATAGGAAAATAGGGTTACCAAATACAGCGTTAGCTTCCAACTACCGGTACTAGGTGCGGGATCTCAAGACGGCTGCTTTCATAGTATGAGGGGGTGCCTAACTGCCACCTGTCATGCAGGGTGATCCTTGTGGCGTTGGTTTCCCTACTTAATTAAGGGCAGTACCTTGATGGTGCTATCACCCTCCCCACAGGGGCAGGGGGCCTCATGACAGCACCTCTCCATACCTTGAAAGCAGCCCGATGCTTCATAGTCTCTCGGTGGGATCCTCAAGACGAGGCTAGCGACAATATTGGTAAATAAGTTAACATCTCCAAAACAACTTCTATAAACAATAGGAGCAACGAAGCTTCCCCAAATTCCATTCCATATTCAAGGCATTTTTGAGTGGAAATTTTAGAATACAGTCACAAGGTTGAAGTTTCAGGCCAGAATCCTTTTACAAATATATTATGTTTTCAATTCTTGTACATAAATTTCTATTGTTTTAACTCGTATTTATTAGGAAAGGAACCATCTGGACGGTTTAAAGCCAGCATTCCCCAGTTGATTATTTTTCGCAAGGTACCATTTAGTCGACCTTAACTAATCGGTAGTGACTTAAAATAATGAAGATTGATCCCTAAGAAACGCAAATTGTCTAAAACGCACTGTTTGCAAGTCTGTTTTGACGATAAAATCAACGTGCCAATCACAAATTAAATTTGATACTTTATAGAATTAAATTTGATACTTTATAGAATTAAATTTGATACTTTATGTGACCCCCGTCTAATGCAATATTTAAAACTTTGATATTTGAACTGTAACAATTTTTTAAACTTATTAGATTAGAATATTAATTCCAAGTTTCTACTATGATTATACTTTGTTGTTGTTTGAACTCGAAATATTTTGCTTCCATAATTTTTTCTTTTAAATTTATTAAAGTTGATTTCATTTTCGAGAAGCTTCCTATTATTGCGTCTCGTGCTAAACTTGACAAGACGGGGGTTCCATTCGGTATTGACATCCATTCGCGCTCTTTCTTTGGCCTTTGCTGATTTGTTCAAATTTGATAAACAATGGCGGTTTCTAGTTAACTTGTGTTTCCTGGCGATAGAATTTTACAAATTCCGCACATTACAAAGTAAATTTTGGGAAAGAAAATGGCATGAGATCATCAAAAGCTAATAATACATGGGTAAGTTTTAGTTTTCAATGTTAATTTCTATCGTTCTGGTGTAAAAATTTGCGTGTTTGAATGGAGCAACCTTGTTATGAGTTTGTCCTTCGTAGAAGCGGTTAGTTGTTTCTTGCAAAAATTTAGAGTATTGTACTTTCTCGGAACCTTGTTGTTTAGTACTATTCTAAAATTAAGCGGTTGTTCAGAATAAAATCCTACCCATTGATACCTATTTCATGCATTATGCATCATGCCCTTCCTTTTTATAGCCATTTATTCGGTTTCTATGATTTACAGAAATCGAGTGTACCCCATTCCTTTAAGGACCGCCTAAGAAATGTGGTATCTCTCAGTCGTCGTTACTTTTTACTCACTGGTTACTGGAAGTCGCTTTTTACGAAAGGAAGGCGGCAAAACCTATTAGTCATAACGGCAATCAATCGACTTCCAGGTACCGGTACCCTCGGCCTCAACGTATATGTAATGTGATCGAGCCAAGATAAATTTACAAGACTGCAGTACACAAGGGGCATTTTAATGTTGATATCTCAAGAGCGGGTTACCTTAATACACAAAATTAACATGTACACGAATTAACGCGGCTTTTATTAACGTTGATATAATTAAGGGTTTTTTAGACTAAAAATACATTGTGACTGACATTAATTAACGTTTTATGAGGACGGGCAGGAGGGGCATCCAGTTTTACATCCTGCTGAAACCACCTTGAACCTGGGGTGACTAGAAACTCTACTACGGTATTTTCTTATGAAAACACAACTGTAACATGATATAAGTTTCATTTATGGATTTGAAAATTAACGAAAAATTCATATCCCTTGGACACCAAACTAATCACACGGCCCCAAAACATATTTTAATGTACATACAAAGTTTTGCTTAAATTTTAAAAATGTTTTTGGAGATATCTCTTAAACAAATAGATGCCAGGCAAAATCGCAGACTATGAGTAGACGGTCAAAGCTATGAGTGGTGATCTTTCTTAGCCAAAATTTCACCTAGAAATACAAGGGGCTCATACTAAAACAAGGAATGGATGTAGTATCTGTTCTTATTGATAACAGATGCTCTCCATAATCCGCGAGAGGCGGTCCTACTGGGCGGTTGAGTCTGCATCATGGCTTTCTTCTCTGCCCGGCAGCCAAAATTGAGAAGTGTTGCCTTTGGACGCCCCAGCTGCCCTTTATTTATTAGTTAGCCTGTTTGGTGAGTTTTCTGTTTATTTAGGGTAGTTTCAATGTCGTGGCCTCTGCTCATCAGGGGTGTTTGATTGAGAGATTGCACATACTAAAGCAAGAGGGCTTCGACATAGTTTCTTACCACTGTAGGTGTTACATATCTAAAAGGAAGTTTTGAAGTTAGTTTGAAAAAACTTATAAATTTTAAAACATGATCCATTAACAGAACAATAAAGCAAAAGCGTCTGTAGTTAAGCTAGTACGTTTCTCGCATACACATCGGGAATAGTCACTAGACCCTGTACAGTGATCAGCCGTTACAAAAAGTACCGGCCACGGAAGCGACTATTTGACCAATTTGATGCATGATAAACATATCTTGCACACCCTTTACCAGTGATGACCAACCCGCTGCCCGAGCATGCGGACCACGATCGTTATTTATGCGGCCCGCTTAGCATTTATAAAATTCACTTTCCTTTGACCGGACTAAGGAACAGTTTAATCTTCGGACAACCCCTGCATCATTTTCATCTTATTTTTAAGTACCTGAGCAACTTGTACCCTATTATTGCAAGATTTCCATTTATCACAAATTTGCCCGTGTACGACTTAGTGTGCTGCTACTATGGTCGCCAGACGAAATACTTCTCAAAGTTTTCAGTGCTGCTTTGAGCAAAATTGTAACTAAATTCTGATGTTTTGGGAGCAATGCCGATACAGCGGCTGCCGTTTTCTTGCGTGGGTCCGAACATATGCTTTCCTCTGCTGCTGTGTACAGCTTACCTCACAAGGAGAAAACATGTATGATGACAATTTTGTACAGAACAACAAATCCTGGACACTTCTCAAGGTAAAGTGAAAATTGGAAAAGTATATATATGTATTTTTTTTAATTTATGAAATCCATTTTGTGCTTTGTTTTCATTTCTTTATGTCCAACTTTAAATTTTCCAGCATCATACTTCCCATTAATGTCCTTGATTAGAGCCTTAATTTCATTAATCCTACCATTTGACTGTAATAGAGTATACTTTGAAAGAAGATTAACTACAACTACTAATTTGATGTTCTAGTTGGCATGATCAAAGAAGTAATTTCTGCTTGAGTATCACAGTATGAATGTTTTCAAGTTTGATTGCACTAGGTTATGCATAATGTTCAAGTACCCTGACTTCATTGACCAAGTTTTATATCAGAAGCATCAAGTCATGGACATGCAAATCTGCAATAATTATAATATTTTCGTTGATTTGGTTCAAACCAGTACCCTGTAACTTTAAATACTGGCTGGGACCCCCAACTTTTTCTTGTAGTGATAACACTGCCCTGCCATTAATGAGTAAGAGATTTATAATGAGAATTGAATTATTTCATTGCATTAATTATCTCTCTCTTCCACAGAAGATCAGGCAATGGTTTGCATGTCATGGCCTTTTGTTGTACCCCGTTGCAATACACTCTATCTTATTGCCATTCAATCTATATAATTTCACTGCCCATTCCACTGCACATTATATTGTTCTACTGCATTGTGTTTCATTCCACTGCATTTTGTCTCATTCTGTGGCATTGTGTTTCATTCCACTGCATTGTGTTTCATTCCACTGCATTGTGTTTCATTCTGCTGCATTGTGTCTCATTCTGCTGCATTGTGTCGCATTCTGCTGCATTGTGTTTCATTCTTTGGCATTGTGTTTCAGTCCACTGTGTTGTGTTTTATTCCATTGCACATTATGTCATTCCTCTGCATTGTGTTTCATTCTGTTGCATTGTGTTTCAGTCCACTGTGTTGTGCTTTATTCCACTGCACATTATGTCATTCCACTGCATTGTGTTTCATTCTGTTGCATTGTGTTTCATTCTATTGCATTGTGTTTCATTCCACTGCGTTATGTTTTATTCCACTGCACATTATGTCATTCCACTGCATTGTATTTCATTCTATTGCATTGTGTTTCATTCTATTGCATTGTGTTTCATTCTATTGCATTGTGTTTCATTCCACTGCATTGTGTTTCATTCCACTGTGTTGTGTTTTATTCCACTGTGTTGTGTTTTATTCCACTGCACATTATGTCATTCCACTGCATTGTGTTTCATACTGTCTACGTATGTTAGAGTATATGTTTCACAGCAATAACTAAATGTACTCCTAACGTACGTTTAAGCTTTTATTTTATTGGTAGGACACTGATGATAGTGACTTAAGTTTCTTCATTTCTGCAAATTCACATCATTCAAGGCTTATTCGTCAATTCGGTTGAACCATTGGTGTCCGAGCTTTAAAAGCAGGAATCACATCCCATAAATATGTTACTAGTCCTACATTTTGGAATAGAAAACTTTTCATGACGATAATGATGGTACTGATAATGATGCTCATTATTATTCTCATTATGATAATATTGAAGATGATAATGATGATGTTGCTAATGACTATAATGGTGTGGATGGTGATAATGATGATGATTATTATTCTCATTAGGATAATATTGACGACGATAATAATGATGTTGGTAATGATCATGATGGTGTTGATGGTGATGATGATGAGTATGATTTTCATCATGATAATATTGACGATGATGATGATGATGTTGTTGATGATTAGGATGATGTTGATGATGATAATTATAACGGTAAAAGATGATGATGGTATTGATTATGATAATGATGATGACGACGAGGAAAATGACAGTTTATGTATTTGAAGTCATTCTTCTCATGAAGGTGAAGCGAATAGTGCTCTTTTAATAGTTTATATCACTCACGCCCGTGGCTCGCTGCAACTCCATAATTGAGTAATTTGAGGGAAAGTGACGTACTCAAGATCACAACGAAGTGCCGAATTCCGGGACCAATGCTATAAGTGTCTTGTTCTATTTTAATGCCTTATCCATTAGATCATCCCACTTCATGATGATAATGATGACGACTATCATAATGATGATTGCAATGATGATGATAATAATTATGAGAATGATGATGATAATGACGATAATTGTAATGATCATAATGGTGATAATCATGATGGTAATATTGATGATTATTATTATAACTATTATTATCATTATTATTACTATTTTTATTATACCGATCTTCATCAGACATTTTTGAATGAAAGTTTGAATGAGTTTGGAAACATAAAAATGAATGTGTGATTTATTTTTTCCTAATACCGACTTAAATTGGCGTAGAGGTAAACTAAAGTCCGTAGCGTTAGGTAATGTTTTAAACAACATGACATTGTAAGAGGGGCCTTTTATTTCTGGTTCACCTGAGTCTGTATCTAGGACCCAAATACATGCAGTTCTAATCCAAGTAAAATTGTCTTTAGGTAAGCTCCTGATGTTATTTAAAAAGTTATTATATGAAGTACAAAGAGTCAACAACTCGGAAGACATTTTAATCAAATAGTGTAACTACGCTCAATAGCACTATTGAAATGCTCACATACGAGCATGTAGAACGCATTCCCAATATGTTTAAATAGTGTATCTACGCTCAATTGCACTATTGAAATGTTCACATTCCAGCGTGCAGAACGCATAGCCAATATGTTCAAATAGTGTAACTACGCTCAATGGCACTATTGAAATGCTCACATTCCAGCGTGGAGAACGAATTCCCAATATGTTCAAATAGTGTAACTGCGCTCAATGGCTCTCCTGAAATGCTCAAATTCCGGCATGCACAACGCATTCCCAATCTGTTCAAAAAGTGTAACTACGCTCAATGGCAATGTTGAAATGGTCACATTCCAGCGTGCAGAACGCATTCCCAATATTTTACAATTTGTGTAACTACGCTTAATGGCACTATTGAAATGCTCACATTGCAGCGTGCAGAACGCATTTCCAATATGTTCCATAAGTATAACTACGTTCAATGGTACTATTGAAGTGCTCACATTCCAGGGTGCAGAACGGTTTCCCAATATGTTCAAACAGTGTAACTACGCTCAATGGCAATATTGAAATGCTCTCATTTGAGCATGTAGAACGCATTCCCAATCTGTTGAAAAAGTGTAAGTACGCTCAATGGCGCCAATGAAATCTCACATTCCTGCGCGCAGAACGCATTCCCACTATGTTCAAATAGTGTAACTACACTCAATGCCACTAATGAAATGCTCACGATCCAGCGTGCAGAACCGGTTCCCAATGTTTTCAAATAGTGCATCTTTGCTTAATGTCACTATTGAAATACTTTCATTCCAGCGTGCAGAACGCAGTCCCAATGTGTTTAAAAAGTGTAAGTACGCTCAATGGCATTATCGAAATGCTCACATTTTTGCGTGCAAAACGCATTCCCAATATGTTCAAACAGTGTTACTATGCTCAATGGCACTATTGAAATGCTCACACTCCGGCGAGCAGAACGCATTTCCAACATGTTTAAAAATTGTAACTAGGCTAAATGGCACTATCCAAATGCTCACATTCCAGCGTGCAGAACGGATTCCCAATATGATCAAATAGTGTATCTTGGCTCAATGTCACTATTAAAATGCCTACATGCCAGCGCGCAGAACGCATTCCCAATGTGTTTATAAAGTGTAAGTACGCTCAATGGCATTATCGAAATGCTCACAGTTTTGCGTGCAAAACGCATTCCCAATATGTTCAAACAGTGTTACTATGCTCAATGGCACTATTGAAATGCTCACATTCCAGCGTGCAGAACGCATTGCAAATATGTTCAAATAGTGTAACTACGCCTATCTACCTTCCTGCCTACCTACCTACCTACCTTCCTACCTACCTCCCTACCTTCCCACTTTCCTACCTACCTACCTATCTACCTTCCTACCTACCTACCTACCTACCTACCTTCCTACCTACCTACCTACCTTCCTACTTTCCTACCTACCTACCTACCTACCTACCTTCCTACCTACCTACCTACCTACCTACCTACCTACCTACCTACCTATCTATCTACCTACCTTCCTATCTACCTACCTTCCTACCTACCTACCTTCCTACCTACCTACCTTCCTATCTACCTACCTTCCTACCTACCTACCTTCCTACCTACCTACCTACCTACCTTCCTACCTACCTACAAAAGTTTAATATACATGCTGACAGGTAGCCAGCACACCAGATATTAAGCTGACAAGAACAGATACTACACAATGATCTTAGCCGAGAAGCCTACCTACCTACCTACCTACCTACTTTCCTACCTACCTACCTACCTTCCTACCTACCTACCTACCTACCTACCTTCCTACCTACCAACCTACCTACCTTCCTACTTTCCTACCTACCTACCTACCTTTCTACCTACCTACCTACCTTCGTACTTTCCTACCTACCTACCTACCTACCTACCTACCTACCTCCTATCTACCTTCCTACCTACCTATCTACCTACCTTCCTACCTACCTACCTACCTACCTACCTTCCTACCTTCCTACTTTCCTACCTACCTACCTTCCTACCTACCGGGGCGTGATAATTCTATGGTTTGCTGTAACTCTTGTCCTCCCAGCGCACATATTATTCATTGTTACGGGGACATCTTTTGATACACAATTTGACTCTTTGTATAGTTCTTCGCAAGTTACTGCTTCTAGCGAGAATTTTTTTGTAACACTGAAATTTTGACCCATGGCTACAGCTGTAAGCCAAAATGGCTGATGTAAGTCATTTATTATCCTTTCCTCGTTGACGCTTAACATAAAAGGAAGATAAGTATCACTTGTTATGTACAAGTGTGGTCTCTTGGGAATGCTGGTTTTCAGTAAACAGACGTTTAGACACCAGAGTTCAAACTATTGAACTTAACAGACAGGATGCACACAGACTGATAATAATAATTTTTTATAACTTTGATTAATTTTTATCACTTGGCATAGATAATGTTAAGAGAATCCTTAGATTTGAGGAATGTTGTACTATGAATATGCATATAAATATATGCCATGATCACTGGGCTTGAGGTTTAAGCACTATGACATGTCATCACGTGGACATTTTCACGAATCACCGTGTTGCACGCTTGCCTGCTCCGTAGCTAGCTATCATGTGTTTGAAGAAATATAAATTTAAACTGGTTTCACCTTGGTCTATGCACTCAACGGACCATCATGTCATCGTAACTGTTTGGATGCTTTCGCTAGGGCTCAACAAACGCCCTTTAGAGTAACATGCCATGTAACCAAATTCACTTTGGATATCTTCATGAAACATACAGTCTGCTGGTACTGGAAATAACTGTGGCCATTGCTACATAGAAAAATTTTACTGCTTCTACAACTTTGTCTATGATGTCATTCTCGAGATTTTCTTGGTGGAGCATCCAACGAAATCTTACCGGATTATTTTGGATACCGTAGTCGCGCACGGTTTTTTGCAGCCTATTTCGTTTTCACATGACCTTCTGCGCAACCGTCGTCTTTAAGAGACCCGGGCCGTGTTATGTTTGCAGCAAAGAAGTGAAACCAAACACGAATGATTTGGCTTTTAGCTAAGGAAGCCAAATTGTTTCTCATACTCAAAAGATCGCAATCCTTTCTTGATGGCAATTCCTCGCCACGTAACATAACAATGCCATCAGTTAAAGGGCATGTTCATACAGCGGCCTTTGTATAACGGGACAGGTCTCACTACTACACTCCCTACACCGGTACTTCAAATAAAAGTTACAATACTATTCTCCATGCTTCTAAGATACACACATGCAAAAATTTGATAGCCTTCGCATATCCTACAGAGCGACTAGAGGACGTTACGAAAAAGTCTCCTGAATGTAGGTACAATACAGACCTAACATTGACAGTGGAGAAATCATATCTGCATATCTATATATCTATGCACCTACAGAGTAGGAAGACCAGTGATGACTGGGGTAACTGACATTTAAAAGATCATGGGCCTTCTTCCTTACCCTTTCTACACTATTTATAAAATGTAAAATCCTAGAAGCCGCAATGTCAATTACAGAACTTATAAACTTGGAAAAGTATACAACAACGATGAGCCCCTTCCCACAGAAATAAGGCAATCAACTTTCCTTAAGCCTGGTTCACATACAAGTAAAAACCTGTCGCTAGACAAGCGTCTGGTATGTTAAAGGCAGGTTTGCTTGCATGCGAACGCTACTACTTGGCTGTGAAGGTTAAAATTTGATTGACATATTCCAAAGCAAAAATCGTCGGAAAGTAACAAATTTTGTTCTTCTCCAACGAGTTTTCTCTGTTGGTTTCTGACTATCATTTGAATTCCTGGCGCCTCTTTTGTTCTGACCAGGAAATTCTATGACGGTGACAGGTGCAAATTTTGACAGCTATTCGATACCAAGGGGAAATCAGGTTCCTTAGCAAGCACGACATAATATGATATTGATACAATTCTTCACTTTGTTATGTTCAGACTTTGTAAAAAGATGGTGGTGCATTCACAAGATAGCAAAGCGGAAGCCCTTGAGTCATTGGTAACAAAATACACTATGAAGCCATTTAGCTCAACTCTGGAGGATACAGAGGTAAGATTATTAACTGTATAAAGTATAGGACTTCCTGGTTCATTAGAGTTTCAAGATACACTTAAGTATAATTTCAAGTTTAAGTAAACATTACCCTCAAATGATGCAACATGAAAATTACGCAAGGAAACACAGGATTAGCATAAAACCATAAATATTAATTTCAGGAAGCAAAGTATTTAATGACAAAGTACTGTTTATGAGCATACAAATGAATGGAAATGCTCTTAATGTACAATTAGAAAGCCAGTTTGGTGTCTCAACATTATGATCATCATATCATTTTTTGTTGAAACTGAGTTTGAAATCACTTTCAAAGCTGCATCAGAGGCATTAATATGATTTATGTTATACTTTTGATTACTTTTTTTGACCGGGACTCTCAAATAGCTGCTACCTGTCTCTTGTATGCCATTAAATTTGTAGTATCTACATGAATACTAAGTAAATGAAAGATCAAAATGTATGAATCTATTTTTGACCTGCAGATTTATTCCTTAGTGTCAGAATCAATGGTCGTTGCTCAGTTGAGTCAACTGTACTACCTCTGTATTGACTCATTTTTATCTATTCTCTGTTTGCTTTATCTTCTTATTGTTTCCATTGTTTCCATTGTTGTAACTCAGCCAAACTACTCTTCTTCATTTAGTGCACTGAAGCTACAAAGTGTATTGAAAGTATATTGAACTTTCCATATAGGATCTTTTAGCCTGGTTGCTCTTTGTCTCACTATCTAAAATTGGAGCCTTGTTCTGTCTTTATAACTAACTCTTATAAGCATGCAGTACATGAGGACACAAGTATCCCTAGTATTGATACTAATTGGGCCTACAATGTGCTTATTTAGGGGCAGGAGTGGAAAAAAGGCTTACACAGTCTTTAATTTCTGTAAGGATAAACGTTTAGTGGCAGTCACTCTTATGCACCAGTAATAGAAAATAGTTCTTGCATAGAATTTGACTGAAGACCTAGTAAACCATGTTAATTGTTTACTGTGGTCTATACATATTTTCTTTGCTTATATATCTTCTACTTTTGTTTTAGACTGATGCACATTATGGAATGCTATCAGTGCTGCTTAATCTCTCTGAAGCACCAATTCATCATATCTACAAGCCAAAGAGGAAAGGGAGAGACATAGAAGGTAAGAAATGGTAATCAATGTAAAGTCCTGTAACTAAGTTTTCTTTTACTAATTAGCAACAGTTTATGATGTTGCCAGATACATAGCATAAAAATGTAACGAATAGTTCCAAAGAACTTATGATTTTGCAAACATTACAAAGCGATCTTGTGTTCGTGACAGAGAAAGTTGTGAAGAGCTAAATGTAAACAACTCCGAAGAAATCTCTGGCACCTTCGTCCGTTATTCTATCGTTTTGAAAGTAATTCATTAGACGCCCTACAAAGAAATGTCTCATGCCTTTGCTAGTGCGTGATTTACCCTTCGCTGAACAAAATGGATGTTCATAAAGTTGAGAGAGCATGAAAAAGCAAATCATTCCAGCACGATAAATTGTGTTTACCGGCTTCTTTCCAATAGATACCCTCGCTTAAAATGAGTCCTGACAGAATTGTTTAGGGATAAGCCAGGTACCAGACAAATACTACAATAATATATTTGCTTAATGATCCTTCAACAGTTAGACATTGCATATTTGTTTACAGGGTTCCCTTAAACGTAGCCCCCCATAAGTAATATATGCTCAACACCCCTCCCCCCTCCAGTTTTCACACGAACAGTTCTTTAAGAGAAAAGAATTTATCTAATACTGTGCCATACTATTCTGAGAATATTAGTCAGCGATTCCCCTGTTCAATGACTGACGACTCTTTCATGGCACATGTGTTACATCCACAACCCCTCTTAAAATCTTTATCCTTCTTACTTTAGGCCCTACAATAACTTTAATTTAACTGAAATTTAACATGTTGTATGACAAGACAAGAATTTTTGTATGTAACCCCATTAAATTAGGGGTAGACACTATGTTACAAACCACCTTTTTTCAAATTTATATATTAAACAAAAGTATTGGTATACGCCTCCTTTTATACTAAACAAGTTTAGAGGTCAAAGAAGAACCACTACTAGGGAAAACACATTGAAAGCTGAAGTTCTTTCACTACTCCATTGATCAAAATTTCGAATGATAGTCTACTATCCACAACCGAAAGCAAAGTTTTTATGTTCTACAATCAAAAGAAACAGGATATTATCTCAACTAAGATATATTACAAAACCGAAAATTGATTTATGGTTATTTTCTATGTACAAGTAGCGCCTTTTCTTGTATCGCGACAAGCGAGCAACATACAAACGCCTCTTCGCGTGCAAGACAAACGCCTCTTCGCCGTGCAAGACAAAAGTATTCATGCGTAATATTAGCTTCAATTTCTTCCGTGCAATGCCTGAGGAGTTCCACTTCCAGTTTTATCTATATACCTCTATGGTTGTCTCTGGAAGAAACTACTTTACTTGCTTCACACATCCACAGTTTAAAGTTCCCTCTTCAATGGTAAGAAGTTGGGCTATTTTTACGTCCTTGAGCTTTCTGACCTTTACCATGGCCCCATATAGCATCAATCTACCAAACCTTTACCCTGCAAAGAGTAATTAGCATTATTTCTGCAATTACAATTTACTTCTGACTCACTTTTACGCGCTTCATTCTGATTTGATAATCTCCTGTCATGCCTATCAATGAATTATTGTACCTTTTCCATATAACTTTAACTTACCTTGACGTTATTCTTGTTGAACATTTTGGGGAGGCTTGTTGTTTGCTGTGTTTAAGCCCATTTCAACATTTTGGAACTTCACAATTTGATATTTGAAAATTCGAAAACGTTTGTGTGATTCCCCTCGAAACGAAAACGTTTGTGTGATTTTTTTCTGCGATTCGTCCATAGTTTCGTTTTAAGTGTGCCAGTGTTTCCTAAAACTTTTTCGTCCGTGTCTTCCTCTTTCAAAGTGTGTTAGTAGAGATTCCCCTCCTCGAAATAATGCAAAATAATCAAATAGTTAAAAAATGAGCATGTGGTCATGTACATACTGCACATGCTTATCTTGGAAAAAGAGGCCATGAAAAACAAAGATAGTTTTCTTCGTGTAATGGGAATTGAGATGAAAGGCTAAGATGACAAGTAAAGACTTTATTTATAATCATCTCTTGTTTGTTAACTCTATGGTTAACTCTTTACTATTTCAACATGTTGCGAAATCATTAATCTTAGCAAAGCTTTTAGTTATAGTTAAAATTACTTAATCTGTTATTGACGATGACACCTGCTAACCCCCTTCCCATAAAATTGCAATGCCCCGAAGATTGGGAAACGTGGTGTTAGGTAATTGTCTTCTTCTTTTTCTTTCGACTTCTCCCTTTCAGGGGTCGCCACAGCGGATCCATTGTCTCCGCACCAGTCTATCGTTTGCTTCCTCCTCCGTCACGCCAACCACCCACATGTCCTCCCTCATGACATCCATGAACCTTCTCTTTGGCCTCCCTCTCCTTCTCCTACCCGGTATTCCCATCTCCCGCATCCTCCTTCCAATATATCCCTTATCCCGTCTATGGAAATGGCCGAACCATCTCAGTCTCGCCTTTTTCACCTTATCACCCAACCATCTTACCCGTGCTGTTTCTCTGATATATTCGTTTCTAATTCTGTCCACCCTCGTCATTCCTAGAGAAAATCTCAGCATTTTCAACTCTGCCTCCTGTCTTTTTGTCATTGACACGGTCTCCAAACCATACATCATAGCTGCTCTCAATGTAAACTGTTCTCTTTTATACCATTGCTACTTCAATAAATTGTGGAAAATGCTCCATTTCATAACCCCGCTTACCCCTCCACTATTTAAAATTGTGGCGTTTGAATTTGCTGTTCGTCATACTATTGACTAAGGATGCGCCAAGATAAATTTAAAGATGACATTTTATGCGCAGGGTTGATTTCCAGATTCTTTGCAATGAGAGTAATTAACACTAGAGGAAATACTCCAGAATGAGACAGGAAGTTTACAAGAAATAATCATTAGCCTGTTGCCTTCTCACATAGCTTTGAACCATAAGATCGCAAATCATACAGAAATGATATCGTCATAAAACCAGGTACAAAGCGAAGAGAGCACCTCAATTTTTTACAGTTTAAATAAAGGTCTGTTTCGTAAGAAGAGAAACAAATGTACGATAAATTAGGGCTACTAGCTGCACCGGTAAGAAACCGATCTCACGAAAAGATTTAAACTTGAACAGAAGTATACTAGAACGCTTTTGCAGGCATTTATAATCTTTAAAAGGATCAAGTGACGACAGTGTTGATACAAATTTATTTACATCTATTATCATAATAACGATACTTGTTAAAATGTCCCATCAGAGGTACGTGTATCGTTACACATATCTATATTCACACAAAGTCACTTTAAGAAGGTCAACACTGGAATCAAAACTTCCCATTTCAGCTAATTTCTTCTTGATAAAGTTTACTTTATATATTCTTAAAATTCTGACAGCACAACGTTTCAGATACTTGAAAATATATAAGTATAAACAGAAAAAACAGTGAATACAAAACAGACTTGTTACCCATATATATGTATAGTCAGATCAGAAAACAATTGCTTATATACAATAGCTAAGTTGTTCCCAGTGGTGTTAATAAGAATAGTTTAGGATACTAAAAAGGAAGTGAAAAGGAAGGCAAATTTATCAGTTCTGATAATTCTTTGTATCATATATTCACTTTAAAGCTCCAATTAAAGCTCCAACTAAACTAAAAGATGAGTTATAAATGTGTTAACAATAGCATAGAGAACACTAAGATCTGAAGGGCGTGGAAACTACCACAGTGACCCCTTGCATACAGAAGGCAGAAAAAATATGATGAAGTAGGGTGTCATGCACTTCACCTTGGGAGCAAGGATCCTGTTAGTTTATGAAAGTGTCCTTGGTGGAAGCTTATGTGTACTCGTGAAGTAAGTTACTGTG
Organism: Alatinidae sp. Z8VKAUB7J3; assembly: GCA_010016025.2. NCBI lineage: Eukaryota > Metazoa > Cnidaria > Cubozoa > Carybdeida > Alatinidae > Alatinidae sp. Z8VKAUB7J3. Next base: position 87,886,415 of record JAAAKM020073195.1, read on the forward strand.
AGGTAAAAGCTCAAGCCATTCAACATATGGGTCTCTTTACAGATTCCCAGCAGACAAAGTAAGAAGATGCAAATGGATACAAGCTGTTCGTTTGCTAGGAGCTCCAACTCCAGTTGAGAGGCTTCCAGCCACTTGCACAGAATACAAGGTGAAGACTGCTAAATCCTTTAACGTGAACACTGTTTGCTCTTTTGGTGCACTACGGATCTCCCATTCTCCTTTTATTGGCAAGAGCCTTCTGTAGTAGATGGTGTAACTTTCCAGTGGATCACTACCTGTGTTCAAAGGCAGTGGTACCCATGAAATTGTTATTGATGTTTCAGTTGTATTGAGAACAGTTACATTAGTGGTAGTAGAGGAACCTAGAAAGCGACAGGAAAATTGCAAATCATTTTTTGTTACCATTCTTTGTAATAATGTGCATTGGGGTAGATGCCTTTAACTGAAGCAATGATCACTTTTGTTGATTAGAAGCGCAAAGACAATCACCACTCCCCACCCCACCCCCAAAGAGAGAGTTCTTTCATTATCTCTGTCATCATCATAGTCACCATTTTTGATAGCGTCACATTTTGTTTATCATTATCTGTACATATTGCTTCATAACTTTTACATTTGGGGTCAAAATTCTTTTGTATAAGCCTACAGTTAGCTCAAGAACAGAGAAAATCCTATTTGAGATTTGAGACTAATCATCACCATTATCATAATAATCGCAATACGTTTTATCAGCACTGTAATCATTATCATAATTATAGCTTTATTGACTTTACCAAGAATGACACACAATGGCTCACAGATCTTCAGAGATATTAGAAGTAACACACTACTGAAAGTCAAACCATGTGACGGATTGTCGTCAGATTGTGTTAGTGTCTAGCAATTCCTTGTATCTTAATTTAATTGTTTGAATGGCATGACTTACGATCGTCCTGGATACTTTGTAAATTTTAAACCTAATTATACAAATAAGAACATAACCTCTTGTAATAAAAGCAACATGAAACATGGATCAGTTAAACATATTGCAACCAACAAGAGTCCCTTGTGTTCCTTGATACTTTGTAAATTTTAAACCTAATTATACAAATAAGAACATAACCTCTTGTAATAACAGCAACATGAAACATGGATCAGTTAAACATATTGCAACCAACAAGAGTCCCTTGTGTTCCTTACTTCACTATTAGAACTTTCTTCCGTAGTAAAAGGATAACGTACTTTAAGCTTGATCAATGAAATGATAAAACATTAAGTAGAAAGTAACCTTTTGACATTTATTCATACAAAAATGGAAGAGCTAGAGACGATACGACGTCGATTGTGAGCCAGAATTTTTGGTCTAATCTCATTTCCAGCACCAAGTTTTCACCTTGAATACGTCAACTTCCTTTCAATTAATGTAGGTAGTACCAGGACAGCATTTAGACTCAGGTTCAACAATTACAAAGCGGCTAGTCGTAGGTTTAGACAAGGTCAGGGTGTACCACAGGCAGAGGTTTTTCGACATTTTTAGGGGAGGGTCACACGGGGTTTGAAAACGACATTAGGATCAGAATTATAGATGGAATAGTGGAAAACGGACATAGGGAGAGTTTTAGGCAGTATAGATTAGGCAGTTTCATTCCACGGGGGTTAAATACTAGAGAGGTTGTTGATTGAGTAGTTTGAATTATCAGTTTTAGAGTTGCTTCTTTCCCCTTTTGTCACTCGCTTTCTTTTATCATCCGTCTACTGTTTTCAATGTGTTTGTGACTTGTTTGTTGTGGTTTGTTTTGTGTTAATTGTTAGTCTCATTGGCACCATAACGATTTTCTTTCTAATCCACTACCATCACCTTCCTACTTTTCCTGACCATTTAACACTTCTATTGTTTACTCAGTGTTTTTACGTTTGGTTACCTCGTTTCGTAATTTGTTAATATAATATCTTGCCTTTTATTTCTTTGCTTTGTCCTTGACTTTAGTGTGAGGTTTATAGACAAAGGTGACGATCTACATAATTTCCTTTAAGGATTTTAGTCTAATAATCAATGTAATTATAGTTTTGTTTGTTGTTTTATCTTACCGTGCCGTCCAGTCCAGTTTTTGATAAAGAATTACTTCGAAACGTCATTATTCTGGTATTTTTGTTAATGATAGTCTATATATTTGCTGAATCTCTTCGAATCCGTGACGTTTGTCAGGCGAATGTGGGACAGCATGACCCTTCTCCGAAAGCTACGAAACGTCAAACTACTTGGTAGAGAGCCATGATAATGATCTTCGATGTGTTCAAGAAAATGTGCACGTGTGTTTCTATTGGGGTTGGGTGGCCTAAACTTTATCATTGTGACACGGAAAAGTTTAAGTGGAAGGAGAGTATGTATATATATGTACATTGGCGAAGTCAGAGAGCAGGCTACTCAGGCCCAGCCTGACCTAAACATTTCACCCAAAATTTAGCAAAAAGGGTCTTTCCAGTGCCTCTCCTTCCATTTAAACTTTTCCGTGTCACAATGATAAAGTTTAGGCCACCCAACCCCAATACAAACACACGTACACATTTTCTTGAACACATCAAAGATCATTACAAAGATCAAGTAGGCGATTACATCAAGTACAGCACAGACCCGTAGCTAGCCACGCCTAATAGGGGTTCGATGAGCTATCAAGGAAGAGGCAATACATTTTTTATGGAGCTTGAAAATTACAATGAAGTATCAATTTTTAATGGTTTACTTTCAGAAGTCTTGTTTTAGTGGAATTGAAAGTTACATGACATCCCTTTCTACATTGACCAACTGTATAAAACTCAAATGACGGTTAGCTGCCAACTTAAAATTATCAAGTTCAGGTAAGTATATCAGGCAGATGGTTAATGAAAAGGAGAACACAGCCAAGAAAAGGCGTCTGGCAACACTGGGTTCCCATCCTCATTTTGGAAAAACATCCCTGATAATTGCCTGACTTCCCTGACAAAAAATAGAAAAATTCTCTGACAATTCTACATCAGGGTATTGCCATACATGCCTTGCACAAATCTAGCATTCTATTAAATGAAGCATCATATAACGCAAGAAGGCCAGTTACGCAAAAGGCATACATCTCATAACATTCACAGTATCATTTCAATAATGTGCAAAATTATTTTAAGGAAAAGACACTTTTCTATAAATAGAAATACCCGTTTAACAACAAATAGATGAAAAACACCTTAAATCTTACTTCAGGTTTCCCTGATTTCTCAAAATGTTTCCAAAATGCCTTATAAATATATATTATACTGGTCAGCGTGGGTCATGGATTTGATCCTGGGTGGTGAAATTTGTTCTACTTCTCCAATATCTTTTCAACAGCTGATATTTCAAATTGTCTCTTCTCCACGATGCTTTCTTATGTATTCCCTTTTCGTGTTTTGGAACATTTACATTTAAAAAAAAGTCATAAAGAAACAATCTATTAAGCATTTACCATTCAAAATTTATAATCTATTACAGACAAAAGTGAGACTATACCCCTTGCCACAAAATCAAAGAAATCAAATACAATGTATAGCATGACTGTTGCCAAGGATTAGTAAAATGGGGGTTGAAAGCCAGATTTTTAGCAAGAATTCAGTAGAATTAATAGAGAAAAAGTGAAAGTCAAACCACAAGTATGATGGCTTGCTGCATCTCTAATTGAGCAATGATAACGTTATGATAACACCATCAATTCATCTAGTAACTATTGAACAATTGACTCATCTATGATAGAGGTCAGGAAAAACTTATTTCTGTGAAAATAGTCAGCTCTCTAAAAATTAAGGGCAATACAAACTGCTTACCCAACCTTCAGTTATAATACTAACTCATCAGTATCAAACATGATGAAGATAATCAGTGAAGTTTCTAATATCTTAAAAATATAATTGTATCATTAAGTCACCTAGCTCAGTTGGTAGAGCACATGCTGCAAAAGTGTGGGTCAGGGTTTCTCTAGTGTTATTTTGAATAGAATTGCCTAGAAAAGGTGATTTGACATCTGTCGTCATTTAACAATCATTTCGATGGCTATATTATCGGGACCAACAGCTTTGCCGTCTTTCATCCGTTTCATCTCTTCTTTAATTTCTTTATTTTCTTTAATTTCGTCAATTGTGAGGACTGAGTAAATTCTGAAATTTCTTGTGGTATGAATTACAACTAGAGATCATTACGTTATGAAACGAAGTGGTTATCTGTAACTAATTATGGCAAAAAGCAAATAAAAAAACATGGGAAGCCCGCTAGGACCCATCTTTGCCAATATTTATGTGGGGCATATAGAACAAATGGTTCTTGAAGCTCTGACCACACAAGAAACACATACTCCAATTGTCTATGCCCGATACATGAATGACTGTTTCATACTGGTAAAACATTTAGAAGATTTGGAGACTTTGAAGAGAGATCTTTAAAAGAAATCAGTTCTCAAGTATACGTGGGAACGTAAAAAGGACAACAGTATTCCATTTCTAGACGTGGAAATAATAAGGGCGATTCCCCAGAGCATTCGCACTGTGTAGTAACTGGCAAACATTTCACCAAGAACTTAATATTACCAAGTAGACCTTAGTCAACAACAACTATCCACAGTGCCTGGTCGATTCCTGTATCAAAAAGTTTTTGGAAAAGGATACCGATGTTGCTGAAATCAAAGTAATCAAATTATTTTATCAAGGTCAATGGTCCACCCATGCCACAAAGGATGAAAAAACTCTTAAATCGATCATTAACAGCCACATTAGACCACTTACACAAAATACGTAAGTCAAATTGCTATCGATCAGCCAAACTTTCGAACATCATCAGTAAAAAACGAAACGGAGACGATTACGTGGTCTACCAACTTACATGCCTGGATCCTGTATGTAACGACAGGAATATATATATTGGTTACACCACGAACAGTATTGGTACCCGAGCAAAGCGGCATAAATATAATGGCGCCATAAAAACGCACATAGGTGAACACGATGATGCTATAGACATTGTCAGTCATATGACGATCCGCTATCGGTCGAACATTACTTGCAACTTACAAATAGCGGAAGCACTTTTAATAAAGCAGGAGAACCCAACGATTAACAAAAAGGACGAACGTTTTAGAGTAAAGATATTTTAATTGTTTTTATCCCCATCTCCGCACCCCTCTTTTTACAATAACGGAACCCTTTCTTTTACCTTATGTAATTTTATCTATTATATCTTACTTATCCACCACAAAAGTTTTATCTTACACGCATGATAATTTTCGCTTCAACAATTCCCAACCACTATACCCCTGGCCCTATGTTTTATCATTGTTTCTAGAACCGTGAATATTTATCGTGGATCGTCACCAGTCTATTAGAATTTCGATAACATAATTGGGTGCAACACAAGTTATAAAAACTAAACTTATCAGAACATTAAAAATCCATATATTGTCCAAGAATTGCCCACGGATTATAAATGTGTTTCTTTATATTGTATGCTCGATTGCACCACTAATTATTGAAAACTGTTGTCGGCATTGAATTATGATCAGAAATCAGAAGGCCTCAATTCTCTTTTCCCCATTATATGAAAATGCGTTGGAAATGCATATACAAGCCATTGTACATATACGCATGTATTTGAACAAAGCAGATGTAAACATATATGAAAAAAGCCAACAGTTTTTATACATATTATTGAAAAGAGATTAGAAGAATAGAAAATGTTTGCCCTCCAGGGCTCGAACCCGTGACCCACGCTATCGCGCCATGTGCTCTATCAATTAAGCTCGGTGTCCTCCGATGTTAGCATACTCTATTTCGCAATTCGCCACATTAGTTCTCAATCATCCATCGATCAGCATCGATATGTAGGTCAACGTAGTCGGAGAACGACCTCTCTGCGCCGTGTGACTTTACCAAGGAAGGACTGCTGTCCAATGCCCATTGAAAGCTACAAAGTGTCATTGAGACAAAGAGAGGATTTGAACGTTTTGATTTCTACATAACAATACCAGATTTACTTTAACTTTAAGTAAGGAACCAAAAGAGTTCGCTTTGTTTATCTGGTGAATATCAAGTCTTTGCTTTTTGGCACTAAGTATATAAGGTATATACGCTACTAAACCACAAGGTAGAGTGGCCTTTGTTACGACGTGGAAACGACATGCTTAACACAATATTTCCTACAAGACGCATAAAATATTCCTACAGGCTTAAAGTTCTCACAGATAAAAATATTCTGCAACAATTATACTTGAAAGTTAATTTGGCCTACCAAAATCTTCAACACCTCTTCCCGGAATAGTGTAGACATTTTTGCAGCGACATGAAGAAAAACTCTGCTGTAAGAACGTAGTTGCCACCGCGTAACCAAGATTGTTATGGAGTAATTACCATTTCCGGTTTGGACGCGTAAAGTTGGTTATGTTTAGAAATCAACAAATTATGTATACTCCAAATTACTGGAACGTCCAAGGAGCAAAGGAAAATAGTGCGAGTAAACGAGTTTTAGTGCTAATGGAGACTTGAGTTACGAGAAAAGTACTAGTGAAGGCTGCTATGTGAATCGCAACTTCCTGTTAAGACAGTTTAGTCCAAGCAAAGTCCCTTATGCCAAACTTTTAGTATCTTCTGTTCTGACGTCATTTTCTCAAATGTACTGCAACTGCCTTTAATACCTTCCGGCATTTTTTCACGTAGAGCTGGCAATCATCATCATACCTATAAACAGATGAGCTACGTACACTTAGAGAATCTGACAATCAATACATGTGTTTATCTAGCCTTTGGCTATAGTCAACTTTATATACACAGTGATGTTTCCCTTAATATCATCATAAACATTTTGAGACTTTAACTTAAGCAACCAGGATATGTGAAGGAGTGAATGACAGTGGTTGATCCCGGGGGGGGACATACCCCTACCAGGCCTACGACCTGGGGTCCCCAATAGTTTAGACCTTTGTGATTCTAACTAAAGAGATATTAATTCATTGGTTTGGTTGGTTTTGGGATGCTGACTGACGACGATAAGCATGTTGAAGTTGGCGAACGAGAGAGAATGTCAGAGGAAAATCCATAGCACTCAAGCTGGTCTGGTGTTGAAATTGGCTCCTAGAATTTGACACTCCCTACAATTAATAGCTACACCCGTTACCGATGGATAATGATCTATAGATGGTAATCTATAGGTTTTGTAGTTACAAGAGAGCAGTAAGTGACGACACACTATATAGTATAATTATACACGTCACAAGCAAATGCATATAGAAAAAATGTAGCACATACGAATATTAGTGAAACGTCGATTCTGCAGTTCAAACGCTCTCTTCACAATACGCGACTAAACCGGAAACGCTCGTTACCTGGTAACAACCTTGGTTACGTGGTGGCAACGACATGCTTAATACAAAGGTTTCTTAATGCCGCTTCAAATATGGTTAACCTTGTGGACCGAACTCAGAAGCTCAAATTGTTAACTCTAGAGATATCAACGTTTAGATTTTATTCCAATAATGCTTCTAATTTTGAAAAACTGTTATGAATATATAGTCTTGATGGTAAGAAAATCACGGATAAACTTGCAGAAGTAGCAACCTAAATTACCATTAAAGTTGGACATTATCCTCACTTTTTTTTCTTTTAACTTGTATTGACTTTGCGTCTTTGGTTATCGCCACCATCTATCTTGTTGGTATTGTTATTATGGTTGTTATTGTTATTCTCCACTACTATAAATCTCAATGTCCCCATTATGCCTGGCAAAAACAGTGAGAATTTTTATATCTTGTGAAGGTTATTAACTGTAAATTTACAGAAAGAATAAATGGCGATGAAGTTTTAATACAAAAAAATTATTATTATTATTATTATTATTATTATTATTATTATTAATAGGCTGATGATGAAGTGCTCGGAAGTAGCCATAAGAACGTCATATTATATTTTTAATAGGCGCAACAAAGAATGGCTACCATACTGGCAGGCCGAACGGTGGCACCTTTGTCGGGAATTGCGAACACGCTATCACGCTTTCATCAATCGCGCATCGCGCTGGCCGCTCTCAATCGCACGATGGAACAACCTGTCGATCGACCGGTTGACCGAACCTTCGTTAGCCGTCCGGTCAGCCAAGGATCCATCGCCTTTCAAAATGTCAAATTTTCCTACCCGAACGCTGCTGCCCCGGCGCTCAACGGCATTTCCCTATCCATCAAACCGGGCGAACGTGTCGGGCTGATCGGCAGGGTTGGCTGCGGGAAAACGACCATTGGTCGCTTGGCCGTCGGTTTGTATGCACCCGATGAGGGGTCGGTTCTAATCGACGGAACGGACAGCCGGCAAATGGACCCTGCCGACATCCGACGGGGCGTTGGGCTACTGATGCAAGACGTCGTGCTGTTCCAGGGCAGCATCCGCGACAACATCGCCGCCGGCCGGCCCCATGCCGACGATGCGACGATCATTCACGCTGCGCGATTGGCGGGCGTGGATAGTTTCGTTGCCGCCCATCCGCTTGGATACGACGCGCCGGTGGGCGAACGCGGCCAAAACTTATCGGGGGGCCAAAAACAAGCCATCGGCCTCGCGCGGCTGCTGATCGCCGAACCGAAGATCTTGATCATGGATGAGCCGACGAGCGCCATGGATACCGGCTCGGAAGCGCAGCTTGTCGCCCGTTTGCCGACGATCCTGGACAGCGGGCAGACCCTCATTATCACGACACACCGGACAGCCTTGCTGGCTGCCGTGGACCGCCTGGTCGTGATGGATGCGGGCCATATCGTAGCCGACGGTCCACGTGAGGACGTTCTCGCCGCCTTGCGGCAAAACCGCGTCTTCCAGGCAGCGCCTGGCAACCGTGCCGCGCAGGTTCATCCGCTGAAAGGATCGACCTCATGAAGGCGCGCCGCGAAAAAGAACACGTCTTCATGAGCGACGTTGAAGACGCCCTTCGGCGCGGACCCTCTCGCCTGACGCACTTTTTCCTCATCCTGGTCGCCCTGATGCTGACCAGCGGTATCGTTTGGGCGGCTTGGGCACATCTAGATGAAATCACGCGAGGCGAAGGCAGGGTCGTACCGTCTTCCCAGTTGCAAGTCGTCCAATCGCTTGAGGGTGGAATCGTCAAACAGATTGCCGTGACAGAAGGCCAAATCGTTGAGCCCGTCGATGTCTTGTTGAGCATTGACGACACGTCATTTTCCTCCACCATCGGGGAAATGCGCGCCCAACGCCGGTCGCTGCGTGCGGAGATTGCCCGGTTTCAGGCCGAAGCGTAGGCAATGACGCAGGTGAACAGCTTGCAATTCTAGATGGCACGCTGGCGCGAACAGACCGTGCCGCGCCTAGTTATGGCCACGGCAAGTACAACGACTTTAATACGTACTACTACCAGGCAGCCTCCGCCTCATCCGGCGGGTCGTCCGGTTCACCCGTGGTGAATATCAACGGTGACGTGGTTGCGCTTAACGCCGGGTCGCGCAGCAGAGCCGCCACCAGCTATTTTCTACCGCTGTATCAAGCCGTGCGAACCTTGCAGAAAATCCGTAACAATCTGCCTGTGCAACGCGGGTCCCTGCACACCACATTCACGGCCAAACCATTTTCCGAACTCACCAAACTCGGCCTGCAACCCGCTACTGAGCGCCACTACAGACAACAATTCCCAGACAATACCAATATGCTGGTGGTCGAGCGGACTATCCCGGGCAGCAGCAAGCTGCTGAAGGTTGGTGACATATTATTGTCGATAAACGACAAGCCGGTAGCCAGCTTCGAAGCGTTGGCAGAATTGTTAGACGCCAATATCAGACAACAGATCGCTCTGTGCCTGCAACGCGCCGGCAAGCAGATCTGCGGCCCCACAAGTGTCTACGATCTGCGCGAGGTAACACCAACCGAATATATCGAGTTCGACGGTGGCGTTTTTCACAACCTGTCCTACCAGCGCGCACGACACTTTAATCGTCCCGTTGAGGGTGTTTTTCTGGCCGACCCGGGCTTCCGTTTCGCCCAGGCAGGGATACCCAAGGATGCACTGATCATCGCCGCTGCGGGGCAAACAACGGACAGCCTGGACGACCTGCAACGTGTGCTGGAAGCAACACCCGCGGGTAAACAGGTAAACGTACGCTACATCACCCTGGCTACCAATCAAACAGAGAAGTTTGCCCGGGTCAGGTTGGATCATACCTGGTTCCCTGCGCAACGCTGCGCACCAGCCAAGGCAGCGCGGTTGTGGATGGAGGGGTTACCCGAGTGCACGCAGATTTACCCGCCTGCGAGCGAGCAACATTTGACTACAGCCCAAACAGACATTCCGCCCAACGGTTTGCCGGCAAAACCACCCGGCCAAGCTCAGCCGGAAACAAAGGTTGCAGGTTCACTGGCGCATGTGACCTTCAACATGCCCTACCCGGTGTCGGGCACCAAGGCCGGGCAATGGACCGGTACCGGCGTGGTTGTCGATCTGGACCGAGGTTGGTTGTTGACCAGTCGTACCACGGTGCCCTCCGCCATCGGCAAGGTCTACCTGACGTTTAACGGTGCACTTGAACTACCCGGGCAGATAATTGCGCAACACCCCGCTTCGGCCGGAATGACAAGAAGCGGGTGCGCTTCGGCCTAGGCATCCAACACGCAGAAATCGGGGTCGTAGAGGGCTCCCCTACACCCCTCATTTGTTTAGGTCATAGACTCATAAGCTTCTGAGCCAGATTTGTGTTGCTGCGAGTTTGAGCATGGCGAGGTAGTTTGCCGCGTGTTTCTCGTAGCGGGTGGCGATACGACGGAAGTGTTTGATGCGATTAAAGAACCTTTCGATCCTGTTGCGCGCCTTGTAGAGGGTCTTGCTGAAGCAGGCCGACCATTTTCTGTTTCGTTTGGAGGGGATGTTCGGCGCGGCGCCGACTTCCGCGATGCTGGCGCGCAGCCAGTCCGCGTCATAGGCCTTGTCGGCGAGCAGGATGGAGCCCGGCTTGAGATGCCCGATCAAGTGCGCGGCGGCGGGGCAATCATTGGCCTGACCCGGCGTCAGCACCATCTCAAGCGGCCGGCCGAGTGCGTCGGTCAGTGCATGTACCTTGGTCGTCAGGCCGCCGCGCGAGCGGCCCATACAGCGATCCGGGTGGCTTTTTTTGAGTTGGCGGCATGTTGATGAACCCGCACCGAGGTGCTGTCGATCATCTGAATGTCGCCGTCGTAGGCTTCGGTCACCGCCGCCAGTATCCGGTCAAAAACACCGGCTTTACGCCATCTCACAAAGCGGTTGTAACAGGTCGTGCGCGGCCCGAACATGCTCGGCATCGCGCGCCAAGGCGCGCCTGTCCGAAGCACCCAGAATATCCCGTTCAAGACGCGCCGGTCATCGACACGCGGCACCCCGCGCGGCTTGTTCGGCAGCAACGGCTGGATCACCGACCACTCAAAATCCGTCAATGCATAATCCGTCATCAAGAGCCTCCTCTGTCAGAGACCCTGAATCAGATTTGCGCCAATATGAGAACCCCTTTTATGGGTTCATGACCTAGAAACTGGGGCACACCGGTTTGAGGTGTGCGGGCGGGGTACACTTTGCCTTGAGAAGGGTCCGCTTTAGTAGGTTTTCCCGAACGCGGCAGCCATGGGAATGTCTATGGTCTTGATGACAGAAGATCATGAAGGCGGATCGTTTCAATGAGCGCGTCGCGCCAAGGGCTCATGTCACTAAGTGTCATCTCCCCAATCCGGAGATGTAACTCGTACAAGAACGACCCTCCTTCCGCGGGAAGGACGGTACGAAGAGTACAATTACCTTTCCCTCTCTCTACGGCTGGTGGCACAGGACAATGAACCTCGGTTGTGGGATAGGTTTCATCGCCCATGAAGTAAAAACACCGGTGCAGCGCGACGCCATCAATGATAAGCAACCGGTTGTGGATGACTTCTACACCATGGGTTGCCTGTGCCGGGTGCATCGCGTGCATCAGGAGGGTGACCAGTTGCAGGTGTTACTGGAAGGCCTGCAGCGGTTTGAGGTGCGCCAGTGGGTGCGCGCCGAAGCGCCTTTTTCTGCCAGCGTACGCTATTTCCCGGATCACAAGGAGACCCAGAGCGGTGAAGAAAAGGCTTATGCGGTGGCCATCATCAATACGATCAAGGAGTTGATACCGCTGAACCCGCTGTACGGTGAAGAGCTGAAGGTTTTCCTGGCGCGCTCCAACCCCAATCAGGCTGCACTGCTGGCGGATTTTGCCGCCAGCCTCACCAGCGCCAGCAAGAGTGACCTGCAGGAGGTTCTGGAACGTGTAGTGTTGCAGGAGCGCCTGCAATTGGTTGTTAAACTGTTGCACAAGGAACTGGAGATTGCCTCTGCACAGATGGAAATTCGCCAACATGTTGAGGCGGAAATTCAGGGGCACCAGCGCGAGGCGGTGCTGCGCCAACAGCTCAAATTTATCCAGAAAGAGCTGGGTATCGCCAAGGATGATAAAACCGCGGAATTGGATATGTTTCGCGAACGCGTTGCGGCGCTGACGTTACCCGCTGCGGTAGAACAACGTTTTACGGACGAAATGAATAAGCTATCCCTGCTGGAGCTGGGTTCGCCGGAATACGGGGTGACACGGAACTATCTGGAATGGTTAACCAGTTTGCCGTGGGGCAGAATCAGCACAGATAACCTGGACTTGAAGGCGGCTGAGAAGGTACTCGCCAGCCATCACGAAGGTCTGGATGATGTGAAGCGGCGCATCATCGAATTTCTTGCGCTGGGCCAGATGAAAGGGGATGTTGGCGGTTCCATCATATGCCTGGTGGGTCCACCCGGAGTTGGCAAAACTTCCCTAGCTTGCGCGCTTGCGCAATCCTTGGACCTTTCTTTTAAACGAATTCAGTTTACCAACGATATCCTTCCGTCGGACATTGTCGGCGTTTCAATTTATGACTCTGATGAAAAAAAATTTCGTTTCACCAAGGGACCTATTTTTTCTAATCTGGTCTTAGCCGACGAAATTAATCGTTCTTCTCCTAGAACCCAAAGCGCGCTCCTAGAGGCGATGAATGAAAATCAAGCCACCATTGATAATGAAACCCATGAGTTAGAAAGTCCTTTTATAGTCATAGCAACTCAAAATCCAATTGAAAGTCATGGAGCCTTCCCTCTGCCAGAATCTCAATTGGACCGGTTTATGATGTATATTTCCATGGGGTATCCTGCGGAAGAAGACTTTGACTACAGCGTCAATGAAGTTCCTGGCGTAACACCACAAACCTTTTATATTCAGTTGAGTGGTTTGTTTTTAAATCGCTTTCATTGGAACCTTCAATGGCAATGGGATGATGCCTATTTCGCCAATGATGCCAACGGTGGCAATGGTCCGGTCGAAGCATTTCGCAATGACGCATTTGATTTGGCCCATGTAGATTTGGTGTACCGTCACCGCTGGGGTGGAAAAAGTTTCCACATCAAGGCAGGCGTTGACAATCTATTCGACACGCGCGGCAACGGTTCCGTGGTGCCCAACGCTTTCGGCAATCGCTTTTTCGAACCAGCGGCGGGCCGGACGTCTTACATCATGTTGGGGTTCGGCACCCAAAAATAAAACACGATTCCTTTTCAAACCAAGGTCGTGTGCTTGACCTTCATCAACTAACTTTTTCGACACGTGCAGGAACATGCTTGTGCCAGGGTGTGCCTGCGAAAAAGTCCTTGTGATCGGAACTGGTTAAATCATTGGGCGCAATGCCAACCCTCACCTTTTCACCTTCTGCATTGGTGTAATCAAGGCCAAGCCCATTGGGTAAACCGATGGACCCTGGCCGTTGATGATCGGTGATTTGAACCCGGGTTTGGGCAGCGCCAATTTGGGTGGTAATCCTCACCTGATCTCCAGTTTTCAGGTCAAGGTTGTCGGCGTCTTTTTGGTGCATGAAAAGAGACGTTGCCTTGGCCTTTTTGTCCCAAGAAGCATCACGAATAATGGTGTTTGAAGTTTCAGCCCTGCGGTGACCGGCGGTTAAAATCAAGGGAAACCCAGCTGGTGAATTTAAAGCTTCGAGGTTCAGTGTTTTGACTTGAGGGAACAGTTCTGTGAGGTGCAACTGAATTTTTTTATTGGTTTGCCTCATTCGTTGCCAGCTGTCCTGGAAATCTTCACCCGAATCTGTAAACACAAAACCCGATGGGCTGTTGATGAGGGTGTGAAAAAGTTTCTCCCCAGCACGCCAAAGGGAACCATCAAAACCGGCTTTTCGCGCGTTGCCGCGATTCTTGCGGACAAATTGATGGCAGAGGGCCCAAAAAGGCGCCGCTGCAGCAGCCTTCCCTTCGTTCAAAGTCGTGCCCAGCGTTCGGTATAAGAGCGATGGGATGATTTTGACCAACTCCGGCCGAACTTTCAACAAGCTTAACAATGCCAGTGAAAACACTCGGTGACCAAACTTTGCAGCAGCCCGAAGCAAACGAATATGCGATGTTTTCAAGCCATCCAAGGCTTCAATCAACCGCGTGTGGATTTCCGCTTCGATAAGGGTACCCGTTAATAAGTAACTCAAATAGCTGCTTTTCCATACGTTTCTAATTTCTAACTTAATCTATTTCTAATTTAATCTCGTCCGGTCCCTGATACGCCAGCTAAATTTCATCGTCCTAGCTTACCTGGAAGTGCCTAAAGTAGCAAAACTGGGACCGACAGACCGACAGAATTTGCGATTGCTATATGTCACTTGGTTATTACCAAGTGCCATAAGAAACTAGCCAAAATGAAGAAAATATAAAATAAATACAAAATAGAAATACAAAATAGAAAAGAATATTAATTATTTAGACAAACAGGGAAATCAATTTTTTTATATTTACATATTTATTTATGTATTTTTTCTCGAAAAAAAGCTCCACAGTTTGTCTGAAAACAGGCATATCAGCATATTTATCCCTGAAAAAATAATTTAGGTCGGTCAAGACCTTGGGAAAATTGGCTTAGAGCCATTTTGATTTGGAAAAAAATTCACAGGAATGACTTTGCATTCATATGCATGTAAAGAGCAACTTATATATTTTTTTCATTTTTGATTGTATCATTATCTCTAACACATACAAAAATAAACAAGATGAAGAATAACTCCAAAAAGCTAAAGGAAAAGGCTTAGAAAAAGTGACAACAAGATTAACATCGAATTGCAAACAAAATGTTTCACAACGAAATCTGTGGTTGAAAGACAAGTCAAAATTAAAATGGAATGAAGCAAAATAATATTTTAGCATGTTTCCAAGGAATCTTCGTTTTTTAAATCTTCTTGGAAAGAGCGAAGAGAAAAATTGTCGGGAGAGCTTCCTTAAGAACATTATTCTAGATCCAGTCATTTTTTAAGCATATAGCAGATATTTTTATGCTCGGCGATAGAACTGATGCAAAAAATACATAAAGTGACTCGTCGGTGACAAGTCGGCGAACCAGCGGCTTTTTTCCCAGCTTTTTAGCACATAAAGTTTTTACCCAATCAAGAGGCTTTTCTCAATTGCTTGGTGGAGCTATCATGAATTAAAAGAAAAAGTGTTTTCGAAGATTTGAACTTAATTTGTTCAATAAAAATGCAGTTCTACAAGATTATCCTTATAGAATATAGCATATCTATAAGGATAACGGAAAATTTAAAAACGGTAAGCACGGTAACACACAAAATATTTCGATGATATTGAGATAACTTGGTAAGCCATTGCATTGTATGGAATAATAATTCAAGAAACTAAAATATCAAACGACATATGAGCTTGAGAGAGATACTTTAGGCTAAATAAAGCATAACAACTTTTGACGAGATACTACAAAATATTAGTTAATTTACCATAAAAAATTGCATAAATGAGTGGAGGTTAGTTCTCCTTTTCCTTTAATTTTGTACACCAAATTATCACTAGTGCTCTAAAAAAAAAAATAGAATGTAGCGATTTGTAATTATAAATGTCTTCCTTACCAATTCTCAATCAAAATATTCAAACTTAAACTGTATTGCTGAAAGCAACTGCAAATTTGCAAAGTCTTATGACAAAGAGTTGAAAAAAAAAAAATTCTGACTACTTACAGGCCCGATTTTCAAGT
Source organism: Alatinidae sp. Z8VKAUB7J3 (assembly GCA_010016025.2). Lineage (NCBI taxonomy): Eukaryota > Metazoa > Cnidaria > Cubozoa > Carybdeida > Alatinidae > Alatinidae sp. Z8VKAUB7J3. Next base: position 87,902,476 of record JAAAKM020073195.1, read on the forward strand.
TTTAACCTCGCTTTCTACTTTCATCTGGAAGCCTTTTCTTGTACTTATTTTCTATTGGCCTTTACTATCATCTTCCTGTTATCTTAAATATTTAAAGAACTGCTCTCCTCATGAAGCCCTCACTTTTTACCCAAAAATTAAACTTTCTGCGACAATGTTTTCTATAGTAAAAAACTAACTTTTTCCATTAAAATTATCAAAGGTAAGTTGCACACAATGCTTTAGGCCTACACGGTATTTGGCATGTTCCTCTTTGACGAACAACTGGGGTTTTATCCCTACCAGAATTGAGAAGATTCATTAAACTTCAGTTACTTTAGAAAAGAAAAAGATACAAGTTTTTAAACAGACTTCTTTTGGGTTTAAAGTAATTTTTCCAATGTAAAGTAAGTAAATCGCGTTTGTGGGTTTATTTAAATCCTCAACAAGTATGGGACTTAAGGGTATACACAGTTATTTGTGCTATTCGACGAAATAATTTTAAATTACAATGAATGGGAATCGAACAGATTGTCTGTGAAGCTATTGAAATCAATGAAACTTAAGAATACATTCCAAACCGAGACTTAAGTGGGTACATACTTAGCCCTATGTGCACAAAATTAATTATGGAAAAACCAATTAGTGCTCAGTAAAATAAAAGAAGGAGCAAATCAATGTAAATCCGCTCCCTAGAGAAATATAAGGTTAGCAGCTCAAAGAGCAAATATTTCAAAAAGGAATTGTTCCGAAAAAAAATCCGAATTGTTCGAGTTTTTAATCAATCCAGGTAGCTTGAATGAACAATTCTTTTGTTTAGTTAGTCTTGGTTGAATCTATTTAAATTGAGGAAGCCTGGATTCTTTTAAAGAAATTTCTTTTATAATTTTATTTCAAAACTTGTTTTATCGACGTAATTTTTTAGTAAGTTTGTTCTCTTTTTATTTATTTAGATTGTATTTTGCTGGTTACGGCTGTTGAATATATGGCCGAATTATTCGAATAGACTCAACAACTTTGTTATTCACTGTCTTCACAAATTTCTCATGATCTTCTATCTTTTTTTGTAGATCTTAAATATTAGGACATTATCTATATATTCTCTTAATAAAACTGTTCTTAAAGTCCATTGATTCGTGTTTTTGCAAGACATCCCTCAATATGATTCCCTCAACAGCAATTCACGTCACCATGCCTTCATTCATAAGAATTTTTTCAGATATTTACCTCTTCAAAATCACGCATCAAATCCAAGTATTCATGTATTTTCACAAACCAGCCCTTGTGGCACCACTGTACCACACTATTAATGACCCTCTAGCGCCTTCTGGACACCTTTCATCATTACTAAGACATTTTCCTGTCTATCTATTTATTTTAACTATGTAGCTAATTTGGTTGAGATCAGATGAATGAAAGAGTTCAAAAGCAAATTAGGCTAGGAACAGATCCATGTTTTCTGGGGGGTAACCCTTCCCCAAAGATATTTCTGACACCCTTATTCTGTTCCTTTTTCTTTTTTAATCTTTTTATAATAAAATTTTTATTTTGGTGCCCACCTTGAGTCACATGGACACCCTTGGTCCAGCGGCCCACTTACCCAAGATTTTGCTCTTGATCTGTCAGAGATTCAGACATGAAGCTGATCGCACGATTAGTGTACGAATCATTTCGTCACAAATTACAAGATAAACCTCATTTTCATGAAAAATTGACCAAATTTATAAACTTGCTTGCTAAATCTGGATCTTCAGAATGTGTTTTCTCTTTTTTCATTTTTTGACAGATTCGTGTTATTTTCTTTCTTGTGAACCCGCCAATTTAGGGTATAGTGCCTGGGCTTCATTGATGGGGATATGACAAGGCAACTTACAACATTAATTTATGTTAAGGAGTAATTTTTTAACTGCCCCTGTCAACTCCCCACTCCAAAAGAATCTTATTATATTATTTAAGAATTTACGACGTTTCTTGACTACTATGGTCTCTGCGTCGGCCCAGCATTGCATTACTGTAGCGTGATTCGATCTCTGGGACTCGTCCAAAAAATTCCTAATTTTGGTTTTGTGACTATTTAAATTGCAAACGACACAATAGGGCTTTCGTATGATATATCTGTCTATCTATTTATTTTAACTATATAGCTAATTTGGTTGAAATTGGATGAATGAAAGAGTTAAAAGCAATTTAGGTCAGGAACAGATCCATAGAGTCGGAGGGGGCGACCCTCTCCCTTAGACACTTCTGGTACCCTTATTCCGTTTTTTTCTTTTTTTAATCGTTTTTAAAATAAACTTGTCAATTTGGTGCTCACTTCGAGCCACATTGGTGCCCTTGGTCCAGTACCCCCCCCCCAGATTTTTTTCTAGATCCACCCCTAGAATTATATGTCATCTGTTTTTTTTTGCTTTCAAATATGAAAACGCGGTCAAATAGGAAATGTAGCTCCATATATGTATCATTTTTAATGCTACAGCTATTGCTGTTTTTACCGTTGGGAATTTTCTACTGTTGTGACATTGAGTATTATCGTCATTATTATCTTAGCTATTGTTACTAATGATGCTGATGATTTATATATGCCAGAAGAGTGGAATCTTTTGTGTTGCTTTTCTTTTTGATTTCTTTTTATATTTATAAGTCTTGCTTCACGATGCCTTCATCTAGGGATGGGCCGCTACTCCATTTGCCTTCTTTTGGGTTTTAGATATTTGTTGCACGTTATTTCAAAGTAACTAAGAGTACTCCTTCGGGAAAACCTCTTCTGGGAGGTCCTTCAACATGGCAACAGTGGGTCGAGTAAAGTTCTCTTGTTGGTACGCCTGGTAGTCAGCTCCTTGTCGTAGGTAGGCTAGTCTTGGCAAGCAACTCTAATGCGAGTAGATCTTGTCCCTTCAACTGTGCTTGGTATGAATTTAAAACATCAGCTAACATATTTGCATATTAAAACAAAAGCCTTCTGGTTTAGGTTGCATTGGAAGCATCATAATTTTTGAATATTTTGACTTCATTTACCTCCAGAGGGTGGGTATGTCCAGTCTTTTTGTGGGCGGGGAGTCAACTTTTGAATACAGTATAGCAGAATGTTTGTTGTTTTATGAATTTCTTCGTAGGATGTTTTCGATTTTCATTAAGTTTATGACTGACGCTTCAGTCTGAGCTTTAAAGACAAGGTTCCCTTTCGTATTCCTCCCTCCTCCTGTATCGGATTTGCAAACACAAATTCGAGTAATAAAAAAAAAGCTGAAGAATAAACAAAATAACAAGATTTACACTAGCCACTTAGGATACGCGTTGAGGGGCCAGGGGACTATGGAACCATTTTTTCTACTTCACTGTCTCTAGAACCATCGACTTAACAAAACCTCCGTAGTTTTTTTTAGTGTTAATATTCTAGCCATTTTTAATAAACGCACTTAGCATCTCAAGTTATCGATTATGATAAAATGGTAACTATATGAATTTATTAACAACGCGGCATTGATACCGATTTTCTGTGTTATTGAAAAGCTAAAAATAAAATAAGAAGAAAGGGCAACATTGACGGCTAAAATTCATCTAATCTATAAATCCTAAAAGGCTATAAAAGGTGCGCTGTAAAGTTTGATTATTTACGAAGATATCAAGGGTGATACATCTTAATAAGGTAACTTGGAATAGAAAATTAAGTTATTTGACAGTGACAAATGTCAGTGCCAACCCCTTGAATCACAAAGGTCGTTTAAATAGAATAAAAAAACCCTTTCAGCTATAAAAACTTGTTCTGTTTTACTTAATTTCTGGTGGTTTTTTAAATATTACTGAAAAATTGGGCACCCCCATCATGGAAAATTCTCTTCTCCCATAAAAATTTCATCCATGGAAAGATCCTCACACCTAAACATTCATCAATGCACAGTTCAAACGCCAAAGCATGCTAATCTTTCTCCTAAAGTTTTTCAGTGAGCCCTTAGGTGTAGAAAAAAGGATTTTTAGTCTGCTTATTTATACGGAATAAGGAAAATCTTATGGATCCTAACGTTTTTCATATAAGATTCCTATGCCATCCGAAGTCTAACAAGATGTAATAGTCTCACCTTTCTAATGCAGCTCACTAGCGTTTTTATTTATCTGAAGCTGTCATCTGCATAATTAGAGGTTATGTCTCCGAAACGTCTTTTGAGGAGCTTAAAATACTCAAAACAAAAGACTTCCACAAGATCCTGATGTCAAGAATACATGAAAAACCCACTTATCTGTGAAAAATAACGTGACGCCATGTCTGGTCGAAACTGGTTTGGGGGGGGGTGAGATATGGTAGAAAGAAGGAAGCCAGGGCTGCCCTATAAATGCCACTAGAGCCCGCAATATCGGTTCAAATGAAAACCTTCTCGAAGTTCTACACCGACTGGTTTAATACAACTGTCCCTGGTAAAAAAAAAAAAGAAACACAGGCATCCTTGACACAAAAAAATTGTATATTTCGTATTTTTATAGTTGTAGATTTGATTTCTGCAAGGAAGTTTTTAGGAATACGGTAATTGATGGCACTCATTAAGGTTGGATCACCTTAGTAGGCTTTTCCCCACTTTTTGGGAATTATTATATTTTTTCTATACTACTCACTTTTGTTATGTACTTAAAAATTTAATGCAATTGTCATTTTTAGAATTAGCTTAAAATGGAGACTTTGCTGTATATCATGTCGATACTTCTGTTTTTTAGAGTGCTGGTTAATATCAGCACAAACTGACACGAACTACAAAGTGTGTGAACCCAATCATTTTAAATATATCAAATTCAAAATTACCCCTTAATAATTTTGTTAACCATGCGTAAAAACAGAGAAGCAGAGGTTTCGAAACCTATATCCACATGAATGTAGTGAATGAACCGTCTAATTCAGCTTAAAACTGAACAAAAACTAAGGCAAATATGAATAGGGGTATCTCATCTTACAACTACTTAAAGGCTAGAGTATCACTTGAGCTTTACTTAAGGTGTAATGCATTTCAAATTGTTTTTTTCGCCTAACACATTGGGCTATGGGGCCATGACCAACTCCTACAATGACATTCACAACAGCCGCGCGATTTTCATCATCGGCGGCAACCCGGCCGAAGCGCACCCTGTTTCCCTGCTGCATGTCTTGCGCGCCAAGGAACAGAACAACGCGCCGCTGATCGTCTGCGACCCGCGTTTCACCCGCACGGCCGCACATGCCGACGAATATGTGCGCTTCCGTCCGGGCAGCGACGTTGGCCTGATCTGGGGCATCCTCTGGCACATTTTCGAAAATGGCTGGGAAGACAAAGAGTTCATCCGGTCACGGGTCTGGGGCATGGACCAGATTCGCGAAGAAGTCGCCAAATGGACGCCTGAGGAAACCGAGCGGGTGACCGGCGTTCCCGGCAGCCAGCTCGAGCGCGTTGCGCGCACCATGGCGAATAACCGTCCCGGCACGGTGATTTGGTGCATGGGCGGCACCCAGCACACCAACGGCAACAACAACACGCGGGCCTACTGCGTGTTGCAATTGGCGCTTGGCAACATGGGTACGTCAGGCGGCGGAACGAACATTTTCCGCGGCCACGACAATGTCCAGGGTGCGACAGACCTCGGTGTCCTGTCCCACACCCTGCCCGGCTACTACGGTTTGTCAGCCGGAGCCTGGGGCCATTGGTCGCGCGTTTGGGAAGAAGATCTCGATTGGCTGAAAGGTCAGTTCGCGACTGTCAAGAATGCCGAAGGCAAGGACACCAATTTGATGAACTCGACCGGTATTCCGGTCAGTCGTTGGATCGACGGTGTTCTCGAAGCCAAGGAAAACATCGATCAGCCCGACAATGTCAGGGGCATGGTCTTGTGGGGTCACGCGCCGAATTCTCAAACCCGTATGGTTGAGATGAAGGACGCGATGGAAAAGCTCGACCTGTTGGTCGTGATCGATCCGTACCCGACAGTTTCGGCAATCCTGCATGACAGGACCGACGGAGCCTATCTGCTTCCGGCGTCGACCCAGTTCGAGACGTCCGGGTCGGTTACCGCATCGAACCGGTCGTTGCAGTGGCGCGAAACGGTTGTCGATCCGCTGTTCGAAAGCCTTCCCGACCACACGATTATCGCGAAGTTTGCCGAAAAGTTTGGTTTCGCAGATCGGTTGCTGCGCAATATCGAAGTGGTGGACGGCGAACCGGTGGTCGAAGACATCCTGCGCGAGATCAATCGCGGGATGTGGACGATTGGCTACACCGGTCAGTCGCCGGAGCGGATCAAGCTCCACATGGCCAACCAGCACACGTTCGACAGAACGACGCTTCAGGCCAATGGCGGTCCGGCCGAGTCATTTCTGCAATTGAAGTTTTTTTTTTTTTTTTTTTTTAAGCCAGATTGATAAAGTTTATTGAAGATTCTCCTTGGTTAAGTACTTGAGCAAATAATAGGAATCTCCCGAATTTTTTTATATATAATTATAACTGATACATTGTTTTAAGTCAGTCATAGAATTTTGTGGATTTGGGAAAATTAGTTCTTATCTTGCAACCCAAGAAACTCTGCTATTAAGCCTACTACTTACAACTAACCACAACATTGAGCCGCCTTAGGCCAACACAGCCGATTACGCACATCTTCATCTCAGTCTATTTAAAGGTTGACTCTTTATTCCCTCCATTGAAGTTCCAATTTCCTTCAAATCCTTTTTTATTACCTCTTCATACTCCTTTAGGGACGATCTGTGTTTTGTTTGGCCTCAGGTGGGCGGCCAAAAAGCACAACCTATGGCAGTCATCTGGAAAGTGGCCCAGCCATCATAACCTGTCTTTCTTTATAACCCTAGAAAGTGGGATCAAGCACAGTTTTTCGTAAAACTTATTGTTTAATATTTGATATTCAAAAAATTATCTTTAAGCTATCGTTAGACAATTCCTTGAAAAAATATATTTTCCCCAGCCCTTCAAAGCCACCGAGTTTCAGAACCATGCTTTTGAACCCTATCATTACCATGGCTAGGAAACTTAAAATGTAAAAAAAAAAATACAATAACTTTCAAGCAGTACCTTGTTTTATGTCTTCAAGTAGCTGTTCTCTTTATTAGTGAGCATTTAGAAGAAAAATTGATTAAGTTTTTTTGAGATTTTGGCTTCAAAGTACTTAACTGACTCTTAACTTTAAATATTTGTTCATAAAACATTTTCCAAAAGACAAGAATAATGGTGGGCATATGACATGCCCACCTCGAAAGGGAAGGGATTCGAAAAAGAGTTGCAAACAGGCAAATATCATGTGGAAATTCGGAATGCAAAGAGCTGAAAACCATTAGATCTTGGCATGGATGATTTCCCCATCCATTTGTGCTTGCCTTGAAACAATTGTATATTAATAGAATTATAAAAATAATAAATAATATTTATTGTTAATACTATATAATATAGTAAATATCTTGGACCTAATCTTGGAAAACGCTTAGGGTGGAGGGATTGGGATGAAACTTGGTGGAAAAAATAAGCACAAGTCCTAAATACGTGATTGAAATAACCGGAACGGATCCGCTCTCTTTGGGGGAGTTGGGGGGGGGGGGGGGTAAATATGAAAAAATGAAAAAAATTGATATTTTTAATTTATGAAGGAGGGATCGGACCTCAATGAAATTTCGGAAAGATCCGGTGTCCCGGCAACATATCGCGCGTGTAAAGGTGCGCCCGGATCATAGTCGACAATATTGACTTGCGGTCCCAAACCAATACAGCGGACAAAAGCGTCATTAGGGAGCACGGCCTTTTGCAGGTGCATGACGAACTTGCCGCTTTTCTCGTAGGCCTCGCGCAAGTCTTGTTCATTTTTAATGCAGCTTACGCCGACCCAACCACCGCCGTCATAGGGTTTCATGAAGTTGGGATAACCCAATCTCTTGCCGACATCACCCAGATCAAACAATTTAGCGTAACTGCGGAGGGTTGATTCCAAATCTCGGGATTCGTCGTACTCTTTGGGAGGAATCAGCCATGTATCGGGAATGGGCAGACCCAAACGCATCATGGCGCAATAGGTCGTTTGTTTTTCCATCGATTGGACCGACCAAGGATTGTTGAGCACGTAAAGGTCGTCGAGAATAATCGCTTTTTTAATCCACTCTCGACTGGTGTGGTACCAATGCGTCAGCCGATCCAACACCAAATCGTATTTGCAGGATTGCTTTAAATCAAAGGGCTCGATGGTCAGTCGCTCAACTTCAAAAGACAACTTCTCGCCACCATAGGGGATGGCAAGCTTCAATCTCCTGATAATTTCCTCGTAACAAATCGGCCAACAAATGTCCGCGCCTAAAGAGAGACCAATAACCTTGGTTGAATGTGCCACCCTTCCTCCTCAAATTCGAGCCGGGTCATTCCCTATTCGTAAATCATCCAAAGCGGGCCGGGAAACAGCCAGGAGAGGCCATCTCTTAACCGGTCACGCCAATTTTCCCAATTATGTCCATCGCGAGCTTCTTGGTATTTTACCACCATCCCGCTACTTTGCAGCAAGGGAACCAGGGATCGGTTTTCATAGATCAAAGACTCGTAGGTTCCACAACTCACAAAGAGTTTTTCCGCGGGCTGACCCGGTTGATCGCGAAAATCGTTCATAAAGGCCACGACCGGATCAAAGGCAGGCCCGCGCTGATGGTGGCCAATATCGGTAAAGGCGAAGGAACCGGATTGCAACAACAGACGGCCGAACACACCTTGGTGTCGCCAAGCGGTCGACAAAGAAGCAACGCCACCAAAGCTGGCACCGATCATACCCCGTTGCCCCGGTCTGTCGATGAGCGGGTATTTTTCGTTTAAATAAGGCAGAACATTCTCGACGACAAAGCGACCGTGGAGCGGGTCCGCCGCATATTCCTTCAACCGATCTTGGGGTTGAATGAAGGCCACGATCATCGGTTGAATCTCCAACCGGTGAATCAAATTATCGAGACGACGGGGATGTCAGTGCGATTAAGAGGCAGTGGACGGTCAATTCGTCTGGGCAAGTGGTCGATGTTCAAGACGAGGATCCTCTCGTACCCTTTTGGAGTCTTCCTCGGGTGCCCTTGGCCACAGGAGATGGATTCGTGGAAAACAGTGGAGGAGGCTTTAAACGACTGAATGTTCAGGGGCGAATTGTCTGGGGGCGGGGGCTGAGTCTTCGAAACAGCGCTAGCGCTGTTGCCGTCCGAGGATTGGCTGACGGAACGTTCTTGGCGATTGGGAGTACTTCAGGGACGACGGGTTCGCTCCGGAGGTTTGGGGACGCGATACCCGCGGAGGAAGAGTACGAGGATGTGAATGGCCCCTTCATCGCGCGGTTTGCTGAGGACGGCGAGTTGCTTTGGGCGAAATCAGCGGAGGATCCGGTCAGGGTTACCTCCACTGGGTTTTCTGACTCCATTGACGATGGTGGGAATGCTGTTTTCGGGGGGAGTTTCGAGGGCACATTGCACTTGGACGGACGTCGGCTGGTATCGGATACGGGCGAGGGGAGCTTGGTTGGCAATGGGTTCCTGGTGAGGTGGGACAGCGATGGGAGCGTGAAATGGATCAAACATTTTGCGAGTCCCTCGGGAAGCCATATCCGATCGCTCGGGAGATTGGCTGATGGCACCGTGGTTGTCACCGGGTGGTTTCGAGACCAGCTTTCGCTGGATGGACAGACTCTCTTAGCGGAGTCATTCGATGGTGCGAGCGAGTTTCTCGTGGGCGTGCGTCCAGACGGAACCTCGTTCGACCTTCATGGCTTGCTGATAAGAGATCAAGCGATTGTGCCAACGTCTTCGGGTGCCTTGTATTTGTCCGGGGGATTTGATGGCGGACGTCAGTTCGGCAACTGGTTCGTGGGAACCGAGGGAGGCCGTCGTATCAACTTTATGGCCCGTCTCGGCAATCTGCCCCCAACGATTGCGGAGCATCCGGAGTCTTTGACGCTAACCGATGTGAGCCTGCCATCCTTTGACGTGCTGGTAACGGGAACGGATCCATTTGAACTCCAGTGGCGCAAGGACGGACTGCCCCTTGAGGAGTCGGATCGCTTCACGGGGGTAACTGAACTGACATTGAGGGCCCGGCAGGTAGGACGAGACAATGCGGGTGCTTATGACGTGGTCGTGACTAGTGGTTCGACGAGTGTTACGAGCCGCCCAGCGATAGTGAGTTTCGAGAATGCGCCGCCCGTGTTTACTCAAGCAGTCCGGAGACAGCTCGAGTTCAATCAGGCGAACGAGGAAATCGTCTATCGTGCACCACTTGCGGAGGCGCTGGCGGATCGGGTGGTGCGCGGGTTCGTACCCGTGGTTCTGGTGATCGCGGGTTTGGCGGTCGCGGCGTGGGTGGTTTTCGGCGCGGGTGTGAATGGCGCGCTTGTCGCGGGCGTTGCGGTGTTGATCATCGCCTGCCCCTGCGCGATGGGTTTGGCGACACCGACCTCGGTGATGGTTGGCTCAGGTCGGGCGGCGGAATTAGGTGTGCTCTTTCGCAAAGGTGATGCGTTGCAGCGCCTGACCGAGGTGGATGTTGTCGCGTTTGACAAGACCGGAACGCTGACCGAAGGACAGCCGGAACTCACGGATCTCGAAGTGATCGAGAGTGCGGACCGGGACGCAGTGTTGCGACAGGTCGCGGCAGTGGAAGCGCTTTCGGAACACCCGATTTCTCAGGCCATTCTGCGCGCGGCGGGCAAAGATATCGCGCAGGTTCGGGACTTTCAATCGCTGACCGGCTTGGGCGTTCGGGGCCGTGTGGATGGCGCGGACGTGCTTGTCGGCGCGGATCGATTGTTTGACGGAGAAGGCATTTCGCTGGCCGCGCTGAAAGCGCAGGCCGAGGCGCTTGCACAGGCTGGGCGCACGCCGCTTTTTGCAGCGATTGACGGTGTTGCGGTGGCGGTGCTGGGGGTCTCTGATCCGATCAAACCATCGACCAAGGCGGCGCTTGAGGAGTTGCATCGCCGTGGCCTCCAGATCGCGATGATCACCGGGGACAACCGTCTGACCGCGGAGGCGATTGGGGCCGATCTGGGCATCGAACATGTGGTGGCGGAGGTCATGCCGGAGGGGAAAGTTGCCGCTCTTGAGGCGTTGCGAGAGGGCGGTCGGAAGCTGGCTTTTGTCGGCGACGGCATAAATGATGCGCCCGCGCTGGCGGCGGCGGATGTCGGGATTGCGCTTGGCACGGGCACCGATGTTGCGATGGAAACGGCGGATGTGGTGCTGGCGTCGGGCAGCCTCGACGGGGTGGCGCGCGCGTTTGAAATCAGCAAGGCGACGATGCGCAACATCCGGCAGAGCGTGTTCGGGGCCTTCGCCTATAACGTGGCGCTGATCCCGGTGGCGGCGGGTGTCTTGTACCCGCTCTGGGGCGTCGTGCTGTCACCGATGCTTGCGGCGGGCGCGATGGCTCTGTCGAGTGTTTTTGTCGTGACCAACGCCTTGCGGTTGCGGTTCTTCAAAGGAGAGGCGGCATGAATATCTCGCAAGTGGCGGCACGTGCGGAACTGCCTGCCAAAACCATCCGTTATTACGAAGAGATCGGTTTGATCGCCCCCCAACGCGATGCCAACGGCAGCAAACGAAATTTTTATTGTGATTGAGTTCATCTTCACACATCAAAACTCTCTAAAACTTTCAGCTGTCCTTTTGATAACCTGTATATTCACATACTTCTTGAAATTTTCATCTTAATGCTTTTAGCCTTACAAGTAGTTATTGTAGAAACATATAGCTGGATAAATAGTAGCATTAATAATAGCAGCAAATGTAGCAGTGGTAGTGGTAGCAGTATTAATAGTACCGTACATATATTACAAAGTATAGGCATATAGTGTTTTTATGTAGGCTAAATTTCCTGTCAACACTGTAAAGTTAATAGTAGGGTAATAGCAGTAGTAGTAGTGTGCAAATACTACCTTTTGGTCATTTGATCATCTCCCTTATCCTTTCCTGAAATTTCTAAATTAATATTCCCAGAATTTCCTGAGGTATTCCCTTTTGACAATACGTATACACATAACGTGTTTTGATTTAGTTCAAAAATCCCCTCAACAGTCTCTGAAAGGCTCAGTTGAATTCCCTTCGTGTTTTCAAAAAGTAAAGGTCAAACATGATAGCTTTTCTCAGTAAAATATATTATACGTAATAATTGGATTACCTAACATGCAACAATTGACCTGAGGGCTGTGGTGTGGGTGGGGGTTGTCATCCCCAAAGGCACAATTACTGGACCTTTCAACAATTTTTAAGAAAATAGATATCTTTAATTTTGATTAATGTTGTTTTAAAAAATGATGGACGTAAGCGGTGGAGGGGGAACGTGTTGCCATAAAATCACTTTTGATTACTTAAAAAGGGCAATATATTTTCCCAATTCCAATTAAATGAGCCTCATTCAAACTTTTTACGACCATTCACTCCATAAAACCCGTAAAGTGCCCCCACTGCCATACCTTACTACCCTTGCCGTAGAGCTTTGATGGGTTGTTTCCACCCTGGAGGCATTGTTATATGTTCTTTGGATATTTTGAATAAAATGACTCACGATTTACCTCACAAAATCTGACAGTTTGGATCAGATGCATCCGAAGAAAAGAGGGAATCGAGGAAAGGGGGGACGAACATGGAACTTTCCACTATTTTACGAATATGAAAACACATGTTGAAATTTTTTGCATTAAATGTTCGGCAACACAAGAAAATATAGCTAATTTTCTATTCACAATAGAAAAGGGACATTAGCACGATCCCAGTTCAACTTCGTATGCCACTTTGGCTGAGCCGAAAGTGTTTTGCCAGATAGCTCAAAGGACAAATTACAGCTAAGAATAAGGTGATCGTCATCAATCTTCTCTTCGTCCACCCTGACAATCGATGATATTAAGGCCAAGCAAAGATCAGTCTACTGTGCCATAATAAGTAGTGTTGCGCTATATTTCAATTAATGTTTTTTCTAAGGAAAACAAAAAATACTAAAGCACTTGAAACTTATTTCCTCAAATACAGGTCTGACCCTTTGAAAGCATTGGAGACTTAGTCGTAAAAAAAGCAGTCAAAAATACAAAAAATTATTTATACGCCCTATTTTCCGTTTTTCATCTAGAACTCCTAGGATCAATCTTGAGGGATTTTGTTTCCACCCTGTGTCTAGACTTGATTTTTATCTTAATTTTATTAAGACAGAAGAGGTCCCTTTTCCTTGTATTGTAATTTTAATGTAAGTAGATCAGTTATCCAAAAATAAAGTTTTATATCAAATCTGTTTCAGGCACTCTCGTTTTGGAGGTATCTACTCAGTCAAAGGGGTGAAGTCAGTGGGCGAGAGAGATGCAACAGTTATGAAGCCAAATTTTGACCCAGGAGATCTTTCACAAGATCAGTTGAAGGTAGGATCACACTAAATACTAATAATGATAATTATATTAATGAAAAGAAAAAAATTCTTATTGGCTATTGTGATTTGTATCATTTACAATGAACGGATTTCCTGATCGTTCAATCCAGCTGTTATTGAAATTGAACTAAAGCACATTGAAATAAGGTTAAAATAGTTTAGTAACTTCTAGCGATTCCAAAACTCTGGATAGATATGACACATGGACATGGGATCCTTGTTTTTTATAATTCGCCTTTAATTTAATTTAAACGTAAAAATTAAGATAGAAATTTTAATTACAAACCTTAAAAATGGGTTTGATAACGCTCTTGGGGGTCAACTCTACTAATAGTTTACTATTCTTGAACTTGTTAACAACTAGGATCAAGTATACAGGGTGAGAATGTAAGGGAAGGGATTTGCTGCTTTTAAATTTTAAAGTCGTATAGAAATTTCTTATAATTTCGGGAATTTATTCAGACATAAACTTTTACATTTCATAAGAAACCGTAAAAACCCTCTTAGATGTGAAAAATGTGCAGGTGATTACTTTTATAAGGCTCAAGTATGTTCAGCTCAGATTATTAAACGTGCTAAGTGCGAAAAGAATTATTTTAGCAGTAGCCTGTTTTGTCCTGAGCTCATGGAATAAACCTTGTTAGATGTAGGAAATGCAATTAGATTCTCAGATTGTCGAATGTGCTAATTGTGGAGAGAATCATCGCAACAATAGCCTGGTGTGTTTCAAGCTTAAGAAGTACTTTCATGCACAAGTAGTCTCGGGGAAATCCAGTACGCCGATCCTTGATCTGTTTTCAGCATTAAAAGTGATAAACGAACCGAAATGATTCCGTATATGAAGGGATTGCTACCAGGCACGGATCCGAGGCCTTGATTTGGGAGGGGCGGCCGCGTTAGGAGGAAACAGTGTCTCTCCCCCATCTAGAATTTCCTTCAAAATAGGTGGACTAAGCACAGGTTTACTATTGACGTAACGTAACGCAAAGGCAAGTTAAAACCAAGTGTTGCAAAAGGAACCTTGAAGATCAACGGATCTCGGTTCTGCTTTCGTAAGGTAACGGGAGACTTTGTCAAGGCCAAGATTGCCGCCATAGATTGTTGCTACCATTGAATTCTGTTTGACTGTTGCCTGTGGCATATCTGCCTGTTGTCTATTGTAATTTTCTTTATTGCTCAGTGATGTCATCAGAGTAGGGTAAATTTGTAGTCGCTGAGATGAATGGATAGTTGTTAGTGGCCATAATCTTTCAAATGTTATCATTTTGTTTACATTTTCACTTTTCTCTAGTTATTCTGGTCTTTTGAAAAGTGGGCAGTGGAGGTGTTACGCATTCGGAACAATCCGAAGTTGGGGCGTAAACATCCCAAGTAGGGGCTTAGCCTATAATGGGCACTCGATGGATCTGTAATGAATGCGCACTGAATATTGCAACTATAGCAGCCCACCTATTTATTTTCTGTTTAAGTTGGCTGATGTGCTTTGACGATTCCGCCTGGAAAATGCTCCTTATGATGCTTTCATTGGAAGAAAGACCTGTTTTTATTTAATGTCTGGTCCTTTTTAAGGTCCTTGAGGAGTTTTCCCTGTGTGGAAAATATATCCTGGAAATATTTCAATAAACAAACTTCCTTATAAAGATTTTCTCGGGGTGATAATTCCCTCGTGGAGAATTTATCTTGTGAGAAAACCCCCGTCCGCGTAAAAATCCCCAAGATTTTTGGCAAATTTAAATATTCTGGAACGGCAATTCTGGACAATTTCCTCTTTCTAAAATTCGGGGGTAAACTTGGAAAGTTCACCCCGGAAACTTTTATTCCAATGGGAAATTCTCCCCGCAGACAATCGATCCGCGAAAAATTTTTCCCGCTCCCAGAAAAATGTCCGTATACTCAAATTTCATAACTTCCAGCTTCTCCGGTGGTTCTAGAGGGTTATATTTTCTTCAAAGACACAGTTTTTGTATTTCTCAACTGTACTTAACAAAATGGCAATTTTAACATTTTGATCCTTTCATGTCATTTCATTTTATTGGTACTATAAAAAACAAATACAATAATAAAGAACAAAAAATAAAAGAGTATAAAAAGAAGAAAAACAAATACATCTGATTCAAGTAGGGTTATTAAGACCCCTGAAAGATTGGCAAAAAAAAATACTGCTTCACTTTCTCAAGCAGAAATGAAACCTAAAGCCATTAAAGTTAGAGCGAATTTGCATGCTGAAACCCAGTAGTAAATTTACAAGAAACTCACATTTACTGTTTCTCATTTGTGGGACTTGAGACGCAACTTCGTCTTTCCTGACACCGATAGATTTTTGAAATGGATAATGCAAGCATAGATAGACTGGATTAAAAAAAGCAGCAAGTGTCCATTTGGCGACCTTAACATTTAAGCTGATCAGCCATTCCAGGTTGCCAAAAACATTGGAATACACTTTTAATTTTCATGAGATTTTAGCATCTAAGCACTTCAGTGGATTATGTTTTCAAATCCATAAGTGAAGTCCCTTAGAAAATAAAGCTGATACAAAGAAATATGGTTCTTAAGTTCAAAAATATCGTTTACCGAAGCAAATTCAACAAAACACAACCTAAAATAAAATAAAAGACAGTCACCGTACTCGAAAACATAAACAAACGAAAAAAGGTTGTCAACGGGGAATGTTAATATCGTTAGTACCAATAGCACTTATTATTTGTTAGTTTTCTTTGAAATTTCTTAAACTTTCTTCTTGTATTTTGCTTGCAAATTATTTAAAAGATTTATTTTAACCCATTCAGTGCTATTATTATTTTGTTTTATATATTCAGACTAGTTTTATTTAATCCTATATTTGACTCCCTTTTTCAAAGACATGTCTTTTTTTTAACCTTTCCCATGCAGGTATATTTACCAAATGTTTTCATCTTTGCTTTAATTTCTAGGTTAATCACCTCCAAAACGTATGTCCTTCCAAAAGTAAAAGGCCATATATACACTAAGGGTCTCTTTTGATCTTATTAACACTTTTATTTTTAACCCATTATTACGAAAAAAGAATAACACAAGAACTGATTGTTTTGTGTGGTTTCATAAGCAAAAAATTCAGCCTAGCGATAATGACATTGGAAAATATAGCTAGGACTTCTGAAAGCTCAACTTTTTCTTTTCCATTTTATCAACTTTCAGACAAAGTGAGTTTAGCATATCTGAAGAAAACTTGGCATTAGCTTTAAGCCACGAATCCCCAAAAGATTGAAAAGTATATAATGTAAGTCTTTTCTACTGTTGTATATTTCCATGTCCGGCTAGAACGCGACCTAAATCTTCTCAATTTAAATTCGATGCTATGAATTTTTCAGAAAGTTTATGATACCTACTGGTAGGTACACGCCTTAGCGTTATTTTAAGAACTACATGTATAAACTAAGACAATAAATTTATAGCCAGAAAAACATAATGTGACACAAAAATATTCAACAATTCCCTGGTCTTTTGAATTGCACGGTGTATTACACACTTCTCCGAGCTTTTCCTAGGAATAAGGGAAAAGGAACCTTTGATCATTTAGTCCCAGAACTGGGTCCTTTGTTTCATTTCTAGTCCCAGCCTTCATAGCGTGAAAATTCAAATGGAAAGATGAATACTTTGAGAATATTTTATTTTGATTCTGGTGAAAAAGAAAAAGGAAAGAAAATGAAAAAAATGGCAAAAGAAAAGAAAAGATGCCGTAAATATGTAACGAAGGGATATCAGGTACATCCAAAATAATTTGCTACAGAGGCAGCAATTTCGCGGGGAAGGGGCGCTTTAAAAACAGACAAATTCTGCAAAACATATACAAAGTAAGGGTTAACCAAAAACAAAAGAGTTTGGAGAGAAGCAGTGTCCCAAATTATCCCCTCTCGTGTAAGCACCTGCAACAAACGCAATATATCTACATTGAATAAAAAATGGTACCGAAGACAAATTCAGCTGTTCGATGATAAATATAGGGATCAAGAAAACTTTGTCTCTTCTGAATGATAGACCCCCTCCACCCACCTTAAAGGCCAAATTGAAAGGTACATGGTTGGGGTTGATATCTACCCTCATTTAAAACTGTTTTTTTTTTTTTTTTAAGAAGTTGTTGCCTCTTTTCTTCAGAGGATTTTGTTTTGTTTTGTGATTCTTGTTTTGGTTGTCTGCTGAAGCTTTTCTGTATACTTAAATCTTTACAGATGCCTTGTTATTCAAGTAAGGTTTGTACTTCCAGAATATTGACGTACTGAAAAAAGCTGAAATGAATGGTGTACGGTCAGAGTTGCCACATCTAGCCATTGATCTGTAGTTTTATTAATTTGTTATCTGGCACTTTTGCTTAAGTGATTTTGACATAATTATTTTCGCTGTATAGTTAAACTATTTTAATCTGTTAATTTTTTAGTTTTGATAACAATAAAAGCTAAATTTGAAATCACTCAAGAAATTTTATTTAAGAATTAACGACGCTTCTTGACTACTAAGGTCCTTGCGTCGGGATCACTCAAGAAAAGAAATTTTCGCAAAACGTTTCAAAAAGTTTGCCTTTTTTACAAACAAGCCAATGGAGGCATCTCTTTACTAGAACCGGCGAAACCGCATTTTGCACAAGATTCTTCCGAAATTAACGCCCATTTGGAGCATTTAGGATATTAGACTATTTTATGATTGCAAATGGTAAAGAATGTGATTAAAGGCTCTTTTCTTATGTCAAAAGTTTTAGTTGAAACTTCACGCAGCATGCGCACTCCCCTTATGTGACGCATCCGACCCACGTCGGACGTGATCGGAATCCCCAGATGTTCGGCAGGCCCCATCCCGCCGAGAAGTCCCCACTGACATCAGCGCGGCCTTCGGGTTAGTATATCGAATGGAGCGCCCGTGGGAAGGGGCTCCATTCGAGGGGAAAATCTGGGGAAGGGGATTTTGTCGTGCCAGAAGAAGCTGTCACACGACGCATTCGCGTCGGAGTCGTGGGAGTCGGCAAGATGGGCTTGTCTCATCTCGCGATCGTTCGCGCACTGAAGAACGTCGAGCTCGTGGGGGTCGTTGACGCAACGGACTACCTCCTCGACATCTTGAACAAATACACGGGAGCGGCAACGTACTCGTCGCTCGACAAGATGCTCGACGAGGCGGGGCGTCCGTTGAAGGACGTCAGTCACTCGGACTCACGCTGGCTGCAGCTCCATGAGATCGAGCGGTTGATGCTGGTTCCCGGCGAGCTGCTGGGGACGATCGGGCCGACCTCGCCGCCGTCGGAGAACCGGACCGTGACCGCGCGCCTCACCTTCGACGAGCTCGACATCGACCTCTCGGGCCTGCTCGAAGGCGACGTTGTCTATCTCGACGCCACCAGCGAATGGGTGCGTGATTTGCAGGATGCGGAAGTTCTGACCGATCAGGCCTCCGCCGATCTGAAAGTTCTGGAAGCCGAGGCCCGCGCCCATGAGGCCGTCGGGGTGTATCTCGCCGATGTCGCGGTCGCCGATGGCGAAATCAAGACCACCCATTTTCGCGAGACCTTCCGGGCCACCGGCCCCTCGAACTACGCGCATGGCAAACAAGCGGACCTGACCTGATGTATCAATATAATTCCTTCGACCGCGACTTCCTCGCGGAACGCAACGCGCAGTTCCGCGCGCAGGTGGAGCGTCGCATTGACGGCTCGCTGACCGAGGATGAGTTCAAACCGCTGCGGCTGATGAACGGTCTCTACCTGCAATTGCACGCCTATATGCTGCGCGTCGCCATTCCCTATGGCACGCTCGACAGCGCCAAAATGCGGCAGCTCGCGATGATCGCGGACAAGTGGGACAAGGGCTACGGCCATTTCACCACGCGCCAGAACATTCAGTATAACTGGCCCGATCTGCGCGATGTGCCCGATATGCTCGACGCGCTGGCGGAGGTCGGCCTGCACGCCATCCAGACCTCCGGCAACACGATCCGCAATGTCACCGCCGACCATTTTGCGGGCGCGGCTGCGGATGAGATCGAAGACCCGCGCCCGGTGGCCGAGCTTCTGCGCCAATGGCAATCGACTTCATCGACCAGATCCAATGGTCCGATCCCGGCGCCGTGGCGGATGCAATTGCCCCCTTCGACATCGGCCTCTACCCGCTCTCGCAGCATCCCTTCAACGAATACAAATGCGCGTTCAAGGCTCTGGAGTATATGGCCAGCGGCCTGCCGGTTGTGGCCAGCGGGGTGGGCGCCAATGCGGAGACTGTCCTTGATGCAGAAACGGGCTTCCTGTGCCACTCCGAGGAAGACTGGGTGCGCGCCATTGAGACCCTGGCCAGTGACGCGGATCTGCGGGCCCGTTTCGGAAGGGCCGGGCGGACACGTGTCGAACAGCTTTACGATGTCGCCCGGCTGGCTGCCCGGCTCGAAGACATTTTGCAAGCTTGAGCTGCGGGGATTACCGTCTCGCCCTGAATTCCCGTCCGATCGAGACAAAGACGGCATGGGACTGGGCCCGCGCGCCCTCACCCTCCTCACGCATACGGTAGCGGTATCCCGTGTCCAGCGACCAGTCTTCCGTCAGCGCATATTTGTACTCGGCCGTAAAGCTGGCACGGTCGGTGCTGCCGCCGGCCTCATCGGTAACCGTATAGCCCGCCTTGAGGCCGATGCTGGAGAGGCTGTTGATGTCATGAGTATAGTCGACCAGCAGCGCGGTTCTCAGAACATTGCCGTCGTCTTCGTCGAAATCGACCCAGCGCCGCAGCTGCGCATTGATGCCGCCGCGGGGCAGCTCCTGGCTCCAGCCCAGCGACCCGATGATTTCCGATTGGCCGATGTCCGAATCCGCTGCCCCCAGCGTGGCTGACAACTCTCCGTTCGGCAGCTCAAGAGTGCGGCCGGCAGTGAACGTGCGGATGGTGCCATCGTCGGTGACATACTGTTCCGCTTCTGCGGTCACGGTGCCGTTGGGCATATCCCGCTCAAGGCGCAGCAGCGCTTCCAGGTTGTCGGCGTCGCAGTAATAGTCGCGGTCGTCTTCGGCGAGGAGCGGACCGTGGATCAGTTCCAACTGCTCCAGCAGGCCCGCTGGCAGGTGCGGCAGCAGAGCGGCAATCTGATCGGCCCGCAGGGGGCCGTGAAAGGACAGGATCTCGCGACAGAGTTGCGCGCCGTCGCGCGGGTCCGCCACCGGAGGGATCGCCACCGGCACACCGGTGCCGGTCAGCAGACCGCTGCGATCCAACGCTGCCAGCAGTTCCCGGTGAACGCGCCAGCCGCGCCCGTCCGGGGCCGTCAGCGCAACCACATCGGGGTCTTCGAGGTCTGCGGGCGCTTCGGCGCCGGGCAGCAGCACCCGTTCCTTGACCCATTCCACAAGGTATACTTCCCGTCTAAGTTTTCATCTTATTTTAAATTGTTAAAAATTACATCTTCGGCATAACCTACACGACAACAATGTGTATTTGTAGCAAAAAACGAATAAAAACAAACACAAAATGGTGATGTGAATCTACCCTGGGTTTACATTACTGTATTTTCTTCTAATGTAATAAATCAATCGCTCAATGTAATTGCATCAAATGTCTCCATTCCACTAATTTAGCGGATAATTCCAAAGATCATAATTTTTTGCGAATTTCTTGGCATTATTTATTTATCATAGGTATTTGTTATATTACTGCCCCCCCCCCCTCTAGAAAAAAATGTGCGTACTTGCCTGGGTAGGTAGATCCCATTCCCATTGAGACTAATACGAAGAACCTCTCCCTCTCATTCACCTAGAAACGTGTTTTTTTTTCGTGTTTTCACCCTCTCCCCTTTTTAACGGTCGAACCTACGCATACGTACCGTAAAAGAGTCAATCAGCCATGAAATCTGAATGGAAAACCCGAAGCCCGATAAAAAAAAAAACAACAAACAAACACGTGTTATGATTTTTTTCATTTTCTTTAATATATTAAAAGAGTTCTGAGAATCGATGCAGTAGCAGACTTTAGTTTGCTTTTAATGTGAAAGGAGGCTTAGAACAAAGTGATTTTTTTTTTTGTTTAGGAAGGTGGATTTTTGGCTTGAATCCTACTATTCCCAAACAACTGTGAAAAATTACAGATCTAGGTTAAATTTTTGGATTGTTCAATGGCTAGAAAAACCTTTCCACAGTTGTGAAAAAGTACCTTTAATCTTGCGACCCCATACCTTCGTTTTAAATAAGTTTTGTTTAAATATGCAGGTTTGAGTTCATTCTTTGTTCAACTGCACTTTGTGCCATTTTAGTAGTTACGTGTGTTTTCTTAGTTCCTTACTGAACTCACTAGCAGACAATTAATTGCACGATTTCCACTGAATTAAAGCCAATCACAACTTAAATAATAAGTGTGTATCTTATGCATATACTTAATTCTTTGTTAAGCAGGTTCCAATGGCTACTTCAGAGTTCAGAGGAAACGAGGTTATCAAAGGACCGACAAAAAAGCAATTAAATAGAAGAATAAATATTGTAAAACAAAAAAAATCAACTTAAATACAAAGCTTATAGACACAAAGGATTGCATCAACAACCAAAGGTGAATTATTAAACCCGATCACTAATGGGTGCCCACAGCAGACGGTAGAGGGGCCTAAGCCACATTCCATTCCCAAAAATGTCAAAAATTATTGAACAGATAGTGGTGAAATAGAAGCTTTCATCCGGTTGCGGTAGCTCACGTCGCAGGGGGTGGTGGCGATATTGCCGCCAAGCTCGAACGCGCTCTCGTCCGCCAAACGCACCACCAGCTCTCCGTTGTTGGCCTCCAGGTCCGTAACCAGGTTCTCCAGCCCGTCGATCAGCGACTGGCCTTCCGTCTCAATCGCCTTCTCCAGCGCATCGGGGTTGGTCGGCAGAAAATTGGTCGGCGACATCATTTCGATGATCTGATCGGCAAAGTAGCTCAGCCGCTGCTTGTCCTTGCCATCCATCTCACCAGCAGTCTGCACCGCCTTGCGGATCGCTTCGGCGTTGGTCAGGTACTGCTGTTTGACATAGTTGAAGTACGGGCTGCTTTGCCACAGCGGATTCGAAAAACGGCGGTCCTTGGGGCCGCCGTCATCCGTGCTGTCCATTTGCCCTGCCAGAGCTTTCTGCGCTTCGGCGAAATTCAGCACAGACTTGCTCCAGAATTCGAGCTGATGCTCCAGGAGTTTGGCAGGGTTCTGCATAGCTTCCGTCCAATAGGCGGTTGCTGCGCGCGCATAAAGTTCTTGATTCGGACCGTCCAGCGCCGGGTTATGCGGCACCTTCCGGGACATGACTTCGGCCAGGCGCTTGCTCAGCTCCTCGACACGGCTCATATTTTCCTTAAGTTTTTCAAAGCTCTCAGAATTGGACGTTGCGGATACTTCGTCACTAGTTGTCATATAAAGGAATCCCTCATAGGCTTTCTGCTATGCAGAATACTCTTCTGCAGAAGGCAGGGCAAAGCGGCGATTGGTCCGATGTTCCGGATTTTCTGGTCCGACGACTCGGGGACAGAGCCCGAAGGAGACGCGTATGCGATACATGATGACCTACGACCTGATGGAGACCGTCCGGAACACCAACCAATGGCTGGGCGCAACCGCCCTCTCCATGGCATCTTACCCGGTCTTTTCCGCCTTGCCAAATCCGGCGCTCAGCTGGATGGCCGCCTGGGGCGAAGTAACCGAACGCACCTACCAGCGGATGGTGGTGAAGCCTGACTGGGGCATCCGCACCTTTACCTGCGAAGACGGCAAGGACCACCTGGTGGACATCACCACCGTGGTCGAGCGTCCCTTTGGCGACCTGATCCATTTCAAGGTCAACGGCCGCGAGGAACAGCCGCGCAAAGTGCTGCTGGTTGCCCCGATGTCCGGCCACTACGCCACCCTCCTCCGCTCCACTGTCAAAAGCTTGCTGGTAAACTGTGAAGTCTATGTGACGGACTGGCACAACGCCCGCGACATCCCTGTTTCCGCAGGGAAGTTCGATATCGAGGAGTATATGTTATTTACTAATTAATCCTTTTGATTTATTTAAGAGGATACGGTACCTTAAAGGTTCATTGTGTTTGCACGGTCTTTTTTTGTTTGCACGGCCAAATTATTTAGAATTGACCTGAATAAGTGATAGAAAACTAAAAATGGACACCAACTTTCCCAGGAATCTTACAATAATCATTTAACTTCTCCCGGTCTGTGCTGAAGATAGAGATATTTTTAGTTTTAATGAAACTTACATGATCAGAAAGTGTGGATTTTGTTTTTTAATTAAATGGAGCAGAATTTCTTTGTCAAGTGCATGAAAAAGTAATTTCTGGAAATGTTCTAGCATACCGGTTCGAGGAAAGCCAAAAATTATGCCAAAGGAATTATCATTTAAGTAATTCCGTCGTTACGGGAGCTCCCTGTGGCTGTACCCGCTTTGATTGATACGGTTACCAACATATAGAATGTAAAATTTCGTAGTAAAACCACAGATTCTTGATAGTTCTCAACAATAGTTAGTCCTCTGGAAAAATTTGCTAATGGGCCTTTTGTCTTTGAGACTGTCCACCGACTCGGAAACATTGTTGACACATCCCTGATCCTCTTTCAACTTTCGTCAAAATTCCTTTGGAAGCTTCCTACGGTGTTGGGAAAAGTTTCTAATGGACCCTTTGTCTTTGAGACTGTCAGCCAACGCTGAGACTCGCAAAGTGACATTTGTGGTATCAAACGTCCTTAAGTCTAGATATTTTATTTCCGGTTTAGGAGCAATAGACACTTCATCAAAATCAACTTTAAAAGTTGCGGGAACTAGGCCCCAGTCGAAAAGTACAACGTCTTACTTTTAAGTGTTTGAACTTGATATTTATCTTGGATTTAGAATTTATTCAGTTCAAACAATATATTTCAAAAGCCCAGACAGTAGAATACAAAGTGGCACAACGTGCAAGAGAAGAAAAATCCTTCTTGTCTCTTGCAGCACTTTGCGCGTGCAACGTTGATTCTTTTTTTCAGAACTAAAACTCTCTTCTACTAATTATTGCTACACCTACTACACAAGAAAGAACCTTGTCAACCTTGGATCAACTCAAGAAATGGCTGCGCTACGCAGTAAACATCGACCAATTTAGAATCCTGATTTAATGTTCAGTCGACAGAGAAGTAGATATTGACACAAGTAGTATCCACTGCCGTCCTGGCTGGGTGGTTGGCGCGCTGGCGTGGGAATTCTGTGTCCAAGGGGCACGGGTTCAATCCCAGTTGTGACCAATTATTTAGTCTTGGACGGGGGTCAGTGGCGTGACTCTGTAAGCTCAGCCAGGTGGCGAATCAGTAAAAAGTGTGCCTGGAACATTAAAAGGATTCCGCAAAATAGCTTTAGGACTACGAAGTAGAATCGGTGAAGTAGACGACACTTCTCAAATATTTCAATTGGGCTCACCAAATGCATTCTATGCATCAGAAACTAGTAACAAAGAGGAAAGAGAGCCTCTTCTTTTGAATAGTAGCCTAAACAAAACAAAAGACATATCATTGATATCGGTCCCTGGCTCTGTTACAAAGTGTCAGAGCGATGTGTCAAGTATTCTTCCAGAAGGGGAGGACATCTGTCACAAGTCCATAACTGAGTCAATACAGATGCCGCAACTGCATTCTGTTTTGCCGTCAGTTCCTAACACTGTTGAAGTAGATAAAACTATGCCTCAGCTTTTAGATAGTAGGCTAAATGTGGAAGAAAACACGTCAGTGATGTCAATTAATGATTCTGTAGAAAAATCTCCAAGAACTCTCACATCAAATAACTGTGAGGATCTAAAGTGTAATTGTCAAAAGTCTGACTCGCAATCACAAATCATAATTACTAAAAAGGCTGGTGAAAAGAAGATTCCCTTTCAGGAAGAGACATCTACAATTATACCCGATCCACAGTTATTAGTAGGCGATTTTATTTTAACCCAAGACGCCGAATTAGTTACAGCGCAAAACAATAACGTGGAAACGGAAGACTCGTCTCTTTTTCGTTCCTTCCGGGATTCTTGTAAAGCCTTCTTAGGAACTGCGTCAGTTATCATACCAGACAAAAACAGGGAGACAGATGAGACGTGCCTAACATCTGCGTCGGGATCACATAATGGGTCTGTTTCAACATTTTGTAAAAAGGAGGAAAACCAGGTTATGAACAAAACTGTGTCATGGATTTCCGATTGCGAACTAGAAGTGAGACAAGACCATTTAAAGCAATCTCGACACAATTCAGGTCAAATAAATTCCAGAATTGAATCATATTCTGTTCCATATGACAATGAGTCATGTTCTGTTCCATGTGACAATGAGTCAAATTCTGTTCCAGGTGACAATGAGTCATGTTCTGTTCCATGTGACAATGAAGAGGTAGACATGAGCTCGCAAAATGAAACAGTGTCAAGTAATTTTGAGGAGTTAAAGTATTTAGATACCTGGCTAGAATCGTTGCTATGCATTCAAGACTCGGCTATGGAAAGTCTTAGAAGTGGGTCAAGTACCGTGTCAAATGACAGCAAAATATTAGAAGATTGTTTTTCGATATCTGAATTGGTATCCAATGCTTCCAAAAGTGGGAAGAATATTGACACCAAAGGGACGCCTTCTAAGCCCCGCAAGGTCTGGACTTTCTGTGGCGATGGCGAAATGGACGAACCCGAATCGCTAGGCGCCATTTCTCTCGCGGGTCGGGAGAAATTGGACAACCTGGTGTTTGTCATCAACTGCAACCTGCAACGCCTGGATGGTCCGGTACGCGGCAATGGCAAAATTATCCAGGAACTCGAAGGCGTGTTTCGCGGTGCCGGCTGGAACGTCATTAAGGTCATCTGGGGTTCTTACTGGGATCCACTGCTGGCTAAAGACACCAAGAGCCTGCTGCGCCAGCGGATGGAAGAAGCGCTCGATGGTGATTACCAGAGTTACAAGGCACATGGCGGTGCCTACACACGAGAGCACTTCTTCGGCAAATATCCCGAGCTGAAGGAAATGGTAGCCACCATGTCCGACAGCGACATCTGGCGCCTGAATCGCGGCGGCCACGACCCACACAAGATCTACGCCGCCTACGCCGCGGCCATGGCCCACAAAGGCCAGCCCACGGTCATCCTGGCCAAGACCGTCAAGGGCTACGGCATGGGCGAAGCGGGTGAGGCGCAGAACATCACCCACCAGCAGAAGAAAATGGATACGGACTCAATCCGCGAGTTCCGCGACCGCTTTCACATGCCAATTAGCGACGAGCAGTTGGAAGAGGTGCCGTATTTTGTGCCACCGGAAGACAGTCCGGAAATGGTCTACATGCGTGAGCGCCGCGAGAAGCTGGGTGGACCGCTGCCACAGCGTGGCTACTTCAAGCCCGATCCCCTGGAAGTGCCGTCGCTGGATAAGTTTGAATCGGTGACAAAAGATTCCGGTGAGCGAGAAATGTCGACCACCATGGCCTTCGTGCGCACCCTGTCGATTCTGCTGCGTGACAAGGCCCTTGCGCCGCGCATTGTGCCCATCCTGTGTGACGAGGCGCGAACCTTCGGCATGGAAGGCATGTTCCGCCAGTTGGGCATCTATTCCTCGGTTGGCCAATTGTATGAGCCGCAAGACTCGGACCAACTGCTCTACTACAAAGATGACCGCAAAGGCCAGATTCTGCAGGAAGGGATTACCGAAGCGGGTGCCATGTCATCCTGGATTGCGGCCGCAACGTCTTATTCGAGCAGCGGCATACAGATGATTCCGTTTTACATCTACTACTCGATGTTCGGTTTTCAGCGCATTGGTGACCTTGCCTGGGCCGCCGGCGACATGCGTGCCCGAGGATTCCTGCTGGGGGGCACCGCCGGTCGCACCACGCTCAACGGCGAGGGCCTGCAACACGAAGATGGCCATAGCCACCTGATGTCGGGCGCCATACCGAACTGCGTGGGGATGTTGACGAAATAGAGAACTAATTTTAACTTGTCTTCTAGCAGAGATTAACTAGTCTTGTGTGAATTCCATCCCTGATGAGCTTCAATTGGTTCTTATTTTTTTAACAGCTTATTGAAGATGTACGTCATTATCTTTAATCTAACATTATTGACCGAGTCGAATGACAAATGTCGTTATTATTTTTCCCTGGCGCAGATAATTTTTTAATCATTTTTTAATACAAAAAGTTGACAGGAGCAAAATATTTTCATGGTTTGGGGCTTCAGATTTTGGTGTCTAAATTGTTGATTCGTAGAAAACTAAAAAAGTATGATTGAAATTCTTTATTATTTGTCTGTCACATAAAAATTGCTATTTAAAAGCCATAGCTCTTTTTTCATAAATCGTGTGAATATGATGTTTGGAGGAACTATGTCAGGAGAAGACGATATAGGATTTACGTCAGGAGAAGAAATTGTCGATGTCTCTGGGATACAGGATATAAAATTTCTAAGTACAAAGGTAGAACAGATATCTAACATTTTTTTAAAGGAATTGAAGGGTGGAAGTTTAAGACTTTCAGAACGGAAATATTGGTTTATGCCAACAGATAAAAAGGATGTAGATAAAATTTATGTTGTTAAAAATAATCCCCTTGTTGTAGAAAATGGAGTTGTGCTTGACCGAGTAACCACATCTTCTTTTGGCCCCTTAGAGAGGATTATGCGCTGCGGTGATAAAGATAAATACATTACTTACCAAGCATGTTACACGATAGACAAAGCTATCAGCGTTTCAATGGAGCTATCAATGTTTCATGCTTACTGGGGATGCGATGGGTATTTTGCTTTTTACTTTCGTCCTAACGATAAGACATACAGGGTGCGTTCACAACTTAAGCCTCAACTACTCCCATGTAAAACTGCCTAACTTGTATACTCGCTGGAGCACCAGAAAGTTAAAACCCGTGGTGATAATAAACAACACCACCGTTAACAGCAATCAAAATAATAAATTGCAGCACCTGGAAGGACAAAAACATGTATAGAAATTTCCATTACTGAATCCAATCAATCATTTGCAGTGGCATAGATGGGGGGACACCTTTTCAGAGGGGTATTTTCATTGAAAAATTGAACAATCTCCCCCTAGTATTTGAAAAACACATTTCTCATAATTTATTTTTTTTTAATTGAGGCCACTGATTATTTGTTCAAAATTTTTCCCATTGGCGCTATCTTCCGAACCCCCGTTAATTAATTCGCTCGATGGTTATTGAATAAGCCTTTTTTTTCAAAAAGCAATCCTCTCTGATAAATTCTTCAGTCTTGTAGTTGTCATCTGATGACTTCAAGGTTTAAGTATAGACAAACTGTTACCTCTTTGTCAATTAAGCTTTGCTACATTCGATGAAATCTATCTTGAGAGGTTAAGAGAGAAGGCTAACTTTGAAAAATAAACAGGGGAAATCCCAAGTGGCTGGTAATTCCTAAAAATCATAATATTTTAAGAAAGGAGATAGGGCCTGAAGAGCAATCCCACTTCATATATCTACTAAGACCACACTTAGAGGATTCACTTTTTCACTGACAAGGCCTAATCAAATTCATTTTATAGCCTTTCTTGGTTAAATTCTACGATACTTTCAGCATTTTTGTTAGCGTACTAGCAGCATAGTTTAGTTTCCGGAAAAAAAAAAAAAAAAAAACACAGAAAAACTTCAATTACGTGTTTCGGTCAGTTTCTTAATCAGAAAATCGTGTCGACTAGCTCTGATTAATGTCCTACAGCATCATACACCTTTCCAAAAATACTAATTTGCATCTGAAATTGACAGTGACCTTCAAGAAGAAGCTGACAATGGTAAACTTTATGCGCTACCACTATTTCTTTATATTCACTGTGCATAGAAAGGAGGGTCATAAGAATTCGGGAGGCATTTTAGTCAATTTAACGTCCTCTCTTCATTCCCACCGGAATTTTTTAATACAAAGATCGTTAAAGCTTATCTAAACCGGAATCCAGCAACAATTTCTAATCTCATGACAGAACGAGCTGAGATCCACAGACTGACTGTTTCAGTGCAAAAATGAGGCAAATCCAGACTCAAAACAGAACAAGTCCAAGTCCTGACTCTGCGAAACAAAAAACGGAGTCAAAGCTGCGGGCTGATTCAGCACTGTGGACGGACTAGGTGTAAAATCAATCTAAGTCCTGATTCAGAGCAAGTCTAACTGTAGACTGACTCATTGCAAAAATACAGCTAAGCCTTGAAATCAGTGTGCAAACAAGCTGGCTCAAAGTGGACCACATCAGTGCTGAAAGGATCAGAAATAGTAAAACAACCGATGTACAAGCTGCAGAATATCTGAAAAAAATGAGGGTAATTCTGACTGGCTACCAAAACGAGCTAGATTCAAACTGAGAAATCTCTGGGATGGGGTGCGTTAACTTGCAAAACTAGGTAAGTCCAAGCTCGAGAATTTCCGTGGCTCGGTATAAAAACGGACAAAACCATGATTGAGTGTTAAAGCAAGTTAAGTCAAAACGAGTTAAAGGAATTCGATTAAAACACTAGCCAAGTACTAATTTCTTATGAAAATTGTGAAAAAATTAATTAAGAGAACAAAAAAACAAATATAAAAGGAAAGACCAAAAAATTACAAATTTTCTGTTTTTGAATGTTAAAACTCTCATTGATTTTTCATTCCATATAAGACCTTTCTAGATTAAAGGCCTTAAGCTGTAAAAGACGGCTGAAAATAAATAGAAGACAATTTTTCTCCTTCGGAAATGAAGATCGATGTTAGAACTTGAGATGTGCAGAGGTTACACTAGATTTTATCTCCTCCTTCCCTCTGTAAATGTTTATCCTGTGTTTTATTGGGAAAAATTATAGTTTATCAGCCCCTTTATGAAAATTCCGACATATTGTAGCCGGTTGTTCTTTACTGTATTATTTTCTTTTCAATTCATTGTCTAAATTTGTATGCCATGTTTTTTGGTAAAAAGTTTGGAGCTCTGCCGTGCCAATAAATTATTTCATCTCTACATTTTTCGACAGCCATGAAAATAGTAGAGTCCTCAGCTGTATTATTACCCTCAACATGGTATTATTGTAGTCCGTTATACTGTCGAAAACTTTCCTTCCACGATGGTCTCCATCGAGAAACTGATCAGTATTGAAACGGCGGACCTAAAGAGATGAGCTCCGTTTACAGTCGAAATTCGAAGTATTGGAAAAGGTTTAGAAGATCCCCGGTGTGAAGGGTGAGACCTATTCGTTGTTGGGATCATTAAGACTGCTACCGCACTATTTTTTTTAAATAAATCAGTTTGAAGTTAGAACTTGATGCATGCAGAAATTGAATATACGTATGAAGGGAGAGGCATATTTGTTGTTGGGATCATCAAGACTGCTACTGCACTATTTTTGAAAGAAATCAGTTTGAAGTTAGAACTTGATACGTGCAGAAATTGAAAATACATATAACTCCACAAATAGTTTCCGATACTCAGAAACTACCTGAATATCAGGGGTTGTCACCTCCTCCATCCCTTGCGTCCCCTCTGTCTAGGCTAATATTTAAATTGTACTTTATGGAACATGGTATATTTTCAGTTTGTTTGTCTATGTAAAATACATATCAAGTTAAATGTTAGTATACTATTTAACAATTTTAGTAAAATTAACAAGTTAAATATTAGTATGAAAGACAGCTGCTTCCAAACGGGGTAACCCAGTTACTTCAACTCATGAAAATTATAGGATGAGGCTAAATTTAGTTTTTCAATGAAAATACCAAAAAAGGCATTTCTCAATAAAGATACCTGAAATACTACTGCTACTTGCAACTGAGTCCAGCAACAAGTCGCCTGAGTCCATCACAGCTACGCACACTCCTACACCATCCCAGTATATTCAGGGCCTCCCTCTTTCCATTGACGCCGGGGGGACAAGCACCGGCGGTTTCATGGGGGCCAATGCGAGCCACCGCCTCGGCGCGAATAGCGTCGAGCAGATCGAAGCGGTCGCCGAGCAACTGATTGCCGCGACCGAGACCATAACGGGGTGGAGACCTCGGCCCGCGGTGATTTCACGAGGCGAGGCCGAGCCCGCCTTCACCTGGCCAATCCCGAACAAGGCGCGGCATCGCATCGCGGTATAGCGCGGCGCCGGTGTCCCTGATCGAATGGAAACATTAGAGACGTGTTGTCCAATCTTCTGGCAATGCGCCACGCCCGCAATGCATGATCAACGAAACCAACTCATACCCGCTTCGTGGTAGATCGGAGGCCGATAATGAAATTAGTGGGCGACAAAGTCCTGGTGACGGGCGCGCAACAGGGTATCGGGCGCGCCATGGCGCTCGGATTCGCCGCGGCCGGAGCGGATATCGCGGTGAATTGGCATGACGACCAAGCCAAGGCCGAGGGGGTTGCCGAGGAAGTACGCGCCCTCGGCCGCCGCGCGGTGCTGGTCAAGGGGGATGTGTCGGTCGTCGGGGATTGCCGCCGCATCGTTGATGAGACCGTCTCGGAACTCGGGGGGCTGGATATCCTGGTGAACAACGCGGGCATGTTTCCGCGGGTACCGTTCCTGAAGATGGAGGAGGCGGACTACGACTTCGTCCTCGACATCAATCTGAAGGGGACCTTCTTCTGTAGCCAGGCCGCCGCCCGGGTCATGGTCGCGGCGGGCGTGAAGGGAACCATCATTAACCTCGCGTCCCAGTCGGTGCGCGGCCAGACGCCCTTCGCCTCGCACTACACGGCCAGCAAGCTCGGTATCCTGGGCGTGACGCGCGCCAGCGCCAATGAACTCGCCGAACACGGCATTCGTGTCAACGCGGTGGCGCCGGGACTGACCGATACCGCCCAGCCGCGGTACGGCAACACCGATGACGAAGTCATGGAGATGGGGCGCGGTATCCCGCTCGGCCGGATCATCGAGCCGTCGGAGATCGCCGATATGGCGGTTTTCCTGGCCTCGGACCGCGCGACGATGATTACTGGCCAAATCATGCATGTGAATGGCGGCTCGTATTTCGGCTAGGGAACAAGAAGCGAGAGGTGAGTGCGATGAGTAATGGGAAATCCGGGGATACCTACGACCCGGCATTTATAACCGCGCTGATCGAACGGTTTCATCGCTATGGCGTTGACGAGGCCGATGCCGCGGGCTTGGTCGGGATGCTGGCGCCCGTGGATGCCCTGGCCGAAACCGCTTCGAGCGGCGTGCGTTTCGATGACGACGACTAACTGACCGTATCCCAAACAGTTAGCTGTACGAAAAACTTGGCTTAATCCTGCTTTCCAGGGTTACAGAAAGAAAAAGGTTCAGATAGCTAGGACAAGTTCTTTGGATGAAGGGTGACAGATTACGAAAGACCGTCCTTATCGGCCAACCTTCTAGGGTCAATCGAAAAGTTGGTCGTCCAAGAATGGGGTCGGAGGATGTCGTAAGGAAAGATTTAAGGAAATGGAAACTTCTTGGGAGGGTATAAAGAAGTTGGCGTTAAATAGATGGGGATGGAGGAGGAGTGTGCGTAGCGTGCGTTAGGCGGCTTGGTGCTCCAGTGAGTTTTAGTAGCAGTACTAGCAGTAAATTTCAACGGCTGTTTCAATAATTTTTAATGAAGGCTCAGGTAAATTTATATTGGGAGACCTTGAGATATTTATATAGTTTTAGCCGCTAGGAGGTTGATTATTCAACGGAGTAAATATAACATCATACTTGCTAAGAAAAATAGAAATTAATAAACGACGACTAAATTGCATTCCGAGAGTTTTAGCTTATATGTGCATGAAGCTCATCTGGTCGGATATTTTGATGAAGATTCCATTATCTCAGTTTTTTTTTGTATCTGTATTGGGCCTCTTGTAAAATGAGCTATTGCTGCTAGCCTATAAATGGGGGGCTCTTTCTTTGGACTTTTTCTTAAGCTGAGGCTATATGCACTAATGAAGCGTGCAAATTCAGTTATTACTTGAGAAAATTGCCTGTTTTTGGTACTATCTATACGTGTATAGGGCCTATTAGAAAACGAGCTATTGTAACTGACAACAAGATGG
This sequence comes from Alatinidae sp. Z8VKAUB7J3, assembly GCA_010016025.2. Classification (NCBI taxonomy): domain Eukaryota; kingdom Metazoa; phylum Cnidaria; class Cubozoa; order Carybdeida; family Alatinidae; species Alatinidae sp. Z8VKAUB7J3. Next base: position 87,935,796 of record JAAAKM020073195.1, read on the forward strand.
GGGGCTCTTTTTTGGGCAGGGGGATGCATGGCCACAAACTAGAGTTGTTTTGGTACATTAGTATGGTTTTGCCCTGGAACTTGTGGTCCTAAGATCTCAGCTCAGTAAAACAGCTGTATGGCCCTCTTTTGGGCCACGTTTTCAGGGGAAATATTTTATTTTTCTTCATTTTCCTTCTGTATTTGGATTCCCTTAGACCAAGGACTTATGAATTTGTATATGTTTTGATCCAGTAGGAGAAGAAAGTTTTTAGGCTTGTTTTTGTTCTTTTTTGGCTCACGTGGTTCTTAACTGTTAGTAAAAGTTTTTGGGCCACGTTTTTTGGGGATCATTGCCCCAAGCATTATTTTTAGGTTCATTAGGTTCCTAAATTGATCAGAGCCCCCCCCCCCCATTTCCGGACCCCCAATACTACCCTTTCTCCTATAGATTAGACATGTCCTGTTTTTAAACTGTAAAACCTATCCATAAATAATTGATAATTTGCATGATTGAAGAGCCAGAATTCTGCTCCTACACGGAAGCAGAAATGATGGCGTTCGCCGCGGAGTGGCGCAGCAATCTTGAAGGCGGAACCATGGACAAACGCAAAGCCGTCATCCGACAGCTCATAGAGAGCGCGACGTTCGATGGAGAAGAACTTCGGCTAGTGCCAAATCTAGCCACCCTCACTGGGGTTAAGATGGCGTCCCCTAGGGGAGTCGAACCCCTGTTGCCGGGATGAAAACCCGGTGTCCTAGGCCTCTAGACGAAGGGGACACTTGAGAGAGCCGCGCATTCTACAATGTCGCCCATCACAGTCAAGCGCCGTTATACTATTCCCGGTGTTTTCACGCTGGTACTGGTCGATCAAGCCGAACGGAGGCGTTTATGCCTGTCAATCCACCCCCCGGAATACAACATCTTGCCACGCGTCTGGCTTATGCAGACCCGTCGGCGGCGCTTGAATTTCTACGCGACGCTTTTGGCTTTCCCGAGCGACGCGACAAGCGGCTGGAGGGCGCGCAGGGCAGGATCATTGTTGCCGAGGTGCAGGTTGGCGATGCTTATCTGATGATCGGCGGCCATGGTGCGCATAGCATGTCCAGCCCGGCGGTGGCGGGGGCTGCCACTGCCAGCCTGATGGTGTATGTGGACAACATCGACCAACACTTTGCCACTGCCCAGGCGAACGGTGCGGAAATTATTGCGGCGCCTTCAGATCAGTACTGGGGTGATCGTCGTTATGAGGCGAAAGATCTTGAGGGGCATCTGTGGTTTTTCCATGAACGCACGCGGGACGTGCCGCAGGCTGAGATCGACGCATTCGAAGCCCAATTTCGACAGGGTTGAACGATCATCTTTGTGGGCGCAACGGGGTAATTAACGCTCGCTCGCGCACCCATTCCAACAATGCAGCGGGGTCGTGGATGGTTATTTTTTTGTAGCCTCGGCGGATCAGCCCCAGTGCTTCGAGGTTCTTTAGAATTTTGCCCATGGACACCCGCGACACTCCGAAGGTGAAAGCCAATTCTTCCTGGCGAACCTGTACTGGCGCCTGACCATTGTCTGCGGTACTGGTTAACAGGGCCTTCGCCACCCGCACTTCCAGTGGTAAACGCCGCAGATCGTCCAGGAATTCCAGCAGGCCGTGTGTGCGTACCAGGGATATTGTCAGTAGCGCCTTGGCGATGTCTGGCTCAGCGTCAAACAAGCGCATAAACGCCGGTCCGGGAATCTGCGCCACCTCGCAGTCACCCAGCGCGCTGATACTGTGCGTTCGAGGGAGACCGGCGAACAGCGTGAACACGCCAAAATAAACGACCAAATCGATAATGGGGTAAAACTTGTGCAGTAAGCTGAACAATTAACTCAAAAATTGGTTTTAGGGGGAATAAAATATAAGACACGAATGAAATTATTATGTTTCAAAATTACCACTTTTTACTATGATATGGAAATTTAACCGTAAAAGAATCACAGATTTTGGAAGACCAAGATCTGTTTAGTTTATATCGGTAAATACTTCGAGGCGTGTAGTTTTGGAATGTGGCGTACAAAAATGTTTTCCTCTTAGTTGAAGCAGTCTAAACCAGCGTTGGGCAACTATTTCATTTATGTTCACTTAAACAGTCAATATCTTTTGTTTGAAATTTGTTTCAACTGCCAATTGGAACAGTTAGTGTCCATGTCATTTTTTATTTCGATAACTAGCGACAGAAACTGTCGGACGACAAGCGAAAGAAGGTAAAAAATCCAAAGTATATTTTCTTGTGGAGATTGAAAACCTACTGACTATCTGTGTAATGAAAACTAATTGCTTAAGGTACCCATCGTAAACGTCACGTGATTGTTTTCAGAGCTGAAGATTAGTGATTGGCTGGGAGTTACGGATATTTGCCAAATATATTGGCAGACATTGTCCATAATCACTGAATAGGAAAGTAATGTTTGGCGTATCATCATCAGGTATCATAATGAATTGTTTTGTGAATCAATCAGTAAAAAAATAGGATGAATCATTTTAATTTCTATTTCAGTGAATACTACTTCAGTGACGAAAATCTTCAGAAGGACTTCTTTCTTAGGCGAAGAATGGATTCAGAAGGCTATTTGCCCGTATCACTGATTGCCTCTTTTCACCGTGTCCAAGCTTTGACTCAGGATGTATCCTTGGTCATTCAATCAATCAAGGATTCTGGTGCCCTAGAGTTGCGTGATGGTGTCATGGTAATTTATGCTCCAATTGAAGTGTATAGTTTTATCCTAAATAAGTTGATTAAAATCATAATTCAAAGTATCTATTTTTGATAAAGATTATGCATATTTTGCTATTACATCTTTTTTCAACGCAGATAAGAAATTGTTTAGGATCTAAAGAGTGAAACCTACCCACCCCCAAGTTATCTTAATTTCGAAATAAGAAATTTATGACAGGACTCACATGAATTATCTGTATTTACTTCATTAACATTTTATTTGCTTAAAATGAAAATAAATCATAAAATTAAATGAGCTTATTGACTGAGAATAGAATTTTTGATATATAAAATTTTTTGCGTGGGTATAACTATGAGTTGACATGTCGAAAACACAAAAAAGCGTCATTTGAGCCAAAAAGCCTAACATTAGCCTTTTATTTGAATTAGTAATCCTATTTTTGTATAGTAACACAGACGGATTTTTGTCAATTTTTTGTTTGTGGAAAAAAAATTTCTCCATGCAAAACTAATTTTTTTTATCTTTTCCTATTCTGTTTTTGTTATTATATGTCGTTAATTTTGATATTCCTTTCTCATTTTCAGGTGGATCAAGACATCTAAATTCAAAAACAATTACCAAGTACGGCGTTCACCGGTGAGGATGGATCGACCCTTCTGCTTGGTCCACTTTAGTTACCAGCTAATTTCACTTGAAAATCTTCACAGGAAAACGGTAAGTTTAAGTGCAGCTTCAAAGAACTTCACTTCCTGTCTTTAGCTCCCCCTAACTATCCCTAAGTACTATTTTCAGGGTATTGCTCTAACAAAGACAAAATGAGGAAAGGGACTTAACTGAAATGAAAAATTGTATTTCAATTTATTGCTTACTTGTCTTTAAAACCATTTCGCACACTTTAGTCCAGCTTCAAACATTTCTAGCAGACACTTTTCTTGCTAATCTGATTTAATTGATATTATGGTCTATTCAATTTTATCCAAATTCAATTAAAACGAAAGTCGACACATTTCCAAACAATAATGTGAAATTCAAATTGAAATTTCTTATTTATTGTGAAAAGAGGGGAAGTAAATGAATGAAAAATCCAACTAAAAAAAACTGCTTTAAGAACAGTACTTTATGCCATGCACATGCTCTCATATATGGAGTAATTTCCACTCAGAAAATTTTCCCAGACAACTCCCCTTGGATAAACCGCCCCCCCCATATATAACTGACCTACCAAATGTAAGACCGATGACAAGAATTCTGGGTGTGAATCCGAAAATGTATTTACGGAAAACTTTTTATGGACTCGGCTAAACACACAACACATCAAGAGTTTTCAAGAGCCCATTAAACCATAATATATTGAACTTCAATGTGTCATTAATCTTGCTCCTAATAACGTATATAACTATTAGGATAGATGATAAGAGGTATCACTTACATATCCCCGCATGGCCGGTAAACAGAATAATTACATACTTACAAATATTGTAATCAGTTTTTCGACATAAAACTGATCATTATGGAATCATGATTTTTCATCTCTTACAATTAATCCGTGAATCATGCTAGACGCCCACAGCCCCTGGGGCAAGGAATGTAGATTATACAATTTGGCCAATTTTTTACAAGTAAGACCTATCATTGGGAAAGAGGGAGTATTTAATTCAAGGTCCCAAAGGCTAAGGGTGATGAAATGAAATTTGAGGAAATTCTAAGCAAAATTCAAGGTCATATACGAAGTAATTTCTGTTCGTTTTAAGTTTTAATGTCGCTCCTTGCTTTCCGTTAAAAAAACTTGTTTTTTAATTTAATTATTTACTGGCTCAACTACAATCCCAGTTCAGGAAGCATTCGTGCCAGAGAAGAGGTAATCCAGTTGCAACTTCTTTGACTTTTTAATGAGGATGAATTTAAGATAGAATACTTTTGGGATTCATTTCCCTTGTCAGGCAAGCCTTCGTTTTCGTTTCACCATCGTAAAAGTCATTCCCTGTTAATTAAGACCCAACCTTAAGGGCATTAAAAGTTTCCCTACTGCCTATGAATCGATTTTCCTACCGGGAAAATGTATTTATGCTTCTGAAAGAGCTTGGTAGATGAGTCCATTTTGGGACTATTGCCAAAGTTCCGGAGTACTCCAAGAGCTCTGATCTCGTTTGGAAGGGGGACACGCTAGACACTTTATAACTTTTATCAATTGTCATGCAGCAAAGAGGGTCCTGAGAGTGATAAGGAGACGTCCTTAAAGCGTATTTTTTTAAGTCATTTATTTATTCAAGTGGGTTTGTTTAAGTCAGTAAATGATTTCATGTATTTGATTGCATTCGTATTGTATCTAATCGTATTTTGTTTAAGTTTAAGTATCTTTTATCTGGCCTTTCCAGTGCTAAAACATTATATCTGGACCTTTTCTCTATTGTCAGTTCATTTTTACGGGGTATTTTCTGTTTCACCTGATTTTCCAAATCCAGAAGACTTTCATGGCTTCCCAAATTATCTGTTGACTTTCCTGACTTTCGGGTTATATGACTTTCCAAATTCTGACTTTCCAATTCATCTGTTCAAATCCTAGCCATGCTTGATCCTAAAACTAGATTCCTTCTTGTTCTTCCCAGAATTAAATGTTCTGTTGAATTTGATTGAAAATTGTTATTTTTGAAACAGTATTACATGAAAAATGTTTATCACTAGGACATTTTTTAATGTCTCCTATTATAGGCTGTGATTCATTCTTCGAAAGTTTTTCCTAATGCTATAACCATGATCACAAGCAATACCTTGTTTTTTTTTTCTGTGTAGAATTCTTTTGAATGTTCTTTAAGCTGGCGTGTTGCCCCCCCCCCTGCCTTCTTAAGACCAGGACATGATTTTCACTTCACTGAAAAAATAAACAAGCAAATGCATGTGGATTGATAGTTTAACATACGCATATATAACGTATATTAATATATAACGTTTATTAATAGTATATTAGTAGTAGGGTACCAGGTATATTAATATATTACAGTATATGGTATATAGTGTAATATACAATAACTGGTATGACCTAATAGAGTCTTTTTTCCTTAAAAACCTAAGAGGGACAAGAAAAAACCTTCAGGGACCGCGAACGGGGGACCTTTAAAACGCCGAGTCCTAGCGAGCAATTCCAATGGGCCCCTAGCAACCTTTTCCGACGGGGAAGCCTGACCTAAACAGGGTGTAGGGCCCTACCCTAGGGCACTAAACCTAGTAAACTTTCCATCGGGAGCCCTAGCAGTCAATTCAAGCAGGGGGGGGGGCTAGTTTCCAATTCCAACGGCAGCCCTAGCAACCAATTCCAACGGGGGCACTAGTAGTCCATTCCGACGAAGCCCTAGCAACCATCTCCAACGGGGTGCCCTTGCAGTCAATTCTAACGGGGACCTAGCATTTAATTTCACAGTGAGGGCCCTAGCAGCCAATTCTAATTGAGCCGTTAGTAGTCCATTCCACGGGAAAACCTAGCAGTTCATTCCATGGGGAGCCTAGCATCCAATTCCACCGCGGCCCTTGCACCCAATTTTACCGAACCCCATAGAAACCAATTCCAACGGGGTTGAAACATCCAAGTCCAACGGGGGCCCTAGCAGTCATTTCCAACAAGGGGCCCCAGCAACCAATTCCAACATGGCACCCTAGCAGTCAATTTCACTGTGAGCCATAACAGTCAATTCCAACAGGGGCCCTAGTAACCAATTCCATGGAAGCACTATCATCTATTTCCATCGGGTGCCCCATAGCAATCAATTTCATCGACAAGACGTTTTTCAAGATGTTTCAAGACATTTCACGACGTTTTTAAGACATTTTTAAGACTGTTCAAGACATTTCAAGACGATTTTTTCTAAGATGCTTTTGAGATTCCTTTGGTTATTATGTAATAGAAAAATGTTGACGCATTCTAACGTAACTTATTTCTTCATGGCCCGCTAAGGATCCCTACTTATAGTTGTGGAGGACAAACATGTGGGGTGTTACGTAAGGACGATGGACGCGTGGGTTGTTACATTATTACTTTGAGAGATTTTTTTTCTTTCAATGTGTTTTTCTTCTTTTTTCTCAGGAAACTTTTATAATCTAAATATTTTTGTCAATATTAGTATTCGAAAGAGATTTCCCCTCAATGGAATATGGCACTAGACAGCTAGACTATGAAAGCATTTCTAATATTATTGTTTGGGAAATTCTTTCTAGGTTATAACCTAGTACATACAAGGAGAATCTCCTGTCCCGCTTACCAGAATGATCAAAAGTATCGCATGTTTCCAACTATTTCCGCATGAGAGTGCAAGCATCCCAATGCTATTGATTTTGCTCAACTAGATACCGAACTGTTTGATCAGATTTTGAGTCTGTGAAGATCAGATTTTGGCTTTTTTAAGGGGGGAAGGTGGACTAGTGGTAGCATCTGTGCGTATTGGTGATTTTAGGAAAATAAATAAATTTACAATTATGCTCCATTTAAGAGCAAGCAAAAGCGTGGTCGTCATCCTGCTTCGTGTCTTATTTAGACCTGAGTATGATTTGAAAAAAAAAATCAGATATAAATGAAACGCTGCAACAGTGAATATTTCTGTATTTAGTTGAAATATGAAACACCAGAAACACGAAAACACGAAACAGAAATATTTATTTAAATCCGAAAACACGAAATTTATTTCTTTTAAATTCTGCTCGCAGAGCTTTTAGGCTAAAGGAAAAGGATATTATTTCATTTAAATATCTCTACAGACATAGAATCCTACCTCTTCAAAAAGGTAGTTATATTTACTTTATGTATTTTTTCAGGGACTGTCCGTTTCGACAAGTGCTGACCCCTATAAAGTTATGGCATCTATTTCTCAGCGTGACAAATTTAGAGGACCAACAAACTCGTCTTGCTCTCCCTCCCAGAGCTCACCTCAAGGAAAAGTTAGCAGCTCAACTCCTCCAGATCTTCTTACAGCTCTTGAATCCAGTGAGATCGAGAGTTACTTTAACGCAATCAAAGTAAGAACTGTAGAATTATAATATTTACATAAAATACATATTTCGACTTTATAACTTTAATATATATATATATAAACGAACTGTTGCACATAAACATTTTAAATTGTATTTTTATAGCCTCATTTATATACTTCTAATGAGACTTAACTACCTCGTACAGTCCCGTAACAATGATTTTGATGTGAAATAAATAATTATGTTTTTGGCGGTTGAACTACGAAACAAATCGTTGTTAGTCTTTTATTACTCACTCTAAAAGCATAGCGTTTGAATTTCATACTCGTTGGAAAGGGGGTTACAAGTGGCCCCCCTTCCTCATCTTGATTACGGCTTTGCTCTTGTTGTGCTCCAAAAACATATTTTTTCTTCATACTGGATTAAATGAGTTCGGTGCCAGAATATAAGAAGTGAAAAGGTTAATTTTATCTTCTTCCTGATGGTGTATAGACAAATTTTAAAGAAATAAAGTTTACATTCATTTGGCTCCATAAAAAAAGAAACAGTAAGTATTATCTGACATGTCATTGAACTATATATATTTTTTTTTAATTTAATCGAATTATTTTCAAAAGTTACGCATGAACTGTGTTAAAGAAATAAGTTAATATCGACAATTCAGTAAAACTAAGACGAAAGACTATATTGATAAAAAAGAGGTGACCTGATCTGAACCAAACTGGGTTGTAAATAACATTGAGTATCTTGGTTTTGCTTTCGACGGTTTGTGTCCGTTTTGATTCCTGTAGGGAATTTTTGTCATCGTGACGTCAACCAGAACGGGTTGCTGGATCTAAGTCAAGCTTGGCAGGAAGTAATGTTATGTGTACTAGTTATGCATTTTGGACACCAGAATCCTATCCAAACTCTGTGTCAGAAGAGAAGAGAGGTTCTTGGATTCATATCGTCAAAATATCAAAAGCATAAAATGTAGTGAGAAGTAACTACTGACGTGCTTTGTCTGCCTTTTTAAATCAGGGACTGATTCAGCATTTGTGAGGGAGGAGATATATGAACCCTAATCTTTTGTTATCAACACAATTTTTAGAAGAGATCATGACATCTTATAGAAGAGATTGTTGGATGCTAACAAAATCAATAAGATGTAATAACTGGTATCATAATTATGCCTTTGGAGATCCGTATCTGATCCTACATTTCCTTTGGGAGGAAGTCCATCTATTCTTGTCATCATGATATCACCAGAATAGGGTGCCAGAAATATATAAAACTTGATGGGAGGAGAGAGCTAGTGTCTTAATATTTCTTTTTTGTAATTTACAGGCGTCTGTAGTATGTACCAAAAGTACCAATCTCAAAAGTTAGCCAGAAGTAGTAATTGATTCCCTAGCTCAGTGGTTGGCAAAGTACGACTCCAGACCCGCACGTGGCTCTTTGTTTCCTTATGGGCGACTCAGGCACAAATATCCATGAAAGGCACAATTATCCATGAAAGGTACAATAATATTTTCAGTAAAAAAAACTTTGTAAGAAAAAATTGCATCTTATTTTGATAAATTAAAATTCTTCTATAGTCGAGAACGTGTGTAATTTTTTGTTCAAGTTAAAAAACTTTAAGAACAGAGCAGATATTTTGAGAAGAATTGAAGAGTTATTATTGTCTTCCAAACGATTAAAGATAGAACAATTAAAATTTGTTCAAATATAAACATACAGCATACAGAAGATCTGAAATTGTTTTTAGCTTTATCAATAGCAGTTGACAAGTCTTGTGACAAAAATGAAAGGCTACAGCACATGTTTCACTTTTTGTAAGATTTACGTCTCATTCAGATCCCAAAGAAGAGCTTTTAGGATTATTACCACTCAAAGGTCGGACACGTGAGAAGATATCACAAGTGCTGTAATTGAATGTATGGATAAACATCATATTCATCTTGATAAAATTGTGTTGATTTCAACAGATGGAGCCAAAAGTATGACCAGCGCAAGAAAGGGTTCCATTTGAAAATAATTGCCACAAAAAGAACAAACACTCCCTCGGATACTTCAACCCCCTTTGATTGCTGACCCCTGTCCGCCCTGGAACGAGTTCCCACCAGTGACTAAACCTAATTGACTAAGGCGATGTGAAATCGCCACCTGGAATATTTTGACGCTAAACTTCCCTGGGTCAAAAGTCTTGCTTGCTCTGAGCTGAAGGTAAAATAAAATCTCAATAGCGGGGATCACTGAGACACATGTTCTGGGCAGCAACTCTGAATCCATTAGGAACAGATATTGCTTGCTTGGGTTTGGAAACATGTGAGTCCGCTGGAATGGTGTATGTCTGGTTATTTCAGCAAACGTAAGGAAGCGCCCTAGATCATTCAGAAAATCTCTATTAGGATAATGATTGCTTGGCTTCAGCACAAGCATAGGAAGTGGAGTATAGTTGTATGTTACACACCATTCCAACAATGCTAATGACTACAAAACACGAATTTTACTTTCAGTTGGTAGCGTTATTGTTTTATTCTATGACATTATCCTTCTTCTGTGTGGCTTTAACGCCACTTTCTCAGACCCAGCTGGGGTGTGGCGTAGTGTGATAGGTGTAATCGTAGTGTAATCAATGGAAATTGAACCCATCTCTTGGAACTTAGTGCAGCAAATAACCTTGCTATGTCAAACACATTCTTTTAAGGGAAGAGGAAGATGATAGATTGCGTCATCTTAAGTTGGATATGGAGATCTTTTATCGCCAGCTGCCGAACTAGCTGACTTAGGCAATACCGACCACAGACTCGTTGGTGCATCTCTTCGGCTACTTATCAATAAATGAAAGTCAGGTGCTAGAATTCCCGCTTCAATCTCCACAATCTGAAAGACTAATATCAGAGAAAAGTATGCTGTGGAAATATCGAATAAATTCGAATACTTTGGGTCCTACATGATTTCAAGGGAGTATGGGAAAACTTTATGAGCAATGTCCTGAAAGCTGCTGATTCCTTCTGTTGGTCAAAGGCTCTCGTGCAAAGCTCAATGCCTGTCAGACAAAACCCTGAAAGTTATAGAAAAACGTCAGCAAGCTCGCCTCAGCGGTACTATGTCAGAATACTCCGAGTTGTACGGTGTGAGAAATAAAGTCGTCAATCGTGGCAAGAAACAGTTCGCCCAAGACAAGACCAAGAAAATTCCTCGGCAAAGGGATCATTGGGACACAATATAGACCTCTCTGTGAAAATTACTTCTAAGAAGTCACCTCAGTTGGCCTTATAGTTGCTCTTGATGGATCCTCGTTGCTAGATGAGTCAAACCAGCACAAGAGCGCTCATCCGGGCCGGCCAGGCCAAGCGTGTGGCGGTCATCGGGTTCGAAGCCTCGGCCTCGACCCTCGATGCCCCCTCGATGATCGAGCTGCTCGGCTACTCTTTCGATGCCTGGACGGAAGGCATGACGGGCGTCACCTCAACCGCACTATACGCCCTCTCGGCCAAGCTCTTCATGGCTCGGACGGGCGCAACAGTTGAAGATTTCGCCCAAGTCTCGGTCAGCAATCACGGCAACGCCCTCAAGAACCCCGACGCCCATTTGCCGATGGAATTGACGGTGGACAAGGTGCGCGCCTCGCCGGTGATCGCCGATCCCTATTGCCGGCTGGATTGCTCACCGCTGAGCGATGGTGCAGCCGCGCTGATATTGACAGCCCGCGACGCGGCGCCATCCAGCCGACAAAACGCTCCCGGCATACCTGGGATCGGCGCGGCCAGCGATTGCGTCCGTTTAGGCGACCGCGATGACCCAAGCTTCTTCGCGGCCAAGCGCCTG
>JAAAKM020073195.1:87947274-87984451 GCA_010016025.2 Alatinidae sp. Z8VKAUB7J3
TCTATGACTCCTACACCGGTGCCCAGCTTCAGGGCATCGAAGCGCTCGGCCTTTCGGCAGTTGTGATTGCCGACCATAGGGCCGGCCGGTTCTCCATCGATGGCGCTTTGCCGGTCAACAGCTCCGGCGGGTTGATCGGTAGGGGGGCGCCCATCGGCGCCACAGGGGTCGCCCAAACCGCCATTTGCGCCGCGCAGCTGGAAGGTCGCTACCACCCTGGTTTGCAGCCGCCCAATCCTTCGCGCTTTGCCATCGCCGACACCCATGGCGGCATCGCGACGTCCTGCGCTGTCACCGTACTGCGGGCGGGCCGGTCATGAAGCATCGTCTGACACTCGATTACACATTGGGCGAGGGGGATCTCCACCCCTACTTGGACGGCCTCCGCAAGGGGCGAGCGATGGCCGCTCGATCTCCGAATTCGAACCGCAAGACCTTTCCACCTTCGCTGCCCGGCGACTGGGTGGAACTTTCCGGCCTGGCGACCATCACCGTCCGCACCGACGGATCTGACGGCAGCTTTGCGCTGGTTAGGTTCGACGGTGCTGACAATCAGGCCGTCGCCCGGCTCGAAAACCCTAAACAATCCGGAGACCGGGCCAGGCTCGTCGCGTCCGCCGACGGTCCGCCCGCTTTGCGCGTTGCCATAATGGAAGACTGACGGATGAGACCGCTGACCGACTGGACCGAACCCGAACTCGCCAAAATTGGCCTTGAAAACCGGGGAGGTCAGATTGCCATCGCTATTCCGAACAATGCCAATCTCTACGGCATGACAGTCGGTCGGTTCCTTGGTCCCGGTCAATATATGATTTACAAAACGGTTTTCTAAGTGAAATCAAGTCAAATTATAATTAATGAACGGTGTCAATTTACTACACCCACAGCTCAACTAATTGAACCGTATGGAAATATCATTTATAGAACAAAAGTCAGCAAATATTTAAACGTAAGAGCTTTAAACAAAAGATGGCTTATGACACATCGCTTCCCGTCTCTTGCATCATTCTTAATCCCTGGAACTGACAAAAAGATTGTTTGCTATCTGGTGGAAGATTCCACCTTTTAATCATGCATTTTAGATTTTTATGGCAATGAAAATTAATGCTAGAGGTTTAGTTTCAAACGGAAGTCTGCTCAAGAAATGTAGGAAATATCACACTTGAAACAACAACCTAGTAAAGACCAAACCACGGCCAAAAGCACTATATATTTAGTAAAAAACAATGTTTTTTAAAGAAATTTTACAGAGACAAATTTTCCCATGTAGCACCTGAAATCACCATTCTCGAAGACCTTAATCTGAAGAGTTACAGTTCCCTCCTCTCGAACAACAAGGGGAACCACATTTTTAAATGGGTAGCACTGATGTATCCCTCCTTTTTTCGCCCGAAGTAGTCATATCATATTGCGAGAGAACTTATTATAAAAGAAATGAAAATATGTATCACCAGTTTCTAAGCATCGAGCAAACAAGCAATTTTGGAAAGAATAGGACCAGAATGTCGGTGTTGGGTGATATGTGGCAACTAATTGTTATCACCGGAATTTCCATTCCGGTGATATCACCGGACTATTCTTAACCTCAAAGCGATTAGTCATCCCTTTTGACTAGACCAAGCTGCCTATTTATGAGTTATTTTTTGTTAGCCTTTTTTATAAATACCTTACCAAATATTACTAGTCAGCCGCCATTACAATGCTGGCATTAGTCACTTGAATCGTGTCTCGCAGTATCAAGCGCAAAAAGATGATTTTTCATTTTTAATTCCTGTTAAGACTGCCACTTTTAGTTGGGGCCGACTAAATCTAGCTAGATTGAAAGGGTTTTAATTGAACTAGTTGAGTTACCAGAAAATTTGAGGAAATTGTTACCACGAACTGTTTGATTTCCGTAAGAAGAGCTTCGATTTTAAAATTAATTTTCTAAAGTCTAAACACTTAGCTTTTTTAAGCAGATACAAGTAGTCTATCAAAAACGTCCATTGTATGCAATAATAAGGTATTAGATAATGAAAAAAATTTGAAGCAGTTATAATAAAATAATTTAATATGAACAACTCACTATTACTCGGATTAATAACGTAAGGTTCATATATAAACATTTTCAATCATGAAAAGAGAAAAATGGCAAAATTTTGACATCCTTGGAACTTTAAGCAATGAAAAAATATCAAAATAGATAATGACGTACTGTAATCCTACCAAAAGGACACTCTAAAAAATCTGTTGTATTTCTCCCAGGAAGGTTTTGGTCACAAGAGAGGCATTTAATAAGGTTTAAATTACAGCCCCCCCCCCAAGGCAAATATACTGTACTGTAATAATCGTATGAGCAAAACATGCAGCATTTATCCCACCAAAAGGACACTCTAAAAAATCTGATGCATTTCTACCAGGAAGGTCTTGGTCACAAGAAATGCATTTAATAAGGTCTATATTAAAGCCCCCCCCCCCCTCAAAAAAGGCAAATTCAAGTTCAACATTTTTTCCAAAAATTCTTCTCATACCATACAAAAATGAGCCAGATTCGTTGACCATGGTCTATAACTAATTGCAATCAATTTTTCTGTACCAGGGAAATTACATTTTTGAGCACATGAATTTCAACATAATTCTAGAAAATGTGATTTAAGTACTTTTTCATTATTCATTTCCACTGTATCAACCCTCAAACATGATAATTATTCCTAGTAAGAACAGTCATACTGCCAATTCTATATGCAATATAAAATAACTGGCAATTTTTCACATTAATATCTTCAGATATATGTATATCTAGAAAAGGCATGTTTAGATCACAGGAATCAGAATAATACTGCAAGAGAAAATATTCTACAGCTTCTTTACTATTTATCAGTCAGTAGCAGTTCCCAACTAGTACCACATTTACTCTTTTTCACTTATTTGTTTTTCATCAATATTGCTTAAAAACAAATACTGATTTTGTGTAGCTTCAGAATTACTTTAAAACACTATTCTGATGAATGATGAACAACAACAACTACTACTACTACTAACAACTCACCACAGCACCAAGCCTTCTGAGGCCAACACAGCTACGCATGCCCCTCCTCCATCCCAATCTATTCAAAGTATCCATTTTTACACCCTCCCAGGAAGTTTAGATTTCCTTAAAAAAAAAATTCTTTATGACATACTTCCACCCCAATTGCAGACGACCTGCTTTCTGATTAGCCATTCATCCACACATTGTGCCCTAGCCATCTCAACCTTTCTCTCAATATGGCCTTTTAAAACTTACGTGGTCTCAGAAAATCGTCAATAAAATGATATTCTTCATCCAGAACATGCCTGCATCCTGTGAAACTTCTATCATAATGATGCCTAATGTCTTTGAAGTCATCAAAACATGCATTCCATAGCCCTGTAAACAATAAAAAAATTACATATCTAACTTTACTTGATTAATAGTAGGCCAGTAAATAAGAAGCACCATTTAACTTCTCTTTTCTTCTACAGGTACTCATAACAGCTGCTATTCTTGGCACTGCATGTGTTTACTCGGCAGTAATTAAAGGAGCAGGATTTGGTAGTAGCAGGAGCAGTTCTTCTGCATTAACGCCCACAGCAGTTATGGCAGAGTCATTCATGCCTTTTCCACCTGGCATACCAATGCCCGTTGTTCCTGGAATGTCATTTCCGTCCTCTCCATTCCAGTCTCAAGCCATACCGGTAGCTCAGCCCCTACAATTTGGTCAACCAATAGCACCCATGCCAGTTGCCCAGCCAATTGCTGTTCCGATTTCTCAGCCTGTGGCTGTTCCTTTTCCTCAACCCGTACCCGTACCAATTGCTCAGCCAGTTCCAGTAGCTGTTCCCGTGCCACAGCCAGTACCTGCTTTCCAAGCATTTCCTGCACCAGTTGCGTCACCATCACCCGTTGTGGGCGCACCTTTGAATGCACCTAACCCAAGTCGTGGCGGAGGAGCTGGCAAATCTGGCTTCTTCATGGCTATTTAGGAAGAAATATGAAATTTTATATTTAATGAATATTTTGTATTTATATTAAATATGATTAACTTAATAAAGTCACATTGCTTTACCAACATTATTACTAAGTATTGTTTCTTTAGAATTTTAATTGTTATGTTATTGAATCAAGCAATTTCATCGAAGCTAAAATATGTCTGATTTATAGTTAACCTTTCAGACTTGATTGGGAAATTCAATTTTCCCAACTATATTATAAAGAGCATTGTCTATTGCTTTCCTGAAGAAAACTCTTGACAATAACTATATTAGAAAGTGTTTGATGAGGCCATGAATTATACATAATAGACATAATGTGTTTATACACTAGTAGGTCAGTGCCATCACTTCTTGGCGTTTTTACAAGATCTAGCGATTTTTGTCGATAACTTCAGATCTTAAGAAAAATATATATTAAAAAAATTTCCTGGCGTGTGAATCCTGTGTCCAATGGGCACTGGTTCAATCCCAGTTGTGACTAAATTTTATGACACTTTTCCGCAAATTCTCAGTTTTTAACAAGATAATAGTATTTAACGCAACTAATTTGAGGAAAACATTAACGCATTGATAAGTTTCTGGCAGAAGGAAAGTTCAGTATTTTCAAATTAGAAAATCCAAACCGCTGCACTTGGTCTCACACGATATTCTGAATTTGATGGTGTAATTTTCATCAAGCTTACGTCCTTCACAGGGGGGTCTAACACCCTTTTATAAAACATCCTTATGCACATGGTTGTTCATAGCAGAGTTTTGGTAATAATGTCTTTTACTCTATTGAAACTTGAATATGCTATCAGAGATAAAATAAAAGAGAGAGTATCATTAAGCTAGAATATGGTATCCCTTCATATACAATCAAAAGTCTTTCTTTTCCTCTTCACTACACAGAATTTAGCACTTATATTAGAGATAATCTTGAACGAGAATACCTAAGTATATAGGCTACAAGATACTTAAACTGCATTAGTGAAATATATTGAAGATTTGTTTGAATCGAGTAAAAAACGATTTGGCGTCCAACAATAAAAACATATTTTGCCATTTCTTCATATCATACTCCTTCGTAATTCCTTTGAAAACTAATGTTATAGATCTTTTCCAAAAAAGAAGTTTTTCAAAAAACAGTAAAAAGGTAAATCATACCAATGACTTTGATTTGTCAAACTTTGAAGTTTGAACGAGAAATATAAGAAATAAAGACTGTTGTACATACGTCTTTTATTAATAAAAACAAATTTTTAAGCATTATTAAAACACAGCCTTTTAAAACACAACAAACGAAATAACACAGTGTGAAAAAAGCTTATAAAGGATAAAATATAAGCAAAAAAATACGAATTAAAAAAGTTGGGAACCCTTGCAAGCAATTCCAGCAGGGGCCTTAGAATTCAATCCCAACGGGTCCCTTGTATTCAATCCCACCAGTCCCCATAGTATCCAATTCCACTGGGGTACCCCTAGCAAGCAATTTGACCGGAGGAGCCAGAGCAACCAATTCCACCAGGGGATAGAAAATTTAAGCCCCGGGAAATATTTAGAAGGATTCAAATCCCTTTTTTAAGCAACTGGAGTGACTTCTAAAGGTGAGAGAAATGGACGCTTGTTTTATCCAGAATTGAATCTGCCGACGCGTAAAAAGTGCTTGAACGATTTTAGAGTAAACTAAATCCGTTTACACCGTTTCATGACCGTTTAAAGATGCTGAAGGACCAATATATATGATCTTGTCTTTTTATGAGTATGTAAACAATTTTTTTTAAGACACACACGCATCATCTAGTTATTTGAAGAATCAAAATAAACGTCTACGTTAGCCGTTCATTTTGTAGGACTACCTGAACCTTTTAAAAACAAATGCGACACCTTACGGCATTAGTGCCTCTAAAACTCGAGGCTCGACATGCGTACATAATTTCGGTAATTATAAATCAATTGACCGTCTCTATCTCGCTATTATTGTTGTTTTTCACCACAATATGGCTGAAAAGACCACTTCGTTGTTGGACACTCTTTTTGGCTGAAATAAATGCCTATGTTAACTGTTACGCGCTTAGGAAAGTTCCACGAGTCCCAAGAAAAAACTAAAGAAGAGCAGGAAAGGATCTTAGTTGATTATGAAAAGAATAAAGAAAATTTGACCAAAGCCCTTGGCGAAATTGAGAAACTGAGCACACAGAAGCAAAGAATTGAGCAAGAAAACGCTAAACTGAGTGTAGAACTTGACGATTTAAGAATTTTAAAAAGCAAATTCACAATGAACCAGGAAAAACAAAACGGTGATGTTGTTAGACTTCAAAGTGACTTTGACAGGCTTCGTGAACGGTATGAAGCAAATTGCGTTGAACTGGAAAAAATAAAAGTGCAAAATGAACGTCTTTTAGACGAACTTAGTAAGTGTAAGCATGACTTAGAGAGAAATCAAACGAATATTGGGAAATATTCAAGCTCACAAGATAAATATCAAAGTGATATTGAAAGACTAAGCGTAGATCTTGAAAAAGTAAGAGACAAATATGAAAAGTCTCAACTAGAGCTGACAAAAGCTCATCAGCGGTCCGAGCAGCTTGCCACGGAAAATGAAAGATATCATTCTCAGTTAAGACAGTTGGAGAATCAGAGTGATCATTTTATTGAAACTGAACTTTCGAAACATCAACAGAAAGCCGAATCATTACTTAGTGAAAATGAGCGCTTGCGCACTCAACTTTCACAAATCGAAGTCCAAATGAGTAAAATTCAGGAGAAAAATAGGGAAAGCTACGACTATAGTCAAGTAGAAATAGAGAAATTGAAAGACAAACTTGAAAAAGTTAGAAACGAAAATGAAAAGCTAATACAACAAAAAGAAAAAGCGGAGATTGAAGTACAGAGGCTTATAAGAGAATTAGAAAGGTCAC
Source organism: Alatinidae sp. Z8VKAUB7J3 (assembly GCA_010016025.2). NCBI lineage: Eukaryota > Metazoa > Cnidaria > Cubozoa > Carybdeida > Alatinidae > Alatinidae sp. Z8VKAUB7J3. The sequence goes on from JAAAKM020073195.1 coordinate 87,954,168, forward strand.
AGCAGCATATGCAAAAATATCAGGAAAATAATGAATTTGGTAAGGTAGAATGTGAAAAAATGGCGGCAGAGATCCAGCGGCTAAGAGAAAGACATGAAAAGTTTCAACAAGAAAATAGAAAAACAGCTGAAGAAAAAGAAAAGCTTCAAAGGGAAATTCAAAAATATCAACAAGATTTAGAAATGGCAAAATCCCAAAATGGACAATCCTCAGCCATCGAAGAGCAGTTTAAAAAAGAAAATAAGAAGCTTCAGGAGGAACTCAGCAAAGTTTTACAGTCTTTTGATAAAGTACAATCAGAGCTGAATAGATCCAGTGCTGAAAAGGAACGACTTGGAAGTATGCTTGAGAAAAAAGAAAAACAATCAGAGAATTTTGAAAAAGAATATTTGAAGATAGAACATGAGCTCAAACAAATGACTCTTGAGCGAGATCAACTAGTCTTACAATTAGAAAAGGGAAGGGAAAATGAAAGTAAAAACTTATTGGTAACCATAGCCACATAAAAAAGTTCTCATTTGATGCTGATTCTAAATATATAAAATCATTAAAGTTAATTTTTCTCTTCAAAAGCTACGAGCAAGAGAAATTTTGCCTTGTTTTCAAAAAGGAGTAGAACATCCTTTGACAGTCAAAGAGCCTTATTGAAAACCGTAACATCGGATTCAGCATGTCAGATAATCCTAAAATAGAGGCTTGAAGCTCCTATTGGTAAAAATGTGGAATTCGTTTTTTTTTTCTATTTGCCAGAAAAAAGACAAAAGATGCACGTCTATCTCTATTATTCATTTGTTTCTTTATAAACGTGATCGTACCCAATCAGTAGTCTTAGAAGATCGAAAGAGGGCTAATTTGAACGAAAACTATAAGTTGTATCAGTCTTTGCAAGTGAACAAAAAGTTCACGTAACCCACCTACCCTTTCATCCCACCTCCCTTTTCCCCCAGCTCCCACACCCTCTTTTCCTCTAAGTTATTTGATGCAAATCTTGAAACTCTCCTTTTTTCTCAGCATAGTTGAAAAGCCAAATAACTATGCCTTTGGGGATTACGTGAGACCCCAGAGAACCCGGGAAAAGGTTGGCGAGTTATGAAACATGAACATTGTTTGCAGATTTTATTACTTCTTAAGAATCATACTGATTTTTTAGGGGGAGGGGCCTGTTGAGGAGGATTTTTTACAGGGAACATCTACCGCTGTAAGCTGAGTTCCCAGGGTTGAACTTTCCAGGAGATATGTCAAATGGAAGAATTTACCTGAACTCGTACAAGAAATTCATTTTATTTGCCTTACTTTCTTCTTGGCAGCTTATTTGTACGCCTGAACATGTCCAGGAGAAATTGTTCGAATGATTTTTACAATAGACTTTAATTTCACTTTGGAATTTTTCCGTGCAGAGGGGGGTTTTCAAAAAAGAAATTCTCCCTGAAGGACTCCATAGCCTTTCAAGTATTCCCAGTAACTTTTTTGTCTGCACAAACCTTGTGTTAACTAATCATAATTATCATAGATACTATAATTTTTATTGTTTTTTTCCACAGGAGTATTGGGGATGGATTTTTCCGTTGAAACCAGACGAAACATATGTCTGATGCCATAGAACGGCATCAGACATATGTGTCGCGGCAAAGAATGTGTTTGGCAGCGAAATTGCGCTTACTCAACAGTAATGTTGGCACAAGGTATGATTTTCTTACTAAGCCTTTCTTACCAAGCCTTCTCAAGCCTCCCTCAATGCCTTCTAAACACTGGATCATAATTTGATATTGTCGGGTATGCAAAGACCAATGGCTGGCAGAGAGGATCTGAAACATGATTACTAAGTGACGTAATTTAAAGCAGAAGCTCCTAAATAGTGGTAATAACAGCGACACAGTTTTGAAAAACCAACTGTGTAATAACCTAGATAAATGAGTCAACAGCAGCACAAAGGGGGATAGGACGGAAAAGTTGCAATGGCGGAGGAAGTGGTGACACTAGAGTTGTGTAAAAGGTTACCAATGAAATTATGGGGAAAGCCAAAATGTAGACGGACCAGTTAAAAGTGCAAGTGTCAAAATGTCTCAGATCCATTAGATATTTCCAAACAATAGGCTCTGCGTTTCGAAAAGATTCTGAACACATCCCACCTTTCAGATATCCTCACACCCTCCTTTGTGAACCTAATAATTTGCACAAAATACCCGTCTGATACAGAAATCTGAATGTTCCGCGTAAATACTTTCCCCATTATTTTCTGGCGTGTCCTGATAGCCCTCGATCAGCACTTGTGGAATGAACAACACGGTTTCCAGCCATCCTGTTCTTGCAGTGTTCTTATATGCACACTATGGATGATGATTGGAGAGTGCAATGAGTGGCGAGAAAAATGTGTCTTATTCTCCTGGACTTCGAAAAAGCTTTTGACTCCATTGACCGAGGCAGGCTCTAGAAAAGCCTGAGATATTACAGTATCCCTCAATAGATAACCTCCCTAATGTTTGCACTATAGGGAAACACAGAATATTGTGTTCAGACCCAAGTAGGGAATACCGAATATTTCTCTATCATGTCTGGTGTAAAATAGGATTGTCGTCTTTCTTCGTCCTTGTCATCGGCTATCCATTCCGTGATTGTACAGGGTTTTTCATCCGAATTAGAGAATTCGAAAAACTAGCTAACCTGGACACTATCTGTGAAAAGGCTAGCCAGCCTACTTGGCCTCAAGATTATCTCAGAGAAGACAAAGATCATGGCGACAAGCGAATCTTCCTGGATATAAAGAGTAGAGATTCAGCTGTTGAGTTGGCTGTAGAGTTTAGATATCTCGGCAGCACAATAGAAATTTCAGGATCAAACGAGTGGGAAGTGCAGCTGAGGATAGGGCAGGCCAGTGCAGCTTTCAATCGGTTAAAGTTAGAATATTGATTAAAAAAGTATTATTTGAAGTCGAAACTAAGGCTATTCCAGAGCAATATCTTTTATGCACTTATCTACTGCAGCAAGTACTTGAAATTAGATTTTAGCACAGATTCCCAATACATTACTTTTAGATGTTTAGCGCTATCTAGAAAAAAAGGACACCATTTATATTAAATCGAGCCAACATTGGAGTTGTACATATGCTAACAATTTTTTCTTTATTTGCAACCTTGGATGAATATTGACACTATTCAGCATATTACGCAGCCTACATATTTCAATAATAGATGGCGCTCAAATCCACTACGTCATATTTCATTGTACATTCAAACAAAAAAACAGGTTCTTTATCGTTGTTGGAATATTAACCGCAAACAGTTTTGGTCAAACAATTAAGATCAGTTATTGCCAAAAGAAAAAGAAGACTGGGCAGTAAGATTTCAAGTAGAGTTTCTATTACCGGAATATTATTGTATCCTATAAATTACCAATTATAGCAAACCTGGTATTTGATTTTTTAACCCGCGCTGATATCCTTTCATGGCTGCTAGTCGTCATTTTTCTGTTGCTGCTTGATTAACCGTTGCAGTTTTATCCAATCTTGTTCGTATGCCGAGAATTCGCAAATAATAGTTTTTATAGTACTCCTGATTTAAAGGGAATGAAGTTGGTTCCTTTCTTTAACGTTTCATCTTTTCTTCATTTTTCTTTTTTTGGTTTCCCCTTTTGATATTTTTGCAAAAAATTAACCAATTTGTTTAAGTTTGTTCAATGAAAACGTAGTAAATTTTTTTCTGATTTTTCCAATAAAAGTGCCCAAAAGCGGAATTTTTCAATGAAAATACATGGAAAAGGCGTTTTATAGGGCGTATTCCGCCTCCCCTCCACCCAATTTACACCATTTCCCAACTCAGTCCAGTTGGTTCCCCTCCAAGAAAAATACTTAATTGCGCCCATGTCCATAGCCTCTATCTACCAACATTCCTGATGGACAAGCAGGTTATCAAAGCCTTTCATCTTTCTCTATTAATTAAAGGATAATTTAACAGTCAATTACGTAACCTGATTGAAATTAGTACATGTGCCAGTGCAGCTGAGTCACTTAACAAACAATAAGAGGCATAATTTGGTTATGTTTTTTCTTTTTTTGTCCGTTGTCAAGCTGAAAGATAAGGTTTTTGGCGCGAAAAACGTCCTTCAAGCAATTTATTTCATGTACTTTGAATTCTTGAGCGGAAGCCGGGCTGTCAAGTTGTTTGGCTTATGTAATGGCACTTGGCTGCAATAATTCAAGAGGAGATATTTTACTTAGCAAGTTAGCATACATTTTACATGAGAGAAGAATAACTAAGGTTCTTTCAAGTGGATATAACGCATTTAGAAAATAGTAATTTTTAAAATAATTGTTCTCGTTGTCTATAAATAAAAACAATTGCTTTCGAATAGCCTACAAGTGAAAACGAGAGACACAAAACTAATTGAGCGTGGAAGTTTTGGGTATGTTTCCAAACTGTCTAGGATCAATAAACTCAATTACTTGCTTGTTTAACCAAGCCCCAAAAAACTCTCATAAGCTTTGCTAAACACAGGAATTATTGTAATTGGTCTAATTCCAAAAAACAATCATTTGGTGCTTCTTTTCTTGGGATTAGTGTAACATGCCCTTTTTTCCAAATGGATAAGTTATCACCAGACTTGGTTATTAGATTAAAAATATGGGCCAAAGGCAAATATAATCTGTCAAGGAACGCTTTAATCAAATCTACCGGGATATCAACCGGAGTTGCACTAGTTCTTTTCAGAACAGTTAACTTTTGTTTTACTTCATTTGGCTATATAATAGGGAAATCACCAAAATTAAGTTGAGGATTTGGTATTTCATCTTTTGGTAGAGGAGAGATTGACTATATAATATTAACCAGGTAGGAATTTGTCTTGTTTGCAGTTTCAAATTCTTTTACATCTAAATTAAAATCCACTCCTTTTTTCAACTATATTTTTAATTTCTCTGTACCACTGGCATTGCTTTGACAAACATATTATTCACTTTTCTTTGGGTATATTCATGAGTCGCATTTTTTCTCATTTTCCAAATTAGTTTTTTTTAGTTTATTTGGTTGTTCACGTTTGCCTTCGCGGAAAAGCCGCCTATTTTCTAGAATAAGCGTCTTTATATTCATAGTGAGGTAAGCACGATCCGCAAACTGGAGTTTTGAAGTTCTTTGGGAAAACGAGACTTGTATCAGACTTGAATTTTAATGTGTACCTTCTGCTTTATAAATATCATCCCTGCTCACTTGACTAATCCTAGGCCCAAACTTTGAGAGACCTTCGTCTCCTATTGGTCTGCTCGTCACTGTTGTACTTTTGTACTCAATCCGAATGATTTGTAGGGGATTAAGCTCTAGAGTAAAGTGATCGGTACACCAGGTACTGGTTCACTATAAAACTCATGTAAATTAGAAGAAATAAGGTCTAACATAGTATCCCCTTTAGTGGTTGGCTTTTTGACCAGTTGTTTAAGACCAAGTGCTCTGTTGATTTGCTCAAGTTTCAGTTCATTGGCATCACCAAGCATAAATATTCCGCAATTAGGGTATTTACTAGTTACATAATCAGCACTTAATTGCATTTTTTCTAGAAATAACTTCCGGTCATTCGCATACTGGTCCGGTGAATAATAATATGAACAAACAGCAATTCCAGTGAATGTGCGTAAAAGCCGTTTAGGTTGCAGAAAAACCCAAATCAACTCATCATACTTATTAAAACACGGGACTTCAATTAATCTTGCTTTGATTCTTTACCTTGCTCAGATACTTTTCCAGCAGCTTCTTGACCTTTCTCAATACCTCTCTGAGTGGTTTCTTTTGCATATTCACTAAGTTCACGACCTTTTTCGGTGGCCTGACCAGCAGCTTCTTTCCCTTTTTCAATACCTTCCTTTCCCTTTTCTTGAATATCTTCGGCAAACTCTTTGCCTTTTTCAGCCCCTTGCTTTCCAAATTCTTTTCCTTGTTCTGCTGCTTTCCTTGCTCTTTCAGAGGCAGCTTGTGTCGTTTCTCGCCCTTTCTCAGCAGCTTGTTCAGCCCATCGTTTTGCTTGTTCGGTTGCTTCACTTGACACTTCCTTTCCCTGTTCAATTCCTTGTTGAGCCTTTTCCACTGCAACTTGTGATGCTTCTCTACCTTGTTCATATACCTTACTACCAATATCACGGGCTGCACTCACTGCTTGGCCAGCTTGCTGTTTGCCTTGTTTTGCTAAGTCTTGCCCCTTTTCTGCAGCCTGACGCCCAGCTTCTTTGGCAGTATCAGCAGTTTTTGCTGTCTGTTCTGATGTTTTTTCTGCAATTTGTTGCCCCTGCTCAGCAGCTTGACCACCTAAATGTGTTATATATTCAAAAGCTTGACCAGTTAAGTCTCTTGCTTTTCCCCAGCCTTGTTGAGCTAAATTGGCAGCACCTTGCACTGTTCCTTTTGCTGTGTTCACCGCACCCTCAGCCGTATCCATAGCAGTATGATACCCTTGTCCTGCAACATTTTTAGCTCTATTTGTAAGACTTGTTACTCCTTCTGAAGCTTCTTGGGTTTTATCTAAAGTCATACGACCAAGGTTCTCAGCAACTTCACCAGAACTCTCAGCAGCATTACTTGCAGTACTTTTTGCTGATTCAACTGTCGATCCAGCTCTTTCTTGCACACTTTTTGTAACATTACTTATATATTCAGAGCCTTTATGTGCTGTTTCTGAAGCAGCGTTGGAAAGTGCTCCAGTAGCAGCTCTTGCCCGCTCTAATCCTGAAGAAGCAATCTGTTTGCTTCCTTCAACTAAGCCACCTAACTTCTGTTCTGTGATTTCCACACCAGCGCTTGCCAAGTCTTTTGTAAGATCCCAAGCGTCGTGAGCTGAGCCAACAATACCTGCAAGAAAAGTGTAATGGTGAAGTAGCGTAAAAAAAAGAAACAGCTTAGACTAAATAATCTTTAGTTTAAACACAATCAAAAGCGGAATTAGTAAAGAAAACGGTGATTCTAATTCGAAAGGATACCGACAAGATTTTAGTAAGTGACACAGCATTGCGCTAGGTTTTGATGAACCGATAGATTTTTAAGTAAAGAAACATAAGACACAATTTTTATCCCAACCAAAGCTGATGCTGCAGCACCCAAATCAGGCATTTTGGATCTAAAGTGGGAGTGGTTGTTTGCTAGTTTCAGAGACCATGAAATCAAATGGTATCTAAAATTGAGATTGCTAATTGCTAGTTTTGGTGCTCAAAATATTGAGGAAAGTATTCTGTACTTGTTACATCTTAAGTTGTGAAACTACCAGTATAATGAAACTTTACTTTAATGAAACATTATAATGAAACATGGGCGAATTTAACTCAGAGATAGGCCTACAATTGTGAGCTAAATGCGGCTCATTTGGGGTGTGCAGCACATGATTAACTTTTTGTCATTCTGATTATGTGTGCTCCCGAGTGAAAATGAGACATATAAAAAAGGAATAAAACGTTTGTCTTCACATTAACCCTTCAACATGAATAAATGGAAATCAAAGGGTTCCCACACATTTCATATCCATATTTTCAACATTACATATTTTAAAGAATGATTTTTTTATTCATCTCCAAGAGAATTTGGAGCATAATGTTTGAGCAGTGTTGCTGCTGTATCTTGTTTGCATCCAAGTCCATCGTGCTGTCAAATCACTTATAAGAGAATTTGTACTTGTAGTTTAGCAGCCAACAAATGAGAGTAAATAGATCGAGGAAAAATTTTGAGACAAAGGATTAACTTTGAATAGTCAGGTGTAACCTAATAGTACTATGCGGGCAGTAAGGCTTTTATTTCTATTTATCAAACGTTAAGGAATGCTAACAATTTGGTGTTCAGTTGAAAATTCATGGATTATCGTCTAAAATTCGTAGTTTTTATTTCTTGCTATTTACTTTTTTTTTATAAAGGGTTTTGAGCTTCTGAGTGCAGATATTAGTGATCTTTATAAATTTTTCTTAACGCTTATTGATTTGAATAAGGTTGAAGAATAAGGTTTTGATACCCAAACGGTTTGATTAGATATTTTTACTGACATTTTGTGTTGTGAAGCGAACAGTACGTATATTCTTATGGGTAATAATTTTCAACCCAACTCTGATTCTTTACTGAATGTTTTACAGTTGTAAAAAGCTTACTTTTGCTCTCTGAACTGAAAAGATTGCCTCACTTCTTCAAGGGGAGATAAATCAATATTCCAGATAGGAAAAAACTGGTAAAAAGACTGTTGATATATTACTTACCTCCCTCCCCTCTATCAGAACCAAAAATGCGAAGTCATCAGAACGAAGCACTTATGCTAAAACATATACATAGTGGATGTACCCTATATAAATGGAGATACCATATCGCCACCGTTTGGGCCGCCCGAGTATGGGATCTTGGGTTACTTACGGCCTGGGTTCTATGAATGAAAATTTGCCTGGCTATGTCGTGTTGGTATCTGGCGGTAAGACCCCTAGCGCGGGTAAGAGCGTATGGGGGAGCGGCTTTTTGCCTTCCGTGTACCAGGGCGTGCAGTGTCGTTCGCAGGGCGATCCGGTATTGGATGTCTCCGACCCCAAAGGCAAGAGCCGAAATTTGCGTAAGCAATCTATCAACGCGATCAACGAGATCAATCGCAAACAATACGAACAGTTTCAGGATCCTCAAATTCTAACTCGCATCGCTCAGTCCGAAATGGCTTTTAAAATGCAAATGTCCGTACCCGAGGCGATGGATATTTCTAAAGAACCCGATTATATTCACCAATTATACGGCACAGAGCCGGGTAAAACTTCATTCGCCAATAACTGCCTGTTGGCTCGTCGTTTGGCGGAGCGCAACGTGCGCTTTATCCAACTCTTTCACTGGGGCTGGGATTCGCACGGCGCCGGCCGGGCCGAAGCGCTCAGTCATGGCTTTATAGAACGCTGTAAAGAAACCGATCAGGCCTTGACTGCTCTCATCCTGGATCTCAAGCAACGCGGGTTGTTGGATCAGACTTTGGTCATATGGGGCGGCGAGTTTGGTCGAACGAACTACTCCCAAGGGCTCAACGTCAAAGATCGCTACGGCCGCGATCATCACCCTCGTTGTTTCACCGCTTGGATGGCCGGCGGTGGCATTCAGGGAGGGGTGAGTTATGGAGAATCCGATGAACTCGGGCACAAAGCCGCCGTGGACAAAGTCCACATCAACGATCTTCATGCCACGATGTTGCATCTATTGGGTTTGGATCACGAGAAGCTCACCTATGTCTACGCAGGGAGACGGTTCCGCCTAACGGACGTGGCCGGCAAAGTGATCCAACGGATCGTTTCTTAGGCGTCGTGCCTCGGTGTTTCCGAGCTACTCTTGAACCCGGAAGAACCGGGTGCCGTTCGCCGTGGTGGTGTAAGGGCTTGTCGCATCCGGAATATCGACGAAAGGTCCGTCGAGGGTGGCCGCAGATTGTAGCGTGCCCGAGGTGTCCCAAGTGATTTCGACCGACGTGCCACTCTGTGAGATGTTTAGGGTGGCAGGCGAGGATGGTGCTTCGGTTGCTTCAACCAAGAGCAAGTAATTCAGTAGCAGATTGTTGTCGGCATTCTCGGCGGTCAGCCTGAGGGTTTCGGTGCCGGACAAACTGATTGAAGCTGCTTGGCCCGCATCGGTGAGTGCCGTAAATGCGTAGCCGCCGGAACAAAATATCCGCTGATTCATCAGATAGTAATGATCAGAAGCATTTACTTGTAGTAGAATTAATGAGACCAAATAACGATTTCTTTTTACATGCAGGAACAGCAGCAGCTGGTCTTTTAGACTCACAGAAAGTATAGGCTAAGGATGCCAAAAGCATCAAATCCCTAGATAGGTTAAGTATGAAAAAGATAAGGGACCTCACGACTTGTTTATCTAAGTTAGCATGTAATTTTTAACCCCAAGAAGGTAAGATGAGGGCCGTCGAAAACATGGGAAGTAGCCATATAGGGGTTGGTTCCATGATGAAAAGTGGGTCAATGGCCTTTAAAAAGATGGCGGCATCTGAATAGACCAAGATGCTTCCCTTTATTCACGCTCTGTACCTTAAATATTTCTTACACTTCCTTACAAGACCTTACAATTTTCTTACACAATTTAAATCGAATTACGTCGTGTAGAACAAAATATAATAGCCATTACAGGTCGTGATAGGAACGAACAAGTGCTTGGGGGTGCTACATATTTTGGTAGTTGTAGTAAGAGACAGAATAGGCATGTAGAATGTCATGTAAGGACCATCGGCAGGCAACCTAATTCATCACTTACGCAGAAGAGTCTGCGTCAAAGAGCTAAACTTTCGTTCCATATCTTAGGCAAAATATCCGCTGATTCATCAGATAGTAATGATCAGAAGCATTTACTTGTAGTAGAATTAATGAGACCAAATAACGATTTCTTTTTACATGCAGGAACAGCAGCAGCTGGTCTTTTAGACTCACAGAAAGTATAGGCTAAGGATGCCAAAAGCATCAAATCCCTAGATAGGTTAAGTATGAAAAAGATAAGGGACCTTACGAGTTGTTTATCTAAGTTAGCATGTAATTTTTAACCCCAAGAAGGTAAGATGAGGGCCGTCGAAAACATGGGAAGTAGCCATATAGGGGTTGGTTCCATGATGAAAAGTGGGTCAATGGCCTTTAAAAAGATGGCGGCATCTGAATAGACCAAGATGCTTCCCTTTATTCACGCTCTGTACCTTAAATATTTCTTACACTTCCTTACAAGACCTTACAATTTTCTTACACAATTTAAATCGAATTACGTCGTGTAGAACAAAATATAATAGCCATTACAGGTCGTGATAGGAACGAACAAGTGCTTGGGGGTGCTACATATTTTGGTAGTTGTAGTAAGAGACAGAATAGGCATGTAGAATGTCATGTAAGGATCATCGGCAGGCAACCTAATTCATCACTTACGCAGAAGAGTCTGCGTCAAAGAGCTAAACTTTCGTTCCATATCTTAGGCAAGGCGTAAGAATAGAAGGTTCCAAGCTCGATATTATAAATCGCCTTCGCAAAGCGATAGGAAGTGGCGGTAAAAAATTTGATAGTATTTTCAAAAAGTTTTCTGCCTGTTCTGGAGGCTGGCTAACAGGGTCTTGCCCTCATGGGATAGTGTATGCCCTTAAATTTTTAATAAGATCGGAGAGTCCACGGGATTACGTTGATGTAATACTTAGTTTAAAATATCAGCCCAATGTAATAGTGAACGACATGGCACATTTGGTAGCCAAGCATGGCAACAAGCGTGTCGCTGATATGTTTTCACCATTCGATGGGCGCGTAGCCGAACCAACACCTGATAACATTGCCAAAGCTTTATCAGGGGAGATGAAGCTTTCCTTTCCCTGGATAAGATACCATGATGTTGACTCTCTTCAAGGCGGTGATCAGGGTTGCCATCCAGTAACAGGCCAGAAAACAAAACTAATTTTATTTGACGTATTTCACCAAGGAAACACAAAGAGTAAAGTTGAATCTCTACGACGCATATCATGTGTGAACGAGTTACATGGTATTTTAAACAGCCAAGTGGAAGAGCAACTGCATTCTTCCTTAAATAGGTCAAAACATTTTTTGAATAAAATGAAACCAGTAAATCATATATTCCTCCTTCGTTGCATGCTTGATTTAAGAAATAGAGAGCGCAATTTAAAGTGTGAAACAGAGTTGACAAAAAGATTTTCTATTCCTGGTCAATATGATACCATGGGTAGACTATGCTTCCAAAGGGCTGAACCAGAGACTGGCACACCCGCAGAAGAATTTTTACAAAACCAGCATGAGGACAGGGTAGGCCCATGGGTTGTAGAAAGCGGAGGTAATGAATCCGAGGTTAATGTCCAGAATGAGGTACCATTATCTTTTGAAAATGTATCTTTTTCTTCGTCTGACGAAAATGAAGAAGATTACCCATCCACAAGTGTACCAAAATCACCTGAACCCATCGCGGTATCATCTCCCTCTTCCCCCTTGGTAAGCACAACGCGTGAAGTCCCCTCTGGTTCAGAATGGGGAGCAAATTCTGCTTCGGTAAATTTAACACGCACGGAAAGTAAGGCGTCTTTTGCAAATATCTGTAATTCTTGGGTTTCAAGCCTAAATTTGATGGAGAGCGATAAGCAGACGTTAAAAAGTGGGAAGAACTTGACAAGCAATTTAATCAATGCTGCCATGAAAATAATAAAAATTGCGTCGCCAGGGTCAGGCTGTTACGAAATTCATGAAGTCAATGAAAGGAAGAGTGACTGCTCGTTTATTCAAATAATTCCCATTGGAGATTTAAAGTTTCTCTGGTTCCATTATGTAGAACCTTTGCGTGACATGAGTAAGCAACCAGTCTGGAGTAAATATGGCGTGGAGGTAACAATACCGGGGTCTTACTTAATTCTGGAACAGCTGCTTTGCCTACCCGTGATTTACACCTGAGAACTTGTTTTTCATCTAGGAACAAATTAAATTGACTCACATAGTGTGGAGCTTTGGTTACCCTGTTTGACTTCAAATACAACAATTCCTCTTTAAAAGCTTCGTTCTGGATCGACCTGATTAATTCCATCTCTGCATTGTTTACTTCTTCAACGCTCACTGTTGTTTTTGTGTCAGGTTTCCTTTTTTGCATTGCAGTTCTTAAGTTAGACACAAACCTGAGTATCCAAGCAATTGTACGTAATAACTTATCTTTGTTACTGAACCTAGATAAATCCAATATTGCTTCAATATTAGGCTGACCCTTCATGCCAGCAGTCAACATAGCATGTGTTACTTCTGGATTGTTTTTCAACTTTTCTTTCATGGCCGTTTCAGTAGCTAACTCCTTTTCACCTGGAGAGGTTGGCCACTGAGCTTGACTGTTCTTTAAAAAACTGGCACCTTCCCACCATAGAACATTGTTTTCAATGTCCTTATACTTCCCACGAGAGGGGAGGTCAGCGGGATTTTGAATCCCGGGGCAGTAGAACCATTGTTCTCTATTTGAATGTTGCAAGATCGCTGCAACACGAGAGCGTACATATTGTGTCCACGGCTTTGCGTTTTTTATCCAACATAAAACTGGCATTGAGTCTATCCAGTAAAAGGTTTTTATGGATGTACCTTTCATTTCACTTTGCAAGTTATCCTTTACATTTCGCACAAGTTTGCTCATTAGACATGCACCTAACAACTCTAGCCGTGGAATAGTTTGCTGTTTTATTGGAGAAACCTTGGCCTTAGACGCCAGAAACTTTATTCCAATTTCCCCTGTCTCATATGTTACCCGCAGGTATACAACTGCGGCATAAGCACGCTCACTAGCATCAGAAAAGCCGTGTATTTCTACCTGCTGCACATCTTTGCCTGAATCAAAAATACACCTGGGCATTTCTATACGTGGAAAATGTTCCAGATCTGACATAAACATGTCGTATTTCTTCCTGTCTGGACCTGCTAGTTCTTCATCCCAATTCTGTCTTTTTACACAGAGATCTTGGAAAAATGCCTTTAAATTAATAGTAAAGAGGCTTAAACAACCCAGGGGATCAAACACCTTGGCAGCCACCCTTAATAACGATCGCTTTGTGGGGGGTAAACTTTGAGCAAATTCAGGTTTTTCTGTTTATTTAGGGTAGTTTCAATGTCGGGCCCACTGCTCATCAGGGGTCTTTGATTGAGAGACTGTGAAAGGAGGGGTGTGAATGGAGGGGATGCAAATGGAGGAGGTGCCAAAGAAGGGATATAAAGGAAGAGGGTGTAAAACGAGGGGGTGAAATGAGAGGGTTTGAAAAGAGGGAGGGTAATGTCGAATTTCACTTGATAAGGCAAGGAAAGTACTATGATGTCAACGCTTGGTGTCAGCTATTATTAGCACTACAGCAGTTTTCACTTTGCCTTTTCATGACGTTTTAAGCATTTTACGAAGGAGCCCTTTTTCTACAGCATTAAGCTTTTTTCCATGCTTTTACGCACATTCCATGCTTCACAACCAGACATCATCAGACACTTCAGATGACATTTAAGAACCCTCAGCCCTGTTTTTTTCCGTTGTGTTACGTCGAGTTATTTTAAATCAAACAACTGCAGCGATCCATCCATGCATGACTTTGGTCTGTATCCTGCAGCAATTTTTCTCTGTATGTTTTGAAGATGACGTTGTAGACAAGGCCATGTCAGTTGTGACAGTATGAACTGGCTGATGGACAATCCATAAGCTACTGTGCTTGTTTTCCATCTTTGATATCTTTAAACTTGGAACTAATTCTGTCCAGATTATGTCTTATCCTTAAATGATTAACCACTGTGAAATGATACATGTTAAAGAGGAATTTATAGAAATCAGAATAAAGCTCGAAGTAGATAGCTATGTGCCTCCTTCAGAGACGATCAAACCTCAGCTAAAAGAATTTTTAAAAGATGCTAGGGAAATTTGTCAGCACAGGTGCTGGAACTGTTATTTCATATTCTCTCATATGTACAACAGTAAAGAGGATCTGTTTGAGATATTTTGGTTTTAGTTCTTTCCTCTGACGTTGGTACTCTGTAATCAATCAGTGTTTCAATCCTATTATTTTCTTCTCTTGGATTTACGACGGAAGGATTGGATTTATTACTAGAATCTTTCTAGTGTGCTATTTGAAGGTAGTGAGTCTCGTAACACGAACAAGCTTACCAAATATTTATGAAAATATATTTTTCCTTGTTTACACCAAGGGTTAACCAGTGTAAACTACCATCTTCATTATCGCAAAGCAAAGCCTCAAAGGAAAATGAATTGATATGAGCAATAAATAAAAGGGAATTTTCATTCAATGATTTATTCAATAATGTTTCATTACATCATATGACCGTGTTGATATCAATCATCAAACACAGACGATCTTAGCTTCACACGCCTTACGTTTACAAACATGAAGACGTGGAGGTCTTCTGAATTTCTCGATTCGCACAAATGAGAGAGCTATTGTTTATCAATGACCTGGCCACGTGGTTTCGCAGAGGAATCACAGAAGTGTGAAGGTGTCAAAGGAATTAATTGTTTGTGGTCGATCGAGAAGATGCTACGTTCTGTTATTGGGAAAGAAAACCTTTACATCAAAGATGAGAACAAACGAGGCAAAACTTCTCTGACGATGGTCTTAATGGACTGCGGTAAATTTGTCAATCGGGTATTAAGACTGCCAAGTATTTTTCACCGAGATGCTGGAGATTTTGCTAAGCAATTCAGGCCAGTGTGCAATGATTGAATATTGACACTCGTTAGATGTTCATTTTCGATTGATGATGATCTGATAAGCACGTACTTTGGAGGCAAAAAAAATCAAGGGCAAGAAAAGGTAGGATATATTGAGGAGTTTGTTACTTTTTGGGTTTACTTTTGCTTCACAAGAGAAGGTTGGGACGTTCGAGGTTTCAATGTTCTACTTTTATATCAGCATGTATTAGATCAAACGTTGGAAACACGAGAATCCCATTGAATCTTTAACTGTCAAAACTTTGATCAAACCAGGGTGTCTGTAAAGTAGTACATCAAATCTCTGTAAAGTCTCTGTAAGGTCCCCATCCATGAACTCTGATTAAACTATGGCTTTGCTTCCAAGATACTTGACAAACTTCGATAACAACATTGGGGTTTTGTATGTGATTCGAGACACTGTTGACTCAAATGAAGTCAGCTTTTGTACCAGGTAATCCACAACCCAATATTAAATTGGAAGATGTCTGAATTGAAGAGACTGAAGTGGGTCCGCTTGACTGGGTATAATTGATGCACAAAATTGCCTTATAGCACGTTCTCCATCAGGCTATTGATTCTTCAGGTAAGGAGAAAGCCTTTTTCGTCTGTCCTCTCCATAGCTGGCTGCCTCGAATATTCCCCCGTAGCAGGCCTCCTATATCCCTGTACTTCACCTAGTATTCATTAAAATAGGATTTAGTGATCAAGGAAAAGGTTCGATTTGTGATCACTTAATTGGCCCTTCCTACCTCCCCGCCCGTGCCTACCTTCTCCCCCCACCCCTACCCCAACCTCCGTACAGCTCCAAATAGATGGCCACCAACTTTCCTAGCGCGCCCGTTTTCGACTAAGCGAAGGTACAGTAAAGTATTATTAAAAAAGTAACTGTATTATAGTTAATTCTGTCTATTGACTAACAATACCGTATGATAAATTATAAGAAATAACGTAAATACGGAAAAAATGTTTAAATTGGCATGGAGGTAAACAAAATAATGTCTGTTATGCGGTTGGTAGTATCAACATATGGGTGCGACATCTCGATGCGACACTTTGCCTCCCCTCCCCTCCACTTGAACCAATGGGCCTTTTATGCTCTGCCCCAAACTACAGTTCACACTTGATGGTTTGATTGAGTGATGGCAGTCTTTCAATCAAAGATCCCCGATGAGCAGAGAACACGTTTAGGAATTCACTCTTAATAAACAGTAAACGTACCTAGCAGGTAGTTGAAGCACCGCAATTTTGAACACCAGGTGAAGAAACAAGCCACAAAGCACACTCAATCGCCCACTAGGGCCGTCTCTCACAGATCGCGAGGAGCCTGTGCAATCAATGAGAGCAAGTGTTTGCCAAAGGCCATGAAGCGTCTGATTACGACCCTCCCCCTTCCCTTTTGAATACCTAGCTACGCTGTTGAAGAAATTTTGATGCGGCGGTTAGACATCACTCTATTCAACTTCAGGCTGAATCCAGACACAGATTTGCCTTGTTACAATACAGGTACATTATTTAGTATCACTATGCATATTAGTTCAATCGGTTATTGCTGTTCTTGGCTCCAGAATCTGAACGTCAACCGGTGCTTCTTCAGTAGTATCTAGTCTAGATATATTAAAAATTATTCGAAAGTCTCTAAGCTGCACAAGTTCTTTCTCTAATTCACCGATCCACTCCAACAAAGCATCCGGAATCTTCCTGTTGGTCATGCACATAGCTATCACCAAACCTACGAAGATAAGAACGTGGAATACCTTAGGTATGGTACACAGAATGGTTACCGTTTTCTTAAGAGTAATACAACCCCCCTGTCTTTGGTCTAGTATGGACACCTACAGTGAAAGGAGATTAGGGGTCCAGGAGGGACCTTACCTACTCAAGAAAACTTATCGAGCAGATCAAAGGTTTTACACATCCTCTCAACGATAAAATCTCGACGATAAGGTTTGGGTTTCAATAAAGAGGGCGGCACCCTTGTTTGGTCGCATGTCCTTGTCCGTGAGGTCGCAATTAGGTCGCCGTAGAAGTGGAAGTTGCGGGGATCTCCACTTTGATCTACCGACAACGATCCTATTCACAAAAACGTTGACCTTTCCAAATTACTACGCCCAATTCAGACAAGAAACAATGTTTTTCTGCTCGTAAAACTATGAATGCGGCTGTATGATTTCAGTGCCTAAGTTCCTTTTTTCCTCTGTAATCTTAACATTCTACAATAAGCAAAGACACCAGTTTTGGCAATTTTTCTAGTTTTGTATAATATTTTATAGAAGAGCAAACGGATTTTGTAGAGTTTCCAAGTTATCGATTTATGAGAAACCATTGAGGAATCGTCAATGCCAGAATATTAATCGGATCCTCCACATTTGATCCGCATACTACTCAGCCGCATAATATCAACTTTATCGAACTATCAAAAGCCTTTGATGACTCATCGATGGCAGAATGATAATCGGATTTTCCACATTTGATCTGCATACTACTCAGAAGCATAATATAAACTTTATCGATTTATGAGAAACCATTGAGGAATCATCGATGCCAGAATATTAATCGGATACTCCACATTTGATCCGCATACTACTCAGAACCATAATATAAAAGTTAACGAACTATCAAAAACCATTGATGACTCATCGATACCAGAAAAATAATCGGATTCTCCACATTTGATCCGCATACTGCTCAGCAGCATAATAGAAACTTTATCGATCTATCAAAAAACATTGATGACTCATCGCTCCCAGAATACTAATCGGATTCTCCACATTTGATCCGCATACTGCTCAGCAGCATAATAGAAACTTTATCGATTTATCAAAAAACATTGACCAATCATCGATGGCAGAATGATAGTCGGATTCTCCACATTTGATCGGCATACTACTCAGCAGCATAATATAAACTTTATCGATCTGTCAAAAACCATTGATGACTCATCGATGCCAGAATAATAATCGGATTCTCCACATTTGATCCACATACTGCTCGGCAGCATAATAGAATCTTTATCGACTTATAAAAAACTCTTGACGAATCATCGATGGCAGAATGATAGTCGGATTCTCCACATATGATCTGCATACTACTCAGCAGCATAATACAAACTTTATCGATCTATCAAAAACCATTGATGACTCATCGATTACACATTTGATCTGCATAATACTGAGCAGCATAATATAAACTATATCGATTTATGAGAAACCATTGAGGAATCGTCAATGCCAGAATATTAATCGGATCCTCCACATTTGATCCGCATACTACTCAGCCGCATAATATCAACTTTATCGAACTATCAAAAGCCTTTGATGACTCATCGATGGCAGAATGATAATCGGATTTTCCACATTTGATCTGCATACTACTCAGAAGCATAATATAAACTTTATCGATTTATGAGAAACCATTGAGGAATCATCGATGCCAGAATATTAATCGGATACTCCACATTTGATCCGCATACTACTCAGAACCATAATATAAAAGTTAACGAACTATCAAAAACCATTGATGACTCATCGATACCAGAAAAATAATCGGATTCTCCACATTTGATC
Organism: Alatinidae sp. Z8VKAUB7J3; assembly: GCA_010016025.2. Taxonomy (NCBI): domain Eukaryota; kingdom Metazoa; phylum Cnidaria; class Cubozoa; order Carybdeida; family Alatinidae; species Alatinidae sp. Z8VKAUB7J3. The sequence goes on from JAAAKM020073195.1 coordinate 87,972,910, forward strand.
CGCATACTGCTCAGCAGCATAATAGAAACTTTATCGATCTATCAAAAAGTCACTAATATAAAGTTACATTTTTGTATTGCATGGTTATACATATCATTGATGGCAAGAATATTTGCATCTCGTAAACGGTTCTGGTAACCACTGTTCACAACTGCTTTACTCTGCTAATGACTATACAAGTATTTACAATTTTGTAACTAAAAAAATTTTACCTCATTATATACCTGTAGTAGGTTCTCATCAATTAGATTGGTATCCTTATTAATATCAATGATACGAACTTTTGTAAACTCCATCAACTGTTCAACCACTTTCCTGTCCATTGTGTGCCTTGTAATAACATAACAATCCACAGGTTCCTTAAACTGGTGCCTACATTAAAGTTGAAAATAGTATAATTAAGTGAAATAGTGCTAAAATAGCAAGACAGATAATGAGAAAACAAATTATCAAATTGTGCATTTTAAGGCATTGTGAAGCATCTAAAAAGTAACATAAGCCCAAGTAACTGAACTTGTGGACTTGCTGTATAGCGTCCTCTCCCATGTATAAACTGCTCCTAGGACTTTCTTTCTTACTTACTACTATGCAGGTGGTCTTCTTCCTATTAATCTCAAACCCCTTCCATCGACTTTGCTATTAAACTGTTTCTTCCAGCAACTTTTGCAAGCCTTGTTGAGGACCTGCTACCAGAGTTCAATGGTCTGCAAATCATATGTTGTTGAAATTGTGACCATCCAAAGAGAAACCATTCAAATCTTCTATGCCTCGAAATTTATTTTGTCATAGAGATCAAATAAAAACACATCCTAGCCCCACTCCTCTTTTTATTTTGATGTAATTGCTCACCTCATTGTCCACTCTGATGCAGGCTGTTTGTTCCCAGTACAGGTTGCGTATGAAAAATAAATACTTGCCATCTGGATCTAATCTTTCCAGGTTTGAAAGCCTTGGTATATCATCATTATCATCATTATCATTTTACACCCTTTTCCCTCAGTGGGGTTGAATGGGCAATGATGCTTTGCCACTTATATCTGTCCTCTGCTGCATCCTCCTCAATGCCCAACTCTTCCAGGTCTTTAACAGTGCAATTCATCTGACTTTTCCTTGGTCTTCCTACTGGTCTTTTCCCCTCAACTTCCATAGCCATATCTCTTCTTATGGTGCTCTCTGCCCCAGCTCTTTTCACATGGCCAAACCATCTTAATCTGTTCTTCTGTAGCCTTTTTCCTATGCCTTCCAGATTGCATTTCCTTAGAGCCTCCTCACTTGCCACTTGGTTGTACCATGACCATAGTATTCCTGGGGCCATATGCATAAAAAGTTCCTTAACTTAAGTGAAAATTCTTCCTTAACTTAGAAATTGGAACCGTGCCGGTAGGTTGTGTTGAAACTGGAGTATTGAAACCTGGTATGGCGGTGACATTTGGACCTATTGGTCTAACAGCAGAGGTAAAGTCAGTTGAGACGCATCATGAGGCCATTCCACAAGCTGTTCCTGGTAATAACATTGGCTTTCATGTTACAGATATTGCAATCAAGGATCTTAGGCGTGGATACGTATGTGGAGAATCTGAGAATGACCCCCCAAAGCAAGCCAAGAGTTTCAAAGCTCAAGTAAGTTACAGTATATTGACTTTGATCTGCCTGAGACTTAAACAAAAATTGACTAGGCTGGATAAATTGTTATTGTTAATTGTAATTTTGTGGACAGAAACCTCTTTCTACATTATGCACTGTGGCAAATGGAAAGTATTTTTGTGTTAAGGGACCTCTCCATTTTATAACTTTGATTAGAATTTTCAGCGCTCGAGAGTCAAAGAGACATGTATCATAGCAAAATACTAGTAGGTCTTCAACGTCTTCTATAGAACGAGTGGTCTTGACGTTGGTCTCTGGCCAATAAAGGCATTTAGTTCAGTATAAAATCTTAGAGTTTCCATTAGGTCTTACAAGTTCTAGATTAATTGTTTTGATTGTAGAAATTATGAGATTGCGAAGGAAGTATTCTATTTTCTCCTTGTGTCGTTTACCCACTTTTTTTCGTAACCCATTCCCACAAGTTTATCAGCATGCTTTTCATAAGTGATCTGGTTGTGTTTCGCTCCTTCCAGTAGGCGTTTATTGTGTTCTTCACTCCAGGAGGCAATGAGGGCATTTAATTTTTTATTTTTAAAGTGTTAATAGTATCTTTATGGTACTAGTGCATGTATTTCATGGTTTTAGGCAGCATACGGGGTTTTCTTGCAAATTATTTTGCAAAATGTATAAGTTTTGTGTCTATTGAAAAGATTTACCATTAATAATTCAGTGATTTTTCTTTCTTTTAAACATTATGAAAGAAAAACATACAAAATGTCACTCTTAAAGCACCGTTTGTGCAAAATTCACCGAAGAATGTGATTTAATCGCAATTGTTTAGCATTTACTACCAATAAAGTTTCTCGAACAAATGTCACCTTATTGCACAACACATTTTATCATGTTTTGCAAAATGTGAACTTTTTTTTTATCATTCTCTAATCTTATTTGATGGAAACAAATTTTTGGTACGAATTAAAGGAAGAATATCTAAGCTTAAAGTTAAAACAATCATGATATTCAAAGAAAAGTGACAAAACAGAAATGCCCAAAACTCTATAATGGTGCAACAAAAAATGTGAAGGCTAGCATGTGCTTTACAACAATTGTTAAGTTTTGACCGGAGCATAGACTTAACTTTTTGTGTCTCCTCGTAGATCATTATCTAACGATGAAGTACCAGGGGTGTATTTTATAAGACTGAAAATCAGTGCGTAATAAAGTGCGTGGAGGGGGGTTGTTGTTTGGTTCGCCCGCCGATCAATGCACTTCCGTTTGTGCTTTTCAAAGTATTCTTAAGAGAGCAAAACCAGAGAAAGAAACAGGGTTGCACAGACCTCACCTAAGTTGTTTCTATGAATTGGTAAAATACGCTATTCTATTCCATACTCCACATTTTCGCACCGGAGTCTGGGACTTAACAATGTAACTCTGACCAGGGCAACTTTAAATAAATTTGGCTTCATTTTTACAACTTAGAAACTTTTAGAATACCAAGTCATTTGAAACAATTCATCAAAACAGTATTGTTGTCTCTGTGAAACGAAAGGATTTGGGTACAGGGTATGACTTATATTCCAGTTCCAACATGTAGTCAATTAAGTTTGAAATGTTTTGACTCCTCGTGCACATTTTAGATTCTGACACAAAAACTACATACCCATGTTGTAAAGTCACGTCTTCAGACTTTCCAATCAGAATAAAGAGGAAGCAGAAATTTTCGTTTAAACATGATGTATATAAAGTCAACTTGCATACCCGCAACTCGTTACCAATTCACTACCTACTGTCAAGACGATAGTTGAAATTTGGAGAAAAGGAACTTGCGTCATCGATTATATAACATTTAATTGCTTATAAATATATATCGCAGGTGGATATCTTATATACAGATTTACATGCCAATATAGCAACATTATTGTCTACTCTCTTCATCCTACTACAAAAAACCTTATCAACCAGCAAGTTACATCGTTTGTCAACTGAACTGAAGTATTAAGACCGTGGCAGCTCGCTGTATTTTACTGAAAATGGTAAACCCAGAATCTGAAAGATTACTAATGGTGAGTAAGACAAGATATTTGAAAGCTAGCGAAGCGTGTTACCTTACACAAGAGTTCTTTTGACAACTAAAACGTAGAGCTACTATCAGAAACGTGTTGCTGTCACCTGGTAAGTGTATGCACGTCCTCAGAGATATTTCTAAGGACCTAGCATAATGTAGTTCAGGTTATTATTTTGTTTGGGATCTGGGGTGGCGATCAAACACTTTTAAAATGCAAGTGTGGAGTGGTGTAATTGATGGCACCTGTGCTACGAGAAGCACTAAGTTGTCTTGCATTCACAACTACGAATGAAAGTCATATTTTCCTTGTCAATTTCTGACATTATTCTCGGACTAGTCCGTCATAGAGAAGAATTCCAATTAACCTTCACACAGGTAAGTGCTTGTTTAATTTTCAAATTTTGTACCACAAATCAACTTTTCAAGGGCTCTTTTTGCTGCTCGTAATATTCCTGAAGCTATTGAAGCTACGGCTGTAAAACTGTAGTAGGTCCTTGACTGTTAAAAAAGGTCTTTTAAATAGTAACGTAAGGTAAGGTAGTCAAGCCAGATGTAAGTACTATCGGAAAGTACTACAAGTTTCGCTTAGCAGAATTGAACTGAATTGAACGTGAGGACTTAACATGTAATACAGATATTGGAGCCAAATGACTACAATAGACTTTTAGTAAAAGTGTGCAGGGCTTTAAAATTAGAAAGAATCGGAGAGCAAAATTCCTTCGCCTCTTCTCTTTTAATTAATTTTTTGACTCGCTATGTTGCTCCTATTCTGTTACAATTACCTCACTTCGACAGAGAGATGCTGAAAATTGAAATCGCAAAATAGGTAAATGAATAATCTGGAGTGTTTACTTGAGTATTAATATGTTTTCTATGAAAGTTTGAATCTCTATCATAGGACATGATAATTTTCCGGAGTCAGTCATTTCCTCTTATTGTATTTTCTATCTAAATTTGCTTCATTTACTTGTTCTACCTAATTATTGAAGATACTTTTTCTTATTAGTAACCTTGGGAAGTAGACCGCGCCATCAACATTTCTATTTAATTTCAGTTTATGCTCGATTTACATCACTTATTATTAAATTCTGTAAAAAATATTTCTCACAACTGAAATGAATGAAGAATAATTGTAGAATCTCTCATTATCTAATATTACGCCTCTTTCTTCCATTTAGAATATCGAAGAAATAAATTGAAAGAGAAAAAGTATATAAACTTTAATTCTGCTGTTCGTTGAAATGTTTGTAGCAGTTAACTGATATCCCTTCAAACATGTGAAGCCAAAGATAACCTATGAAAAATCAACCCAATCGATTAACAACACTTCTTACTAATAATGTTAAATATAAAGAGTAACGGGGAAATTAATTCAAAAGTCTAAAATATTTTGCTATAGTTCCATAATTAATTGAAAACTTACGAAAGTTGTGAGATTTTAATAGTTGTGCCAGGCTGTATCTAAACATATTTTTTGAGAGATACGCTCAGATATAATGGGTTCTAGGTCTCAATACTACAAAATATTAAACCGGAAACAGATTCTTATTCCGTCTAGTTTCAATAATGTATACTCACAGAGCATTTTGATCAATACTGGAAGAGGCACCGTTGTCTCCAACCCATACTTCAACACAGACTGGATTAACACCATTAATGGAAGCAGCATCAGGTGGTTACGTGGAAGTTGGGCGTGTATTGATAGATCGGGGTGCTGACGTCAACGCTCCAGCAGTACCTTCATCACGTGACACTGCCCTAACCATTGCTGCCGATAAGGGCCATTACAAATTCGTGGAGTTACTACTTAACAAAGGCGCGTGTATTGATGTTAAGAACAAAAAAGGTTGTTCTCCACTCTGGTTAGCAGCAAACGGTAAGAATTAAAGCAAGCTTTTCCCTTTGTAGTATATTAGAGACTATAATAGAAGATTTTAAACAATTATTTCGAAAAGTATGTCATCAGCGGCTTCCGGTTCCTTCAGTACTAATCTGGACTACTGCTTAAAACGTCGTTTAGTAACACTGATTTTAAAATGGAGGTCACGAAACGTAACTGAATAGTCAGATCTAAAGTCTTATCGATGCCCTCCGCGTGCACTTCGAGGCATTTCTAACGATGGATAGGGAAACGTTAAACGCAATACGCTGCGCGAATAGACCCGCGTTTGTTTTCCTTTGCCGTCTGAACTTAGAGAAATATTGTATGTGCTTTAGGTTTGTGCGTTTCCAGAGCGTGCTTTTCTGCGTGAGCGTTGAATGAGCGTGCTTTTTTACATGGACGTTGCATGAGCGTGTTGTCATGCATGAGCGTGTTGTCATGCATGAGCGTGTTGTCATGCATGAGCGTGTTGTCATGCATGAGCGTGTTGTCATGCATGAGCGTGTTTTTATGCATGAGCGTTGCATGAGCGTATTGCTATGCATGAGCGTGTTTTTCGGCGTGGGCGTATGAAGGTTTTCATTTAGTTTACTTTTCATCATGAGCGTTCTTCTTACTGTATTTATAGTTGAATATCTCCTAAGGAATTTCCTTTGTCGTATTTTTTGACTAGGTGGTCACTTGGAAGTTGTCCAGTTACTAGCCAAAGCTAAGGCTGATGTTGACAGCCAGGACAATCGCTGTGTATCATGCCTGATGGCAGCCTTCCGAAAAGGTCATGTAAAAGTTGTCAAGTGGCTTGTAAAACATGTCACCCAATTTCCTGCCGACCCCGACTGCAAGAGGTTTATGCAGACTATTACAGACAAGGTACGATAGTTACTCTTTGTTATTTTTTGGTTCCCACCGAAATATCTAGTCCTACTGGGCAGTTATTAAAGCATAATCGAAACTGAAAGTGTATTCGTCACAGCTGCAGTGCACCGGGTAGTAGAGTGAGTATTACTTAGTACTAGTGTTTCTTGGAATGGTAAGCCCTGAGCCATAATCACAACGTTTATTTCTTGTAGAAAATACTGTGCTGGGTATGACGTTGCCACCACGTAACCAAGGACGTTCTAGCACTGGGTTTAGTAGCGTATACCTTACAGGGCTATCTGATATTAAAAGCTATTCGATGCCGTGTAGCTCTGATCTGATGGTTGCAAACAAAGCCCTACCGAAGGTAATCATGACAAACGTTTCTTACAATAGACAGCATGTCAAGTGCCACAAATAAAGACAGCTATTACCGACTGGCGATCTAGCAAATCTATGCTAATAGCGCTCCTTCTTTACTTTGTGAATTAACGGGTGTAAGATGTCCTTCCCTGTGTCTTACTCAACCGCAAAGGGTGCCGATGAATCTAAATTCCATATGCAACACTAAGACCATACATTTAGCAATTTATCGGCATAAGGAATATGCATTTACATTAGAAGAGGGGGCCTCAGACAAGATGCCTTAGACAAGGCTAAAACTCGGCTTCTTAATACTTCCAACATAACTCAAAACCTTAACTTTAAGCGTGTTGGCCTGTTAGACGTCCATTATTTATTTATATGTACAGATTTCAATCCTTACCTTTTTAAAAATTGGCAGGGTGAACCAAACACCGTTTTGCCTCTTAATACATGCATACTCTGAAAAGTCGTCATAATTTCACGTAATCAAGCTGACCACGGCGCTAATGCGATCTAGCAAGCTTGTCTCCTCCCCCTTAACGTACTTGAATGCCACTCATAAAGTAAACTTTATCATAAAAATATTTATTTTCGCCACACACTGATCATAACAAACCGTCTGGAGTAATGAAGGAAAGTTTTTCGCCAAAATCGACCGTTAAAGACACTTGGTTTCATAAGCGAAATGCCAACTTCTACACGTCTTAACAGTTTTAAAATCGCAGCTGCTACAAGTCTAGGTCTTGTACATGTTAATAATGTGGGGGTAGTCGCGCGGAGTAAGAGCTTGCTTGAAGACTACCAGTCCCGCAGCGTTAATGCATCTGCCTGAACTTAGCCCACTCCAGAGTAAGGACTGATAGTTAAACGGTTCTTACCGTTCAATTGTTAGTAGCAAGGGGTCCTCCTCCAATTCTTGTCCTTGTTGTAAGGATTCTCTTCCGATTCGAATAAATTCTGAGAGTAACTGCATAACATTGTAATGTGTCTATGGGGCAAAAAAGAAAACAGCTCTGATTGTTGGCGTCTGTCAGTTGCAATTTTTAAGGATTGATCCATGTCATTTGGTAATTTTGAAACTACCCTAAATAAACAATAAAACCAACAAACAGACTACCTAATAAATAAAGGGGAGATGGGACGCCTCTCTCACCAGTCTTGACTGTTATTCGAGAAAGGAGGCTCAAACTCGCTGGTTATCTATAGCCGTGTTCACACCAAAGCTTAAAACGGTTTCGACAACGGTTGTAAATTTTATAATGGTTCACACCGGCAAGAACCGTATCGAAAACGGTTCCACAGTCGATGTAGTTTATATCGGTTATGGATGGGGTCTCAAAACCGCTTTAAGGAAAACCAAGGTGTGAAATATTTAAAATGTGTTAAATCTTGGGGTCAGTGCACAAGAGGATTTTCCTATCAAAATCATACTGGTGATGTTGGCTTTTGATTTATGGATGGCGTACGTTAAGCTCAGCTTGGAGAGAAAAACAAATCCTTAACTTGAGGGACTTGCACAACCTGTAGGATTCCTCGACGTACACGAGTTGTCATGACTTTCCTATGAATTTTCCCTCGAGTTAATTGTAGCCTTATGAACAAAAACTAAACGATGGTGTAGTTTGGTGAACCATGACCCTACTCTGTGACTACAACTATGAAGAGCAATGTCCTATTATTAATACTATTTCCTATTCCGCCATTATTAACCGATATTCCGATGCATCCAGTATGAACTGATCTCGAAACGGTTGTAGTTAAAATGGGTTCAAGACCGTCATAAGTACAACCGTTTCGACAACCGATGTTGGTGTGAACACGGCTTATGTAGAAGCAAGAATGAACTCGCCGGCGACATCCTTTTTTGGCAACCAAAACATGGTAAGCGATCCATTGGAAGACCTCAAAGGATTTATACGGATAAGCTAGTAGATGATACTAAACTGCATCTGGAGGATATTCCTAGACTGATGGAGGATCGGCAGAGTTGGAGGGAGCTTGTGAAGCGATTCAGAGATAGCTCGACCCGATGATGATGATGTTGCAGTTCTGATGTTGCCAGTTGAAATTTGTCAGATATGTGGGAAAGGAGTGTGGTATCATCTGCATATTTAACGAAAGGCTCTCAACGAGTCGTCAATCAATCTAAATTCTTGTGATAGACTTTTCACGTCTAGGGTCACAAATTCATGGAATATGTTGAATAAAGTAGGTGATAGGTTACAGCTTTGCTTCACTCCTACTAGTGCTTCGAACCATTCAGTCAGTTTACCATCTATTGTTAGTGTGAATTTGTTGTTGCATATAGTTGCTTGACGATGTTCACTATTTTATCGCTCACAACTATATAACATTTAGGAGCCTGTCCTAAGGGAGGTCTTGCACTTTTGCCAGCGCTAGAATATGCTGTATCAGCATCACTGCAGCCTAACAGAGCTAAGCGGAAAGTGTTGCCAACTCTGCGTTGTCTGATGTTGTCTTTAATGTAAGACCACTCAAATTTTTTGCTTTCGTCAAACCTTATTCTGGGAATCCTTCTTCTGGGTTGTACACTTTCAACCATACCTTGTAATAATGCTTTCGAGGTTTGACCTGTATAGATGTGATTCCCATAGATACAACAATAGTGATTACAAAATAATTGCCAGAATTTGGGGATTTGGGAAACACTATCTTAAAGGTTATAGCGAGCTGCAGTTTTGTAAGACCACTGAAAATTTATGGTAGCCAGATTTTAAAAGGCTATGCAGTGGCCCCTGTTACGCCACGTTCAACGCTGTGGCCACCGCCAATAGCTTTGTACAGAGGAAGCGCTTAATCTAAAACGTTAAAGAGGACCGGGAACAATGAGACTCATGGAAAGTGTCAAATTTGCTGACTCTACAGTATCCGTTAACAAGATTGCGTACTTTCAAGCCCTTTTTAGAATCATTTTTAAGCACACATTTTAACAAGCCTTGCAGCTTGACGGTTTAGCGTAAGTAAAGAAAAAATATTGAATAAAATTCACACGCAGTACGAATTCAGCACCTTTCAGTGATGATGTAAGCGTGGATTATATCATCATCATTCGCTATTCTACAGCTGCGGAAGATTGCGCACCTACACGTAAGATCCGTATTCGAAGTTTCCGATCTTTGACTGCAGCACTTAGCATTTCCAGACTGAGGTTGGCATGAATTACATATAATTTCTAAAAGTATTTTTATGGACATCGTAGAGGATGTGTTATACAATTCGACGAGAGCTGTTATAAAGTTGCAAGGTAAACATTAGTGTGAAATATTGTTAATTAATCTCAATCATACGGAAAGTAAACTTATTAAATCAGACATTACTTTCAGAGAAGCTTTCGCTCACTGGCAACACAGAAAATCGCAAATCATAATACTAGAAAAAAGCAATAGAGGGATGTAAGAAAATACTTGATTTGATAGTAATTTAAGTTGGATAAAATTAATGTCTTTTTTCAAATAAATTTTCTCGTAAAGGAATTTTGAACATCGGAAAGGCTAGCTAGCGAAGCGATATTTGTTCGTCATAAGACGAGAAACTGTAACCCTCAATAAAAGTATATTTTCCAGTAAAAATAATAATTTAGGACAATATAATTGTATTTTTAATCTGTCACCTAAGTGATATTTTTATTGGACGGAAAGGATAAGAAGGAAAGAATTTTTGACACCCCAGACGGGTTTTGCAGATGAAGCAGACCCAGAAGTCTCGTTGTCAACCCTGATTTTAACCATAGAGTAATCGATGCGAAATGTAAGTTTTGAAAAGAACACCAGAGAAATATTAAATATATCATCACCTCTATTTTTATTCTCAACGAAGCCTACTTCTATTTTCCTAATGGAATAAAACGTAAATTTTACAGAAGTTTAGTTCACTACAGTAGCAGAAATGTCATTCTCCATCCGAGATTGTTAAAAAGAGAAGCTTAGAGTTCAGCCAAGGGTCCTACCATCAAGTCATATCTGCTATGCTCCTGATTGAACATGTAGTCCTTTTGTCCCTCTAGGAATTCCTCATAGCTCATCACACCATCTTTATTCAGGTCAATGGTTTTAAATGACTCGTCCGCAACTTTCTCATCCTCAATTCCTAAAGCCAAGAAGTGTTTTCGCCATTCTTCATATGAAATAACTCCGTCTTTGTTAGTGTCAATAAGCCGGAATTGTCTTCCGAATACGTCGCATGCCGCTTTAGCTTGCATTTCTCTCATATCAGGATCTGTCATAATGAGATAATGCGTCTTGTAGTATTGTTCAAACGTCATGCTATCCGTGTCTTGAAAAACATCTGCTACCCAGTCTATCAGCAGTTGTTTCCATTCCTCTTTCTCTTCTGGAGTAAAGTTATTTATCTTGGAAACCATGTCCACATATCCGACTATGGCAGAAAACAAATCAGAAATGCAAATCAGTGAAAGCAGATAGAACGTATATTAAATGCAAATAATCGGACAGTTGTCTTTTCGAACAATCAATCGTCTTGAAACATTTGTAACTGATCCATAGGACACAAACTCTCTGTTTTACATGTTTATATGCCCCACGTTTACATGTCCCACGTTAAGATGTCCCATGTTTACATGTCCCATGTTTACATGTCCCATTTTTACATGTCCCATGTTTACATGTCCCATGTTTACATGTCCCATGTTTACATGTCCCATGTTTACATGTCCCTTGTTTACATGTCCCATGTTTACATGTCCCATGTTTACATGTCCCATGTTTACATGTCCCATGTTTACATGTCCCATGTTTACATGTCCCATG
>JAAAKM020073195.1:87984551-88039551 GCA_010016025.2 Alatinidae sp. Z8VKAUB7J3
TTTACATGTCCCACGTTTACATATCCCAGAGCCTAGTGCAGCATTACGTGTGCAAACTGGTTCGATCGAGCAGGTGTCCAAATGGGCTCGATAAGAATATACACATCCAGAGCAATGGATTTGTAAGGGGGGCCCGCTCGACAAATTTGAACATATTTAAAACTTACTAAACTTAGCTATGCAAAGGAATCGACTGACAAAATGTAGTAGATAAAACGCCAAATAAGGAAACTTTACAGATAACGTTTCCTCTTCTTAAAGACACCTTCAGGTCACACACGTGTTGTTTAGCCAATATTTAGTAACAATCTGTAGGTGACCTAAAGAGGTCTTTAAGAAGACGAAACGTTGACAATGAAATTTCCTTATTTGGCGTTTTATCTACCAGGAAAACCACTATATTTGGGTGTATTGTTTATGAAAAACGGCAAAATGTAATTTGAGGGCTAACAACTTAAAATGATAAAATATCAGTTTCTTTCACGTAAACATTTTTGTCATTACTGAAATTATCTAGCAAAAAAATTGGCATTACAAGAAGTTTTGTAAAGAATGAAACATCTTTTTGCACAAGATCTTATGCATACATACATTGTAGGTTAAATGGTTTAATAACAACCTAATTATCAACATCCTTCTTTTGTACTCATCTTTGGTGTTGAGTCCTGGCCCCACTTCGTTAATCCAGCCGCCCTCTAATATCTTTAGGTGTTTTTCTGCAGCAAGTGATGAGGCAATACGCCACACGCTATGACGGCCTATCTCCGCCCTACACCGCCGGAAACGTTCGATAACAACAGAATCAGGGAGCGAATTTAATTGTAATTATATTTCCCTTTAAGATTTGATGTTGAAAAGGCGGATCTTGTGCTAGTGTGACACCTAATCAAAAAGAAACATGAATAAATTATACGAGGAGACATCGTCTATGTGCTATATATAAATGTACACCCAACAATTTCCAACAATTTAAAGCTCTTGAGAGCTTGTTAAATGTATAGGAAACACCTGTTTGTAGCCATGGAAGGCGTGTGATAAGATGATCTCAACTTAGAAATTAAACATTCACATATACCTACCTGTCCAGTTGTTAATCAAATTATAGTATGAGTAAGAGTAGCAGCTCGCCATGATACCCACTTTGTTTTAGCTCCAATTGACGATGCTTGGGTACGTCTTAGACCGCGTTCTTTTTATCCAATGCGGCCGGGAAGTAGTTAAGACTTACTAAAGACTTGCTCTCAGTTGCTGCCTAATGGGGTGGAGTTCTTTGCCTTTTCAAGATTCTGTGTACACCAACCCAATGCGTAGCGTGGAACCATTCGTAGAGACCACTTACCGTAGTCATCTTGGCGTTCTGAACTACTACTACTAGTAGTAGTAGTAGTAGTAGTAGTAGCAGTAGCAGTGGCAGCAGTAGCAGTAGCAGTAGCAGTAGCAGTAGCAGTAGCAGTAGCAGCAGCAACAGTAGTAGTAGTAGTAGTAGTAGTGGTGGTCAAAGTGTTAGTGATGTTAGTGCTGTGAGTGTTAAATTTACACCCAGGATGTAAGCATGTTCTTTGGTAAGTTCTATGATCTTCTTCTTAGGTCTTAGTAGCGTCTTCATGTCAGTTGCTCGTTCCTCGTTTCTTTGATTGTCTTACGATTGACTTCAAATAAGATATTTCTGTTATAGTTGGAATTCGGGTTCGGTTCACGCGACAATACAAGTGAAAGCAATGATATGGTGATAAACTATCTTTATTTTGTAAGGGACTCCGTGTGAAACTGCAATTTCACACAGTTCAACCATCAAAGCAGAGATAACTCCAAAATAATGTTTCTGTGGAGAAATGAAAGTCCAAAAAGTTGATTTCAAAACTGTCAAAATATCTTAACATGAACAAAACGGTGCAATAAATATGCCCTGTACGTAATTAAACCATCACTCGACTAAGGGGATACATTGTCAAGTAAAGAGAAAGTAACTATTGAGCAGAAGTAACAATGGCAAAATTAACATTGCCGTTATATTGTAATATCAGGCATGGCGTTAATTAAACTTAAACTGTATTATTCTGATAAATTATTCTTGAAAATGAAGTTAGGGAGTAAAGCTAAGTATTTACTATGTGTTTACACTTATCGTTCGAAGAAATGCTTATTCAGGCATAAGCCTAAAAGGAAGTAGGACATAACCAAAATAGAAACTATGCGCTTGAAGGTTACCCCACCCTTCTGACTGTTGCTAAAGCTAGTTTATCAGTTTAAATGAATCTAAGTGTATGGTCCCCTGTGTTCAATTAATGGGGGATAATTATGAAATCACTACACAACAACGCCCGCAATTCCATGTGAGATGCCTGAACGTACATGGCAAAATGCATGTTATTATTATATACACTGGTGACTTCAGGTAACAATCAGAAACCCAAAGAAAATCTATATGTTATTAAAACTTGTAAACGATAAATTTTCATGGTATGCACAGCAAAGGTCTATCGCATCCCGAACATGTGTTCCTCACAAAAGTTCATTCCTTCTGATTATTTTTCAAGGAAAGATCTAGACTTATTTTAAAGTGAATCTTACAGTAGCCTCTTCAGTTTTTACGGAATCTTGCTCGGCCAATTAAACGATTCTGCAGATTCTACATTCTCTCAGTTAGTCTTGTATGTGTTTTTAATACATTGTTAGTCTTTTACTATTAACTATAAATACCGTCGTGTCTTTTACATGTAAGGTAATTTTAGCTCAACAATGCTCTCAGAAACCAAAACCAAGTGTGAACATTAATTTAACTGTCAGACTCAGTTTTATCACTTAAGCTGTAGGAGAATGAGCCTCAAACAACTGCCAACCTGGCAATATTGTTTTTCTTGCGCTGACCATACATTTATACGTAAGCAAGGGGGAGAGGGAGGGCTTAAGTGCTCTGTTGCTAGTAATCGATCAATTGAATCGAACGTTCTTATCTGCGGACAAGGCGGGCTAGGGGTCTAAAACCCAGCAATTTTGATGACTTCATAAATGTAGCATCCTAACTGCAGCTGAAAGAGGTGCGTATTGGTTGCCTCGGCCTTTGAAAACGTCCGCCAATATAGATAAAGTATGTATTGTACTCTGGACAGTCCTTTGCAAACGTTCTCTAAAAATTTCATTACAGCTCACAATTGAATACAATGTCATACTTTGCTGTATCGTAATCAACAACTTTACGCATGTGTGAAATCTTGTAGTTGCAGCAGAACCTAGTCGAACCAAGATACCAGGTTTAAAAACACTTTAAACCAAATTGTGGCGATGGTAGGAAGGTGCAGTGCTCTTTATACAGACCCAACATAACACCGTCGCTACAAATTATGTGGAAACGAGAAACTTGGATCCTAAATATAACCTACACGTTTCTTCTCAGCAAAGAAGCCCATTAGGTTTGCTGTTGATTTTCTTAATCATATCGGCCTTAATTGCATCCGTATCGAAATGCGGGTCGCAGTTAAGACAAAATATATCGGGCAGCATATTTTTCTACACCCCCATGACGTACAGAGAACCTTACGAAATCAATTCATAGCTTGCCACCTCTTCTGTTTTTCCTGCACGCGCAACTGATACCGATGCTCCAAATTTACTAGTACAAACTTGTTGTTTTCCTAAAGAAACTATATTCGACAATTTTTTTAAATTTATAAAAAATGAAGTAAAGGGCTATGTTTGAACCTGTGAGAAGTAATCTGAGGGGGTTTTTTTTGCTTCGTAATCAATGAGAAAGTCTGTTAATGCAAGAAGTACAGAGATCTTCCTGGAAAACGTTTTCAGATTTCCAAAATATGGTTAGACCGAAGTACATCATAAAACTCAATCAATGACTTCGCTTCGAATCTTCTCTATAAAGGGGTGTTAACAAATCAACTCCGTGATACTATTTTTCTTTGCTGTTTCGTTGTTACAAGGTAAGCTGAGAAGATTGAGTTATTGTTCCATCGCCCTAAAAATCCACAGTGGTCCAAAAGGCTTTTGATAACAAGTGCAAAATCAGTCACCTGCTCTTCAATCCCTATTTTCTTAAAAAATATCGCAACATTCTCAATCTCGTCAAACTTGGGAATCTCATTTCTCAGGCTCTACATCTCTTCTAATAAATAAAGGGCAGCTGGGGCCTCTCAATTTAGGCTATCGGGCAGAGAAGCAAGCCACTGTCATCAATGAGAACAGATACTACATCCACTCCCTGCCAAATGGCCAACAAGCGATCTAGTTTATGGCTCCGTCTAGTGAAAGCGCCAGTGAAGGCCCCTGGAAAGCCGTGCCCGCTATACATTACCTATCCTTGTGTAATAAATAAATCAGAAAGCGCTCTAGTCGAAGGGCGGAAAACTGTAGAGTCTATTTGGGGTTACTGACATGATGCTCTGTAAGAAGAATACCCTGTGTGTGACAAGGGAAAGCATTTAAAAAGTGCGTGCGCTTAATTTTGGTAGTTTTCAATTTCCCAGCCCCCACCCCTCTTCACTTTGAAAGAACATCTTAAGAACAATAGATGTTCGCTTTGGTCTTACCCTCTATTTTCACAGACAATCTGGCTTCATATTTTAGGTGGTTTAGACGCATACTGAGAATGGAAGTTGATAAGAAAGTATGGGGGAAATACTTAAGTAAGTGGTGCTCGAGGGAGCCGAAGGCCGAGTAAGATATCGGCGTACGTTATTGAGAACGATTTCCGTGGGTTCAACTCAGGAAAGTTTATACACCGTTCTGAAACACTTGAAGACTAGTCACCAGAAATCCATAAACAGCAAATGTTGCATAGAATAGAAACAATATACGAACAAAATAATAACTCCAAATTCACAATATTATCTCAAGACGTTCACAAAAATGTCAACTCGGGTTGAGTTAACTCAGAGTGAGCCATCTTCCGATGCCGCGTTAAGCGAGGCCTAAATATCTGGAAACCATAATGATGCTTTAATCATGCTTTTACAAAATAGCAACAGCCTTTCACACGAAATGCATTACAACATCGTAGAACACTAATACATCTAAAATCTTACCTCCCACAGGGTCATAATGTCTGGAAAATTAAATTCTCTCTTAAAATTAATTAGTAACCATTTGAAGCAAAAAAATAGATTTCCACATTCTTTAGACTCTAAAAGAAAGAAACAGATAGAGTAAAATAGAGTAATTAGTTAGTGGCAATCTCTCAATCAAAGACCCCTGATGAGCAGTGGGCCCGACATTGAAACTACCCTAAATAAACAGGGAAACCACCAAACATGCTAACTAATAAATAAAGGGCAGCTGGGACGCTGCTACGATCCCCTCAATTTGTGCTACCGGGCAGAGAAGCAAGCCATGAGGCAGGCCCAACCGCCCAGTAGGACCGCCTCTCGCGGATTATGGAAAGCATCTGTCATCAATGAGAACAGACACTACATCCAGCACCAAAATAAGCGTTCGTCCAATGTCTGCTCCGATGTCTGAAAATGTCTGCTTTGAAAAACTGTGCGCTTGTTGCCGGATTTTTAATGTAACAAAACTAGGTGAGAGGACCTTTGTGACCTACATGATAGGATCATGTAGGGGGCGCCTTTAAGTTACAGACTTTATAACTATCACAAAACGTAAAAAACAACTGTTAGTATTTAGAGGGAATTTCATCCTTTATTTATTATATCAGAGTATTTCAACCTTGATAATCTATGGTTCTATGTTAAGAGCATTTCTAAATGTAAAAAAAAATCTGTACGGAGATAAACAATATATTTATTATTCACACTGCCAAATTCCTTGGGTCAGTTTCAAACTTAATACATGGATGTACCATGACGAACTGATATCAAGGCCATGAGATTTTATTTGCTCAATTTTAGTGGAACAGTGATGCCCTGAATCAAATGCTAGACTGGACTTGCACTAACTGGCAGGGACGTTCCGTCAGTAAATGCAAGACATACATTGCATAAAAAAAGCTTCTCAAAGTATACATACAGTAATCATGTCCTTATCCGTGTTAAAACCTTGTTGTTTCTCAAGGTCGGCGTGAAGGAGAGGGGTAGGGTCTGATCTCAAATACACCAAATTCTTCATTATATCTATTCTAAATGAATAAAATTATCTGCTAAAAGGAAGACTCTGGGGGCCGTAGTTGCAACCGACACCTAGTTCCCCTGCCCAATATCTGTCGACTCTGTTTCTTGTGAGACCTATTTCAATTTAGATTTGGACGCCTTACGTTAAGAGGTGCCGTTTTAAAAAGTTAAGAGGTGGCTGTGTGAGGAGCGGCAAATGCCACACCCACTATTATTCTTCTCTACTCTGCTACGTAAGATATAGTTTAGAATTAAGTGCAAATATTCACACTGCTGAAAATGTCCAACCAAATATTATAATAACCTTTATCAAACAATTCACAAAATGAATAAAATTTCTAGTAACATTAACCAAAATTAAATGTTGAAAGGGGGGCTCAGCCCCACCAACATTTTTCAAATTTGTAAGAAAGGAGCTCAGCCCCCTAAGCCCCCCTCCACGGCAGCTCTCCTTTCGTTCCTATCCATAGAACTTTGTTATTTTCTCATCATTTAACATACTAAGTCCAGACAACCGTAAGATAACAACTAGACACGAACGACGCGTTAAGAACAGTGCCGGTTTTAGGGGGTGCCAACTGTGCTTCTCGGCCTTTTGGCAAGGAATGGATGTAGTATCTGTTCTCATTGATGACAGATGCTTTCCATAATCCTCGAGGTACCAGAGTTGTAATAAATTTTCACGAGGAAAAGTCAACATGCGTGCATGCGTTAGTATCAAATAAATTTCAAATGGCAGCAAAAACAACTACGGATACTCATGAGCACCGAAGGAAAAGAAAAAGAAAAGAAAAGAAAAAGAAAAAGAAAAAGAAAAAGAAAAAGAAAAGAAAAGAAAAGAAAAAGAATGCACCAGATACCTAGCGACATAAAGTAACAACTGACAAGAATGCTGCCAATCTCCAATTACACAACGTAGCACCGGTTCACAAAAGAGCCAAACAATGATGCTAATATTCTGCTAACATCAAATACAGTCATCGGTCTAAATAAGGTGAAAACCACTAAGGATATCGAGATACAGCAATACAGCTACATCCACCCAGTAATTTCTAAAAGCATCAGAGCCATTTCACAAAAACCAGATAACGCTCTGGAGATTTAAACAAGTAACACTGCAGATTGTAACAACGCCAGTAATCTGTTAAAAAAATCAGAGCCAGGCTGTGTTTCTTAAGGAAAGAGACATACTGAGATATTTCTTCCTTTTCATTTAACGTTTCGCCAAACTTCACTAATGACACCTTCAGAAATGAGAAACTTATTGCATAAGTGGATGAAAACTATATATCCAGAAAAATTGAACTCGATTGTCAGTTGCAACAAACTGTATATATGTTAATGACACCATCTGGCCTTTTGTCACCTCTCTTAAGAACAATCTCTTTAATAAGAAATCCTCCCTGGCTGTCAAAGCACTTTAAATTAGCTCACATCCTCTCTACTGTTACTACTACTACTTGCAGCAGAAACAATGAGTATGCAAATTTATGCCTGTCAAATCAACCAATCAGAAGCTAAAGGTACTCGTCTAAAGGTAACATATCACAAATTTATACATTAGTATCAGCAGAGAAATAGCAGAGAAGTGATACTAATTAACAAGGGGCAAATAAATAATCAAAACAAATAGAAATATAATATTTAATAACGGAATCATTAGTGAAATGCCATTGACCGGCTGTCGTTGCACCCTCATCAAAATGGCTCATGCAAAGAACGAGTTGTTCAAACATTCAAGCATTATTTATAATAACTCGAAAACAAAGAAAGGGATCGAAGCAAAAATTTGTTGACCGCTGATTGGACAATCGTTACGACCTACCAACAACTTGGAGGTGCCAAAATTGTTAAAACAATTTCAGAGAAAACACAAACTCCTTTTGTCGCCAAAGTAAAGGATCCCGGGTTTTGATGAAAACCGCTTCTAAAACTTTCAGATGGAAAGCTGATCTAGCTTTAGCTAAATTTTTGCAGAAAAGGATGTTTACAAGTAAGTATGAAAGAGAAAATAGATTGGATGTCCAAGCCACCATCGTTTAAGGTGACAGGGACTCTGGTAAATTCTGAAGTATGAACAATGGCCGGATTAATTGATATTTTGCTTTTTACTCTTCAATGCAGCACATGTTTTGGAAAGAGTGCTTTACTTTTTATAGATTCCAATAGTTTGTTTGTTGTACAAAACAGGAATATTGCACGCAATAGAGGAAAAATTATGTATTTGAAAGCTTTTTTGCCTGGCACTCCTCAGAGTACAATCGTCAGAATTATCAAAATGAAAAGTGTTAAAAGAAAAAGAAATTGGACTGCCTGAACGGCACATGTTTTTGAACCAATCAGTGTCCACTACAACTAGGTTGACTTATTAGCTTAATGTTTTCGCTATTTCGTGCAATATTCTTATAGATTCCATGTCCTCTTCTATAGGCCATGCTTAGATTAAAGATTTTTAGTGTAGTTCTACAATTATGGACACAGGCAAACTACACATTTCTCATTTTAAATAGGCTCATTATCATACTATGTTTTGATGAGTGGCATAACTACAATCTAATTGATATAGGTAACCAAAATTTAGAGCAGTAGCATAAATTATAACTCCCGATGGAGAAAGTATTAACTTCTAGATGCGTCTGAGTTAGAATGCGAAGTAATATGGTTTCATAACTCGAGTTGAGCTTTGTACAACATTCCTTGCTGTTTCTAATTAATTAACTCAACGACTCATCAATTGATTGCAGGCAGTTCTGCAAGAAGAAAATTTTGAGTGCGACTGGATGTTTAGGATGTCATTCGCATCGGACATTGCAAAGGTAAAATGAATGCAGGTTATTACTTAATATGGATCTGAAGTGAATTGACGGTTGACACGTAATCAATAATAAAGGGACTCGAGAATATGTAAAATTTTTGATGAAGTATATCAGCGATAAATGGGTCAGCTGCAAAACGTAATGTACATTTTATCTATTTCCCTATTTGTAGCCTCTGAGTATTCTTTTTGGAGTTAAGATTTGATTCCCAGATTTCTCCGAGCAGGTGTTGTCTACTGCTTTTGCTATTCCATGAACGTGAGTCCAGCGAGACATTGATTTCATAGATGCCTCTCTGACCATCAATGTGTTTCGGCTCCGACTGGGGAAAAGCTCTCCACCCCTTTGTTTCTGGTATATGTTCACATTGCACTAACTTTACTACTTTACCTTTCTTGCCTCAGCCTCCAATGAATTCGATTTCATTTAAAAGAAAATCATCGATAGGCTACATAAAGTCCCTAAATTATTAGTGGAGATTATTTCTGACATAATTTGGCATTGTTCACCATTTCAAAATACATTTTTTTTGACTTTCCAAGGAATATACAAATATTTCTCCATTTGTCAAATAACAGTCTCCTAAGTGAACAGTGCAAATCAATTTATAATCGTACAGTTGTCAGTTTTCTGGATGACGACAGGGTTATCAAGTTAAGTAGGTATAGAATATTGCTACGATGCACCAGGATGCGGTCTCAATCCGTTGTGCTTTGGAAATGTGCAGTACTTTTTATATATTGTAGTTCATGCTTGATGTTTTATCCTTTCAGATGATTTATCTTTAATTAGGGGTAATTCCTGGGCGTTGCTAATGACAAATTTAATTGTGAAGTAAATCTATTAAAATTGGCCAAGTATTTTACCATCGTGCATCCGGAACCTTTAACCTTGTAGGGTGCTCCTGGCGGCTCTTTTTTCCAAGTTGAGCGGACGTTTTGTCCCGCACGGAGGTACCGTAAGCTTTTCTTTTTAGATCTCGATCTAATGTTATTTCCTGATGGTTTATCTCCAAAGCACGCAATCTTTGTCGTAATAATCGTACTTTTGCCCAATCTCTTCACCTTAGACGTACTTTGTCGATCACAACTCCCGAAGCACAACATTTGTTGATCCAAGACTTCCACTTGATGATGGTACAACAGCAAGACCAAGAAGTCGAACTGATGTAAGTTATCATAAAAAGCTTTTTCTTGCAACTGTACATAACGTTCCAGCGGACACACCCATCCCTTCTTACTAGCCATTGGATGGTAGTAAAATGTCACAAGGAACCAATTATGCCTCTCTACGTCATATAATAATGCCGTTTATATTAGTTTATAATCTTGACTCTGTACGCAAAATGTCATTTCTCATAGGAATGGTTGTGTGTTTATGTTGCCTGAGATTTATTGGCTTTGCCTTATCAATCGCCTACCTATTTGGTTAGTTATTTAGTTGTGGGAGGCATTGCTGTCAAGGTCTATTTCATTATTCAGTATTATATTAAGGTTTGCTGTATCGTTCCCTTTCCCATAGCCATCAACAACACCAAGCGCTCTGGATAGGCTGACAGGTAGGCGGCCACAGAGACCACCTCCTCCACTCCCAGGAGCCGTTGCTGGTGACTCGGGAACACCGGTACCATCAAGTAAGTTGGTTTTGCATCCCTTATACGTATACAGACGACGTCAACTAACCACGATTAATGTGGGCTTTTCTGTTACTTTCTTTGATTTGAATCCATAAACGGAGCACTGGAGAGTCCATTCGCGCTTTCGTCCTATCACTAAGGCTATTACATAGGCATGCAGTGAAATTACGGCTATGGCCAACTGAATTGAGGAAGTACCAAATGATTACTGACATCTTTGATTTATCTATAGAGCCACCACAAGTTAAATTTGAAAAGACATTCCTGGATAAAGTTACAATTTGGCAGGGAGATATCACACGACTAGAAATTGATGCAGTTGTAAATGCAGGTAGGTGGGTTTGCTTGACCGTTTGAAGTGTTACTTTGCAGAATTACTTATAAACTCTGTGATTTAGACATACCTAAAGCTTAGAGTGTAGAAGTAGGATTTTCTTAAACACCTTGCTGTCCCTGACTTTTATATAAATATTTAGCGGTTCATTTGACAACTATGAAATAATTTTTTAAAATTTTTTCCATACATTTGATTTGTGAGATTAAAGTGTCTTCATGCTAATGTGTTGATTCGCTGCTACAAGTATACCATTATTTGAAACTGAGTTTTGAAAACCACTTACAATACATATTCTTTCTAAGCAACTTCAATGTTGTTTTACGTTGATCTTTACTATTTTTCTAGTCTCTTTGTTATATGATCGGTTAAGTAGGCCTGGGAAGTAGGTAAGGGCTAGGAGGTGAACTTACAAGCTTGTTTATAACTTAACGTTGTTTTTCAAAGGCCTGCTGACGAGCATTTGTTGACAGCATTGTATTCCTTGATGACATTTTTACTATATCCCTCTACCACGATTCCACTGTTTCTCTGCCATTTTTCCTATACGAGATGCCACTGTGTCCTCCATTCTGCTTAGTCCAGTAAATCGTCTCTTATCAAACTGAACCCTTATATGCCCGCGTTTTGAGCTTACTTTCACTCGTTAGCCTTTATCCACCCGACTCAAGATTCCCATAGTCTGGCCCCAGATCTCTCGAAACGTTTTTCAGCAATTGATCCTTGCATTCCAAATCTTGCCATCTCAACTATAGTGTTGGTAACACCTAATCCTGCGATAAGCTTACTTATTCTTTGTACTCACAATTTGCAAGACAATACATTTTATTAAATATAGTCAAAAGAGTTTGTGATTGCTGAAGTAATCTAAAAATGTGAAGTGTTACTTATTTTCTTTAGCACACTTCTTGCAACGTTCCTGTTACCTGTAGACATGGTACTTTATTAAAGTTATTATGTGAAGTTCTGTATTTGTTTAGGTACTTTTCAAATAGTAAATCCGGTGAAAATCAAAAAGCTCTCCAATCTTATAAATTAATGTTTGATCTTGTTTTTCCCGTTATTTGATAGCCAACAATTCTCTGCTAGGAGGTGGAGGTGGTATGTGTCGAACCCGGGACCTCATGATTACTAAACCAACGCCTTAACCATTGAGCCATCGAGGCTCAATAAGCTAAGGTGAAGCTTTTAGTGTCAATCTTTAGCGCATTCTCCTCCAGTCAGTGGGTATGGGGAAATTAATTAATTAATATATTAATTAATTAATTAATATATATATACATTTATAAGTACTCAGCAGACACATAGCATTAATCATATATTTATCACGGAGTGGAGCATTACCACAATAGCTTTCTTTTTTCACTAATGGTATATATATATATATATATATATATATATATAACTACTTAGCAGACACATAGCAATTATTATATATTTATCACGAAGTGGGGCATTACTACAATAGCTTGCTTCCTTTTTTCACTAACGAAGCTGAGGGGATTCGAACCGTCGACACATTAGTTTGAAAGGCAACCCTTAACCATTGTATCTTTAAGGTGACATCCATCCAATAATTAAGGTGACAAATGTTTTAAGTCCAATCTTTTGCCATGTTTCCGCCTCCACTCAGTGCGTAAGGGAGAATTCACTAGTTATAATCATCAATTTCTGTTTCGGCTTTGAGCCTTCATCAGTGCCGGAGATAGGTAAGTACTCAGCAGACACATAGCAATGATTATATATTTATCACGAAGTGGAGCATTACTACAATAGCTTGCTTTCTTTTTTCACTATAGGAGGAATCATGGATATTGTTGTTGATATGGTCGTTGATATTGTTCAAAGTAGCACTTGAAGTTCGAATTTTAAAATCGTGGTGTATACTCATGATAATTCCCTATTATCAATGGCCAATAGACTCAATGTTCTCTCGTGTAACACAATGCCAACACTCGTTTTATAAATTTAGCATCTTTTAGCTCCCGATTGGCCTTCCTGCACCTGTAACGTCCTAAGGTCAAATTGCAATTTGTGGAGGAAAAGGTAAGACTATACTAACAGTAATGATTTAAATAAAAGCACCGGCCATTTATCAAAGTTGCATTTATAAGAGGGGGCAATCAGCGAGGGATCATTTATTTAATTACTTTTTTCAACCTTTCGATATTAATTATTTAAAGTGAAGATTTTGTAAACAAATCATCCTTCTAACTTTCTTGGCTTATAATTTTAGGTGACAATGAAATCAAAATGCATGTGTGTATCTATGTATGTATGTATGTATGTATGTATGTATGTATCTATGTATGTATGTATCTATGTATTTATGTATCTATTTATCTATGTATCTATGTATCTATGTATCTATGTATCTATGTATCTATGTATCTATGTATCTATGTATCTATGTATCTGCATGTTGTTGCCACAACGTAACCAAGGTCATTTTGGCCGAACGGGTGCTTCCTGTTTACACTTTTTTTAATAAGCAACTCTGTTACTTAGGTGTGAAACCTCGATTTTGTGCAAAATCTAAGCAACAAGCTAAGCAACCTGAGGCCTCAAATTCAGGAGGGACAATTTTTAAAACGCCTGAAAAAAGTTAAGAAACGTTTTTCATTAAGAATTAAATTACAAATTGTTGATATATAACAGATATCACACTGTTGATAATGTGTCAAGCAAAGAGATCAAAGACCCAACCATCATTTGGTATTTCATCATTTAAAACAAGCTAGGCATCTCTCCCATCTTCGTCTCCTTTGTCATAAATTATCTAAGCAACTACTCAAGCAACTCCAAGTCTGATTTTGGAAAATTGCTAAGCAACTCGAGGCCTGACCCCCAAATTGGAGTTGCTTATAAATAAGAGAGCGTGTAGTCGCGTATACAGATAGATCCTGTGTAAAATATTTGACTAGTGCTATGTAATTTTCAATCTTGTATTTGATATTCAGTGCTCACTGTATTTGGTAAAGCAATAAATCATCATGAACGTGCATCACACTTTGACGACATTCTGATTCATATAAAATGCTGCAGTCAGCTGCAAATTTCCTATCGTCTTCAGAAGATCATCTTCTGATCAAGTCTACACCAGCTAGTGGTACCTGTAACACAAGACTACCTGCTTCATGGTTGAGTAGTTGCTGACCAAACCGACCACCCCCACCCCGCCCATTTCATTTTTGTGGGGATGGGAAGGGGTGCCAGTAAAAAGACAATATAACAAATTATATCTGTCAGAGGCTGGATGAGTTCCTCTGATAACCAACAGCCATCTAGACAGAGATGGGGCCTTAACAAAAACACCTTACGAGGGAAATAAGAGGGAATCTACTCTCTATCAAGTTACCCCGGGGTAATCACGCATCAAATAAACAAAAAACGATAATGCTAAACAACCTACTATTTTTAGTAACATTTGCAAAAAACATTTAAAAGATTTACAAAGAATAAAGAAGAATGAACACGTTTATCCATCGTGGTTGACCGGGGCCATAATTTTATTGAAGAGGGGCCGACAAGACATCGGCTCTAGCGGTTGTAGCTTGATCGAAGAAAAGCGATTTGCAAATGATGATACTGTTTGTTAGACGTGACCGTTGAGGGTTTGATAGGTATTTAGTGCGACTTAAGATGTCTTCAAGTCATTAAGGTTTGACTTCATTAAAGTAGTTTTGCATTTCATTTCCCGTCCATGAAACCACCACGAGCTTTCTTCGCTAGTTTTACTTGAAGCAATCAAAATCTATTCACTTATATACACTTTTACAAAAGTGTGCTTGCATTTTATGACATCTCTGCAAAAAACTTGATTCCGCCCGGAATTGAACCTGGGACCTTGAGTGTGTTAGACTCACGTGATAACCACTACACTACGGAATCTGCGACACAGAATTACATTGAATAGTTTCTGTTCTCATTGTGTGAAGGTATGAGTGGGTCTATATCACGAAGTTCGCTAGTTTTACTTGAAGGAATCAAAATCTACTCACTTATATACACTTTTACAAACATGTACTTGCATTCTAAGACAACTCTGCAAAGAACTTGATTCCGTTTGGAATTGAACCGGGGACCTTGAGTGTGTTAGACTCACGTGATAACCACTACACTACGGAATCTGCGACACAGAATTACATTGAAAAGTTTCTGTTCTCATTGTGTGATGGTATGAGTGGGTGTATATCGCGGAGTTCACTAGTTTTACTTTAAGCAAGCAAAATTTATTCACTTGTATACACTTTTACACACATGTGCTTGCATTCTATGACAGCTCTGCAAAGAACTTGATTCCGCCCAGGATCGAACCGGGGACCTTGAGTGTGTTAGACTCACGTGATAAGCACTACACTACGGAATCTTCGACAGAGCATTACACTGAAACTTTTCTTTTCTCATTGTGTGAAGGTCTGAGTGGGTGTATATCGCGGATTTCACTAGTTTTACTTGAAGCAATCAAAATCTATTCACTTGTATACACTTTTACAAGAACGGGGTTCCATTCTATGACAGCTCTGCAAAGAACTTGATTCCACACGGGATGGAACCGGGGACCTTGAGTGTGTTAGACTCACGGGATAACCACTACACTACAGAATCTGCGACACAGAATTACACTGAAACGCTTCTGTCCTCATTGTGTGAAGGTATGAGTGGGTGTATATCGCGGAGTTCACTAGTTTTACTTGAAGCAAGCAAAATCTATTCACTTGTATACACTTTTACAAAAATTTGCTTGCATCGTATCACAGCTCTGCAAAGAACTTGATTCCACCCCTGATCGAGCCGGGGACCTTGAGTGTGTTAGACTCACGGGATAACCACTACACTACAGAATCTGCGACACAGAATTACACTGAAACGCTTCTGTTCTCATTGTGTGAAGGTATGAGTGGGTGTATATCGCGGAGTTCACTAGTTTTAC
This sequence comes from Alatinidae sp. Z8VKAUB7J3, assembly GCA_010016025.2. Classification (NCBI taxonomy): domain Eukaryota; kingdom Metazoa; phylum Cnidaria; class Cubozoa; order Carybdeida; family Alatinidae; species Alatinidae sp. Z8VKAUB7J3. The sequence continues at coordinate 88,000,345 of JAAAKM020073195.1, forward strand.
TTGAAGCAAACCATTGACATTTCTTATTACGAGGAGCTCCTTTGCAATAATTCAGTTTCCTTACTAAATAAGAACACTGTAATTTTTCACTGCCTCAAATTCGCCAAATATAGAAACTTTATTGACAACGTTTCGTCTAACAGACTTCTTCAGGTCACTACTGAAAATTGGCTAAACTGTTTAGCCAATTTTTAGGAGTGACCTGAAGAAGTCTGTCAGACGAAACGTTGTCAATAAAGTTTCTATATTTGGCGTTTTACTTTTGATAACGTGGAACGTGGAACGCGTAACGTGTAATGTTGTAATAAGGACCACGAGCGTAAAATATTTAGTTTTGTTAAAAATTCTTAAAAAATTCTTAAAAACTTTTGTTTTTAGGCCAAATGTCTGCGCGGATCGAGTATTCCTTGGTTCATCCTATCACTGTGTTATCAAAAACGAGGACAGGAACTGTTCAAGGTAAGCGACTATCTTTCTCTATTAAATCGGAATCACATTTTGTACAGTTCTCTTGGCTGGTATGCTGGCGCCGGGCGTTTGTAAACGAATTCTTGTGTTAGCGCCATTTGCTTAGACTGTTACCGATACTATAGGTTTTTAAAAAAGTATTTTCTCTACTTGCACTTTTAAGCGTCATTTTAGTTTTTGCTAGTTTTTTTTATCACTTTATGTAGTTGTACATGTAGGAAGTTGGTATGTGGTTCAAAATTCGAATATTGTGTTGAGTAAGTGATTTGTTTAAAGGGTTTCAGCCATACACTGGTCACAGCAATTGTATGGAGTGAAGTAAAAAAGCTTTTAGGGAAGAATTCTAAGGTTGACCTTTGATAATCACATCTTCAAATCATCGAATTAAATAGATGATTGTGCTGTAAGAAGTATTGATAGGAAACACAAAGGCCGAAAACACGGCGTAGAAAATACGTGCATGTGAGCGACACGTTTTCTGTTACTCGTGTAGCAGGTAAGTTGTAAACAAGTTGATTCTGTCGACAGTGCACCGGCTTTTTTACTAGTGTATGTTGAGAACGTTTAGCAAAATAAATCTTTTACTCAATACACTATTCAAATTTTGAATAACTAACCAACTTTTTCGTATTTAGACATTTTCGGGTTTTTGTCTGTCTAGTTACAATATTATTGTATTAGTTCTATATTCATAGCGTCCTCCCCCCAGGAAGTTGGGGGGGGAATAAAATTTTCAGCTCAGGGGGGACCGCGAATTTTGAGCTGAAATGGTGGGAGAAAGGCAGATGGTGGGGGAATGCATTTATTCAACAGATGGGGGGAATGGCATTTTCTGGCTATCTAGAATTGCAAATTTTCAAAATTTGTCCTTCGGCACCAACCATGGTGGTGCCTCATTGAAACACTAAATTGAGAAATTCTTAACACAATTGGTTCTGAAAGTGATTTAAAAGAACGCATATTTTGATAATACATGATGATTTATAATTGTTAAAGTAAAATGTATTGCTTCGAAAACTACATATGCTTGGAATGAGAGCATGGAAACTACTCCAAAATTTCAATTTATAAAAAGGAGCTGGGTTCCAGTTGGGGGCATAAGGGTTCTAAAAATGGGGGGAGGCGTGCTCTCTGTATTTTTGAATATCACAATACAAAATTAATAAGACAGGTAGATATTGCGGATCTTGCGCCAGCGATTCAAGTGAAGACGGGGTTCCGGAGGGAAGCACATTGTGGTAACACCATTTTTTGCCTTTTCGGGAATAAAAAAAAATCTATTACACGTAGAGTCCACTTTAAACCTACTTGTCAATCCTTAAAAATAGTAATAATTGTCACTTAGATATTCGTTTGCAGTCCATGAACCGATAAATTGACATAAGCGAGTGGCATTGATGGTTTTGAAAGTTTATGTGCTTATTTTCTTAGAGCGTTAAAGTTCATAGGCGTACGGAGAGATAAGAAGTCGATAATAGAGGAAAAGAAATCCCTTAGTGACCAAAGTGCCTGGATTTCCCACAGATAAAATTAATGGATTTAATGAGCGATTAAAGTTTTAGTTACTCCTTACCTCACAATGGATTGCCTATTCATAGATAAATAAGAATTTCAGATTCGATTATCTCAACAAATACATTTAACCTTCATCGTCAAAACTTTAAATCTTCTTTAATTGCGATCACTGTAACCTTTTTCTTACTCTACGGGTGGACAACACCACCTCGCTACAACATCGTTCCTAATTCGTTCTCAGGACTTTCGCTCCCCCAGATCGCACTCAAACTGTTCGCCTCGATCAATGTTCGCCCCATCGTAATTGTGCTGCCCCGTGACCTGATCACATGATCTCCTCTTCGTTTCAGTGAAACTCTGAATCACAAACAAGACCACTGTCACTTTTGGCTGCGTCTATCGCTTTACTGTTTGGAAGGTTGTAACGGAATAGACGTCAAAATGAAAAAGAAGGTATGGTTATGTAGGAATATCGATAATCTTACTTTGAGGCATTTAGTGCAACATTTAATTGTCGTAGGGAAGTCGTAGCGGCCGACTGAAGGACGTCTATCAGAAGATACAAAGTTGATAGGAGGTTGCATGACTGAATCCTATCTATTGTGAAGACTGTTCTTGTGAATGATCTCACGTCGTAGCATCGTCACTGTAATAAACGCATTTTCAGTGGTGTAGATTGCATGGCTTTTGTGTGGGTAAAAGTAGATTTACCAAAACCTCAATTTTGTACCTCTTCTTTCGTTTCGCATATTTTACCATCTGAGGAGGGCTGCAGCCCCCGACTTTGTTAAAATGTTATATTTTTTCGGACAAATAATTTTTTTCGGACAAATAATTTTTTTCGGGCCCTTTTATAATTTCTTAATAAGAAATAAAAATGAAATAATTTTAAGTCTTGCCAGCCCTCTTAATTGGTTACTAACCATGTAAAGAAGAAGACGCGAAAAATTTTAGTTTGGAGAATCCATGGTTTGAATTTTCGCATTTTATAGCCGAAAAGACCATCAAATGGCTATCTAGCGTAAAAAAATTCATAAATACTGACCAACGGCAGATATGTCTAAGACTTTATAGAAAAAAAAGTTCGTTCACTGTCTATGTCTTTCATTACCGTAGCATTAAGGAATTTTTTTTCCAATTCAAAGTGGTGGTAGTTTACCCTATCCCCCTTCGAATCAACAGTCTGCAGAACCGTCGATTCATGTCCCAATAAGTTTCGGGCAAAGGAGTAGTTTTTAGGGAAAGTAATCCACAGTCCCTCAAAATTTTTCCTCCGTTGCGCCTATGCATGCACCTGTTTATTCCGCACTCACAGATACCAAAATTCAATGTAGATCATCCTCTATACACTTTTCTAGCGGATCAAAAGAAAAATGGTTACAAATTGCGACTTGCTGGCCGACGATTTGGTCCTTACTACCCCTGAATGTTTGTGATGGGGTTAAATTTTCTTTTAGAAATAAACGTACTTACCTCAACTATCAGAGTCAAATGATGTTGATAGGTTTTCTCTGTATCAATGATCTCATTGATAACTTTACGTCGTTTCCTTGCGTGGGTACGTTCCTGAAAATGAGAAAATTGATATTTTCCAGAATTGTAACAAGTAAAATGCCGGGCGGAAAACGCAATCTGTTTATGAAAAAATTACCTCCATTCTGCTCTTTTTTCTTTCCCGTTTCCGTCTGCATGACTCATGAATTGTCGGCAAATTGAAGAATTTCGTAGCGATAGAAATTTATCCTCGGCGCAAAAAATGAAATTGCGTTCATACCTATCCCATTTCTTCCTCCTTTCTTCCGACTTCTCTTTCTTCCTATATTTATTTCTCTCACTCTCTTTTTATATTTTCCTTCTCTCTTCCTCGTGCGGTTGCTCAACCGCTCCCTCCTATTTCTCTCCATTCACTTCTGGGCTGTCTGCTCTTTCTTCTTTCCCGTCTCCAGGTTTACTAACTTCCATCTTATTTATTCTCTGATTGTGTTCACTTGTACTCACTTACGGGTACTTAAGGATACAAACTCAAAGCAAAACCTGCCGTAATAGCAAAAAATGTCTTAGGATACTACATTTGCTGTGCATTGTAAACGAAAGGACTGTTTTCCGGCTTAAAACGATCGACAACAATGACGATCCTTAATTTACAATAGCAGTTGTCGGTCAAGCCATATTCAAAGCTCTGCCGTATCCCAACGTTAAAACCCTGAAATCATCCGTGTATTTTCCACAAATCTCCATCGATGTTGCATTTTATCACCGTGTCAAGCTTTTGCGAAGCTAATCCTAAAGATTTAATGGCAGTGTAAAGGTAATGCAGTGTTAAAAAAGCCAGAAATCAATGGCACAAGCTTGCGTTTCAAATTTCAAAAGTAGTTCTTCTTCTGGTATTTTGTACTATACTAATTGTCTTCAGAACAATAGAAGTATTTCTTGTTGCCAAGTTGTTTGCTTGATTCGTATCTGATTTTCATTCTTGTTGAAACAGTTATAAATCTTACTTCTACTTGACTTGACGAAGGGTTGAACTTTCATTGGATACCATATATACCAAATTAGGCGCCAATTAAAGAATTGATAAGGTCTTTCTTTACCACCTTGTGATTATAAGTAGGATGATATTTCTTAGGCTCTGCAGGAATTGCTACTTAAACTATTCACTTTTTTGAAACAATGAAAAAGCTTAGTAATCACAAATCATCATGTACCATTTCTCTTCATTTTGAGATTTTCGTGTACACTCCTTTTGCTTTATAAGCATAACCTTTATAAGCATACTTAAGCTGACATGCTTAAAAAATAATCATACACTAAGCATATTTCCCAGCCTCGGAATTTTTCCCTCGCTTCCATTTCTTCCTAAATCAAGTGTAAAAAATAGTGGACGTGGTTAAGTGATACGAAACAGCATTGTTGCATGAAATAATCTTCTGAACTTAACTAGGTACAAAGAAATGGAATATCAGACCATGAAATGTGTTTTGAAATTAAGCATACCTTAAGCATAATTTCAGGCTCAAATTGGGAAAATCTTAAGCATATTGAGCTCAAGCCTAATTTACCCGTATGCTTATATAAAAGAAGAGTTTATTTAGTTTGATGATATTTTGTGTTACCTTATTTGATTATTTATTTTGTTTTCAACAATACTTGTAACTTATCTTAATTTATTCGTAGGCATTACTCAACATCTGCTTTGACAGGCGAAGGGATACCACTAATGTTTCAAGACATACTCTCTACTTTAGTGAAGTGATGCATGCATGAAAATAACCTTGTGTTTGCAGAACAATCATTTGACATCTCTTTGTGAAGCAGAGGTATTTTATTTTGGGCGTGGTTAATAGAGAAAACCACACACGCCGCGAAAGCGTGGGTCACGGGTTCGATCCCCGGTGGTGACATGCTTTTCTATTTCTCTAGTGTTCTTTTCTATACTTCGCCAGATCTTAATTGCAAATATTACACAGCTTAAAGAGTTGTTACGACCTTGTAATATTTCAATGTACACCTGAAAAATCTGACGGTCTCAAAACACCGTCATTGTAATAGTTTCCTTATTGGTGCTTTAACTCAAAGAAAAAAGTTTGAGTTGAAAAAAGGTGATCTCTTACGTTAATATACTCGCCACATTAGCTTCCAGTCATCCATCGGTGGATGATTTCTAGTGGAATACTGACATTTCAAATCCTCTCTTCTCAATGATGCTATCTGACGAGGTCTTGAAATTAAGACAAAAAGTTATCGATATAATTGTTTCATTGTTGCATTTTACCTATAAAAGGAAAGCTGGAATCTCGTTGTAAACCAGTATAGGATAAAAATATTCCTTATGATTTTTTCACAGATAATTACAAAGAAATACATGTGCGCACGTTGACAATCATTTGCACGCTTTCCTTCTTCGTTTATAATCTGCTAGTAGGAGGTTAATATGCCTGTGTTTGAAATTGTTATCATCCTCCGACACCTATAACCTACAGGGATTTAGAGCTGTTCCAAATAGATTTACAATAGAAACTTGCTGGATTCTCACTCTTAAACTTTGCGGTTTCTTTGAAAACATTGATGAAGACGAACTCTTGCTTTCATGAGGTTTATTTACTGCACATACAAAAGGAATCATGATAAAGTAAATTCAAAAGCTTAGCAATAACACCCAGAGAAAATTTTTCCATTTTGCTTTCACACTTTGGGGCTGGTGTAAGCTGACGTCAAAACAGAATCCAGCACATGAAGCAGTCAGATGAGCAACGGATCTTGGGTTGTGGAAGGGACGTGTGATTGCAACTTTTAAATATGTAGATATTAGTGAAATGCCATTGACCGGTTTCGCTTCACCCTCATCAGAATGTCTCGTGCAAAGAACGAGTTGTTCAAACATTCAAGCATTATTTATGATAACTCGCAAGCAAAGAAAGGGATCAAAGCAAAAATTTCTCGACCGCTGATTGGAAAATGGTCAAGACCTACAAACAATTTGGAGGCGCCAAAATTGTTAAAGCAATTTCAGAGAAACAACTCTTTTTGTCGGCAAAGTAAAGGATCCCGGGTTTTGATAAAAACCGCTTCTAAAACTTTCAGATGGACGCTGATCTAGCTTTAGCTAATATACGAAAGCTTTTTGAATATTGGTCCAACACAACATGAAGGAAAACAGGTAGTGAGACAGCGGACTACATGTAGCTGGCTACCAATCATATTTCATACACGGAGGTACTTGACAGCGGACTACATGTAGCTGCCTACCAATCATGTTTGATACACGAAGTTACATTGCAGCGCACTTTATGTATCTGGCTACAGATCATGGTTGATACACGGGGCTACTTGACAGCGGACTACATGTAGCTGCCTACCATTTATGTTTAATACACGGAGGTACTTGACAGCGGACTACATGTAGCTGGCTACCAATCATGTTTGATACACGAAGTTACATTGCAGCGCACTTTATGTATCTGGCTACAAATCATGGTTGATATACGGAGTTACTTTGCAGCGCACTTTATGTATCTGGCTACAAATCATGTTTGACACACGGAGGTACTTGACAGCGCACTACATGTAGCTGGCTACCAATCATGTTTGACGCACGGAGTTACTTTGCAGCGCACTACATGTAGCTGGCTACCAATCATGTTTGATATACGGATTTACTTTGCAGCGCAGTACGTGTAGCTAGCTACCAATCATGTTTGTCGCACGGAGCTATCTGGCAGTACACTACATGTCGCAGGCTACCTTTTATACCAACGTGTGTCTTAATGTTTAGGTAAAACAGTACTCCTGAAAGGAAAGCATTAAATTTTGCTTCTGTTATCACTTTTGTAAGTAACATTTTGTAAACATTGTTAAAGTTTAGTTCATATCTACGAATTACCTATTCGTTGTCTACATAGAGATGAATTCTTTGGTTTTGAAAACCTTGCTCTCTGGATAGATATTCAGCAAGAGTGTTATACTTCTTCTCTCCTCCAAAGCACTGAAAATGCAATTGACGTGATGTATGGTAGGTTCTGCAATCTGCAATCTGCAATCTCTTAAAAATATCAGTACTTTTGAAACGAAAAGCAACGAGCTGAGTTCTCTCTAGTCGAATATCAGGATAATGTTAATATATTTTTAAACATATTTTTATTTACGAAATTTCTTGTACGTTTCTTTACTTTTTTACAGCTTATCTAGATTTTTTGATATATACATCCTAGCTCTTTCTTCACAAATGTGAAATAGTAGGGTTGAAAGTATTTTGTAAATAGGGGAATTAACATTTAGAAAGTAGGCATAGCTGGGAAGCCTTTCATGTATACGCGACTAAACCGGAAACGCCCGTGAGGGCATTATGACCTCGGCTACGTGGTGGCAACGGCATTCGTAATATAGTGTTTTCTCCATGCCGCTGCAAAACGTTTTATATTATAGGAAGTATCAGGCAAGATGTGTTGCGATTTTTGGTAGATTGAGTTGACTTTCTCCTCCTCCTCCTCCTCCTCATCATCATCATCATCATCATCATCATCATCATCATCATCATCATCATCATCATCATCGTCATCGTCGTCGTCATCATCATCATTATCATCATCATCGTCATCATTATCATTATCATACCAGTATCATCACCATTATCATTACCATCATTCTACCGCCTTGACTTGAACAGCTTGCACAATTTTGTTTCAGAAGCTGTGACCACCCATTGCTTAAGGGATATCCTATACCCGTGACAATGAGTACCCCACTATCATATCAATAATTTTTCTTTATCATCTGATATCAGAATAGAATAGTTAGCAAATACAAAGGAACATGTTAAAAACCCTCGCCATTGCCTCGACCTGCCCAAATAATCAATTTGTCCAAATCTTCGGTTGTTGTCAAACGTGTCTCAACAGCACTCTTATTATCTCTGTTATATACTAAATTGATGCTTTCATCTCGTTTACTTACGCTATAATATTAAGAACTTCAATTTACATAAATGTGTCCCTTACCCTGACCCATTTGACATTTTCCTACCTGTTCTATTAGTTCATACCTGCGACAGTTTACTTCAAAAACGAATGGAGGTGGTTATCTTAGTTAAACCCAATTTTTTGTTGGTATAGACCTGCTATAAATGTCCTTCATGGAAAAACATGAGAAATCAGTTTTTGTACGTGTGGGTGGACTACTTTGTGCTCTAACTTTCAAAGGCTTCATTTTGAACCTCTTGCCATTGATGTTTTTCTTCAAATATCAATAGTACTCAATCGACTGAAGGGTATCATTATGTGATTTCACTTTTTATGTTAGCCATGGATGAAAATTAACTTGAAAGGTTAATGTGCTCGAAAAGTAAACCACTCCCAAGAAATCTCGTACGCTGTCATCGATTGTTTTATTGATTTATGAGAACCTTTAAGAAACCCAATTGTTCTAATAAAATCTTTCACAGCCTCACCGTGGGCTCCTCCAATTTGTTTAAAACGTAGAGCTAGGTTTTCGTGTCCGCTGATGGATGATTCGGAGCTGATGTGGCGACTAGAGAAATAGAGTACATCAAACATTAGGGACCATCTACCTCATTTCATAGAGCACACGTAAAGAATGGGTGGGTCATGAGTTCCAATCCCGGTAGCGACAGATTTTCTATTTAAAAGGAATCTGTTACGCTGTTTTTGGTAGATTTTTCCCCCTTAGATATGTTTAGCAAACTATACTTTTAATTATCTTTAAGCAAGGCATATGAGGCGACTGATCTACTTAAAAACAGATCTAGCTAAAGCTTTTGAGCTCCCTCAGTGTCTTGTATTTTTCAATAGCAACATAATCCCATGATATTAGAAGTACATTTAACATGCAAATAAGACTTAACAAGATCTGATCACACAATTTGTACGCTATAATGAGGGAACGTAACTTTTTACCCAAACTCACACAATGATCCTTAGAATCTGTCGAAAGTGGTGGTAAGGGGTGATAAGTTCTAACTTTTGAACTTTGAGGGTGAACTTTGTTAATTACATCTTACCGTGAGTAAATTTACTGAATGGTACAGAGTACTGAGGAAAATTCTGATACATCTTAATCTTGCTCGGGGTGGGAGGGGGGTAGTGGTGGTAGGCATTTACCTGCCATTTCGTTTTCACTTCGTTTTCCTTTAGTTACACCAATAGATGCATTTAGATATTCTATCTTAAACGTTCGTTACATTTTAAGGAATGCTTTGAAATATGAATATGGTCAAATAGCACATGTTACCTTGGCTCCCTTGTCGATGAGCGCCCTTGCTTGGATGATGGTAGCTCTCTCCTTAGATGACAAAGAGTCTTGCTGTTATAGAAACGGTAAACGGTAAACATACTTATAATCACTCCGGCATAATAGTTAAACTAAGAGATCTGAAGGTCATTCGCTGTGAGTTGAATCATAACTGACAGAGAAAAGAAATTTAAGTTTATAGCGAGGGTACGACACACTTATTGGAATATAATTCATCAAAGCTGGCAAAATCCGAGCTGCATCCCGCGTTCGAAAAGTTCATTGATCAGACTATCATCTCACGCCTTCCTCTTAATGAGGGGCAGAACCAGACTGATTAAAGAAATTAACGCCTCCTTCCTTTACCAAGTGTCTTGCATGATACTGATACTTTTCTTCAAGATGTAGTAAATGTTTACATATATTTGGTTAAGATTTGTAGTTTGGAAACCTTACTATAATTATCTAACCAACAAAAGTTAAATCTAATCTTTTCTCTTTTGAGCGTTAAACTTACGAGAGAGAACCTTACCATGCTTTGCTGTCGGCTTAGTCCGTTAGTGGTTACGCTGGTTCTTATTCCCAAAACAAACATAACGAATGCTAAAATCATCGGTAGCCAAATGGAAATGTTAGAATTTGTTTAGATATTAAGGCACGATAGTTAAGCCAGTACCATACTTATCTACCTTCCTGACACTCCTTCGCTAGTTAAATTCCTGCACTTGCGTATTCCTACACTCGTGATATTCCTATACAGCCGCATCTTGCACGGCTTCGCTGATTTTTGAAAATTGCTATAACTGGTGTTGATTTTTTGTATCCTCTCCAAGAATTATTTTCCGAGTTAGTAGTAGTAGTAGTAGTAGTAGTAGTAGTAGTAGTAGTAGTAGTAGTAGTAGTTTACATTAATGATCCGACCACGAGGGAAAACATCACTACCTCAGTACGAAACTAAAACACGAATGATTCCTGCATCAACCCTGTCTTGAGCGGGGAGAGGCATGAGAGTGGATGAAAAGCGTGGGGAGGGATAAGGAAGGCTGGTAGGGGGTACATTTTGTAATTTTCTTACTAGACGGGGACATGGTTATTCATCGATCTTTTTTCGACCCCCTGGATATTCATCGCCCCACATTTAACCCTTTGGATAGTCATCGACCCCCAGGATGGTCCCATGGACCCCTGGGGATCGATGTCAACCACTTTGAGAACCCCTGATTTAAGGAAACCCTCGTAGGTTTCTATACAGTAGGTGTTACCAACCTGTGTAACTCTCACACGTGTGTATCCTGTTCCGAATGTATGACATGTTATGATGATCAATACCTCGCTGTTCAAGTGGAACACAGAGTATATTATATATGGATCTTTCCTGATTGCTGCGCTGCTCACTTATTCTTTACTCCCCGGAAATGAGTGTTTTCTTGTGACCGTACTTCACTTAGCTGCCCTTTCTGCTAAAAACCCTAAGATTTTGAGCAGAGGTTTGAAGCGGTTTCTATTAGAGAGAACTTTTACCTTTCCTCTGATCAAGTTATCACGTATTTTTCAATGTTTGTAAGATGCAGGCTTTGATCTTTTCATTTCTCCCGTCTTTAATAGCGCCCTCGATGCACTTAAGCTTCCGAAATGGTATGCCTGCCACAATAGTTCCATCTTCGACAGTTGCCGCAGGACTTGCGCCACCATTTGCTGGTACGTACATTGATATTTTTGCCCTTGCCTTGTGACTGATTTAAATTAAAAGTATCTGAGTAAACAGAAATTATTTCCATTCACCTTTCACTACTACGTCGACATGTTCTGAAATATCAATAAGAAGAAGCCAAAACTTGCCAGGCATCGTATGGCCACCCGGTGCCTATAATAGTATGCCTTTGATGTGTTTTATAGGAGATACTCCTGTCTCAAGAGGCAACGCGGATACAAGGTGTTGACCCAGCGTGCACAGCATACGTAAGATTGGAAAGAGAGGGCCTATGCAACGAAAAATCACTTTCTTTGATTCCCTTCCAATACTTACCACACCATAAAGTCCATACTCTTGGGTGCCTAGTAGACGTCCCCCCCCTCGCATTAACTTCTCAACAATATCCCCCCACCACGCCCGTATTCTAATCACCGCCCCCCCCCTCACCTCCCCCACTGCTTCTTTAGTAGTAGTAGTAGTAGTAGTAGTAGTAGTAGTAGTAGTAGTAGTAGTAGTAGTAGTAGTAGTAGTAATAGTAGTACAGTAATAATACAGCGAGAGGACAAAAGTAAATGGAAGTAGAAATTAAATAGAGGAAAAGAAAAGCACGAAAGGCAAACACAGTGGTAGCACTAACGATGTCATTCGGCCGCTCGCCAAAAGCATTGACTTAACGTAATTTGTAATCGCTCTATACTAAACTAACATAGGAAAGTACAGTATTCAATGATAAGTCACATGTGCTTTAAGTACGTAATATTTACACTGCTGATTGTGCAATTTACATTGATTTTTTATAAATAAGTACAAACCCAAAAAGGTGTATTTATGTATGATATAATAAAATGTACGAAATTGTTATCAGTTGCTCTGCAAACAAACTGTGGCTGCGATACGTACTCTTGGGTGCCTAATAGAAGGTGGGGTTGGAATAAAAGGGGGGTGATCGGGAAAATCCCCAAAACTTAATAAACGGGGGGGTTGGAATAGCCGGGGTGTGTGGAAAATGACAAAAAAGGAAGTCAAGAAGCAATGTTTAGAATCAACTGCAACTCCCTAAAGGTAAGGTAATACCACACAAACAATAGCTAGTTATTCGAAGTCATGGCAGTCTCCTACATGGCTTCCAAGATTTGTTCCCCTCGTCTTCCTGCTCAATGACAATATTATTGCTTACATGTGTAATGTGCGTCTTCACACTTCTTCGAGCCTCGTTAAAGGCTACCTTCATCTTTTAATGTGTGATTTTGATACTTTGATAAAGACATTTTCTACTTGTTCGCCAAAGTATCTCCTCAAAACATTGTCAAGGGTTTAAGATTACGTAAAAATTAATAGGCGGGGGGTTGAAATAAGAATGTCCTGGGTGGCTAATTTTTTAGCAAATAATTAGCGAGGGGGGACGTCTATTAGGCACCGAAGAGTATTTATGTCCAAGGCAGCCCTTCCCCTCCACATAATTTGGATGTTAAATATCTTCTTGGCGGATGTCTTGCTAAGTGATGTTTTATCTTAATGTGTGCTCATACATTGTTGAAATATGCCAAATATTGTTTCTCCATCTGGCGGTGAGTTTATGTCACATCTTCTTGGGAGATGTCGGCAGGAATGGTCAAAGGAATAATATTGTTGTAGCACGTTCTTGAGTCGGCTGAGGTTTCTTATGGAATTAGAAGTAAAATCAAGCTTGCTTCAATTCGTTTAATTCTAGCTGCTAATCAGTGTTAGATAAACCCGAGTGTTGTCAATCCGTGTTAGATAAACCCGAGTGTTCTTGTGGAGTTTTTGTTAACTTATCTTATCTTATCGTTAGGTATTAAGATGCAAAAGTCGCTCTTTGCCCAAGCGATTCGATATTATCGTTTCCTACTTTATTTGCCTTTTAGCTCGCTTTACATGAATGTAAAATTACTTGTCAATTTTCAATTGCAGATATCAGATATCAAAGAAATAGGGAAGGCTAACATCAAGGGTCACCTAGCTCAGTCGGTAAAACGCAAGCCGCGGTAGCCCTTTATGGTTCACGGTACCCATGAGGTTAGCAACACTTTGGACCTTCATTTTTCAGCCTTGGATTCCTTTTAGTCTCCTTAATGTCATTTGGTCCACAAAATACCCTCTTTTAGGATGGGAGACTGCTACTGAGTCGGTGGCTTTTGAAATTTCAAAATACTAAGCGGATGCTTGAGACAATTGCACGCTGTTGAAAGGTAGATCCTATTCTATAACAATAACGGACGCCAATTTGTTATATTTTTCAAGAACGTCTAGTTTTTTATATAGATTAAAGAATAATATACTGGAATCTAATCAGTTTGATGACTAAGCGACAGTATATGTATTGTTAGACAATCAGGAAAAGTGGGGGAAACCATATGGTTACTCTGAACTAATAGGGTAGGATTAGGCTCCGGCTTTTTATCGCCATATGATTACTCCTGCCCTGCTGGGGGAAGGAATCAGACAGAAAACTCAATAACTTGTATCTTCGTTTTTGATGAAACATCGACCCTACCGTAGAATGTGATACTGCCATGAAGTACTGACGTGCCATTTAAATCCACTTTGTCCCATTGGCATCGTATTTGAATTCTAATAAGTTCATGATTATAAAGTACTTCCAAATTTGAGAGTAGACAATTAGCATTCTGTTACACCCCCTATAGGCTTCTTGGGGGAACGTTGTCAAAAATATGCGACACAGAATCCATTTTAGTTCCATCGTGCTTTAGAACTTTTGCACCACCACCACCCCTAACACCCAGGGAACTTTCTTGTGCAATTCCAGTCTCTATATTTTAAAGAAATAAACATTTTCTTGCTTTACATATTCTCATGGTTGCCTCTATACTTTTGCATTCTGATAATACAAAATTGTATTTGATCACATCGAAATATGAATTTGAAAAATGGAGTGTGGTTTGAAATCAAGTGAAATTGTAAATTAAAACGGCTGTTGGAATGTCAAATTGCCTTTTTAAATTTAAGGTATCGAAAAGGTTGCCCAAATACTAATGAACTTAATTCATTTATTAAGTACTTTGCAAAGGCGAATAAGTTACAACATCCTGCTTTTAAAAGAGCAATCTCAGTATCAGAAGTTCCTGATAAGCAACAAACCCGAGAATACGTATGGTCCTTGATTAAAATCAAATGAGAGAGTACTTTGCAAAACTAATCTTGTTTCATAAAGCACGGTATACAAGTTGGTTACCAACTTACCTTTAATGACAAAGCAACTGACAATGCTCCTTTGTGTCTTAGATGGTTCCAGCTTAAGTCTAGTTCTTCCAGGTATTCATTTGTTCCTGTGAAGAAAAACGGGAAGCTTAATTGACTTAAGAGCGGAACTAGCATCTCAACCCCTTCAAATGCGTTCCAAACAGTAATGCATTTTAATAATTATGATCTTCAAAATTGTCCGGTAAGTTTACGTTTTGTAAATAACATAAATTTGTGCCTCTTTATATGAATCAACTTATGACTGCTCCCATCACATTCAGAATTAGACTACTGTTAGCTCCGACACTGCGTAAGTTGTTTCTTCTTCATCATCATAGTTTTATTGTCCATTCTTAGTCCATTCAGGCATGGTTTGAACTTTTCATGCTATGGCAGCCCTCCACTCAGTTTGGCTTTACACCAAATTTCGAAATTCCCTCCACACCTTGATCTTTATCAATGACAAGGTCCCACGTTTTGTAGGATCTACCTGACCTCAATTTTCCTGCAACTACCAGAGTCCGCACTTTCTGCAACCGGCTGTCACCATCTCCCCTTTCAACATGGCCAAGTCACCTGAGACGCTTTTTCGTATCTCATCAAAAATAGACTTAACCCCCAGCCGAACACTGAATGCGTCACATGATAATCTGTTATTAAGTGACATACCTCATATAAAACGTCATATTAATTCCCTATTATGATGTAGCCTTGGGGAGACCTCGGCCTGGATGTCCATGTGTCAGATCCACGGAGAACCACCCTTTGAATACAGATGTCATGGATCTCGACTTGTAACGTCGATTTGCTGTGAAACGTTACTTATAGCCAGTTGGTGGGTCGGACCGTTGCTTTTGCTTAGCTGCTAGTGTACAAACCAGCTATTTTTGAGCAGAGACAGTTTGAAATGAAAAGTTTGAAGAGCTTCAAGAGAAAATGATGAGGGATCCTGGTTGTGGCATATCATCAATTTCTCAAGGGAGATCTAAAACATCTGCTTACGACTCCTACATCCGAAGGCCACTCCCTATTCTTTTGCCTTTATATAGCATCTCTGTACCCTTGTAGCATTTAAAATATCTTCCTGAGATACAGTTTTGACACGGTCTTTAGAACCACGGCTGGATAATGACTCTTTGACTCTAGGGCTGAATACAGCCACTTATTATAGAAAATGCAACATAAATACACATCTCGCTTCTGAGATCTAAACTTAAGTGAAAGCCTAGCAAAAACCAGAACCAAGTAGTATAGCATAGAATGTAAAGGTCCGCGTTTATGTAATAAACTTACCGCCATATCTGTCAAAACTTCCACTTCTCTTTCCAAATTTATAAACTCCCTGAAGCTACACTTGCTTAGCGAAAGTGATGAACTGACGTACTATTAGAGAAATACAATATCTGAAATATTTATCGTACGATTCGCATCATCCTCTACAAGAAAGCGAACCTTTCAACATGTACGCATCATTGCTATCTTGAGCAATGAAGTGTACCAATCCTATAAACTTTACAACAATCAAAACACTGATAATTAAAAATGAGATAAATCACCCTTACAAGCAAACAACAATAACCACAGACTTCAAAATATTATCAAATTGCTACTCAATCTGAAAGAAATGACCTATTAACAACGAATCTCGTAAATAAAAGAACAAACAATAATTGTTGGAAATGATAATTGGAAAGACTTTTTCTCGTTCGATATCTGAAGTTGTTTACAACTGAAATCCAGGATTCCGTGAAAGAGCTAGTCAGACAAGCATATACTCTCTAAGAAACGTAATCATTTATATACATATTTCCGTATGCAATCACTGCACGCATTTGTCCCTTACATTCAAATACATAAATGACAAAAACAACCAACCTATGTAAATAGCACTCTTTTGCATTGCTTTAAAAGTATTCACTTAAAGCAAACGTAACAAGAAATTACCTATACACTCTAAACACTGTATATTAGTATGAAGTATTGCAATGTAGTATTTATTATTTACAGATTTAATAGCTATACGTTTATATATAGTTAAAATATAATGAATACACGCACACTATAATACCGGTGATGTACACCGATTGGATATTTACGGGGAAAGGATGGGCCCCAATATTTTATCCTGGAGGGTAGCCCAGACCTAGAGATCCAGTACAGAACCTATGAGAGCAGTTTTATAAGAAAATGTCCTACTGACAATACCATGCTTGTATCGAAAACGTTCCCCCTCTACTCACTCACGGGTAACTTCAGACATCCAAACTTTAAATCGAGAGTAGACAGGCTCTCCACTTCAGCTCGATTTCAATCCTAAAACATTTTATGTACCTTTAGGAGCACTGTTAACAAAAATATTTGTATCAACTGTAAAATACATCGGTCTCAGCTTAAAATCGATGGCAAAATGTTATCTATTTCTTGGAGAGACGGTCTACTCAATCATTATCGACTTTGCACATCCAAATTTCAACTCGATAGTGACTAACTTAACTAACTTTACACCATCTCTATCTTAGAGTGTTTGAATTTTTATGTGGATTTAACTGTTAATTAAATATCTACTATATCTACTTTGTTCAATTGGTCATAATATCTTAATCTTGTGCTTTAGTGTTCATATCTAGAACAGACTATAGACAAATTTTCTTCTGTTTTTCCCTAATAATAAAATTGTTTGTATTAACCTTCACCAACTATTCTGAATTGACTGACTTTATTGATTCTTCTAAGGTGCCTTGCAACAGTTGGTTTTTTGGGAAAATCTTTTCCTGATTTATGAAAATGCAACAGACATAGCCAATCGTTTTCTACCAATAGATTTTCAACTTTCAATTAATTCAATCTTCTGAACATTTGATATCATTAAAGTTTTCAATACTTGCCTCAATGTAGACGATCAACCGTTATTACTGAGATGTAGACTATCAACCGTTATTACTAGGGTACTCCAGTTCCGCTTCTTCCAAACGATCCATACTTTAATGCTACACTACCTCCTTCTTTCTTGACTCAAATGATTTGCTTTTTCAATAAATAATACTGTTTTTATTGTTGTTCTCTTTCATCCCCATTATTCACCACTTGATACTACACTATTCACTCCTTTTTGGATTTCTATTATTTGAATTTTACAATTGTAAGTACTGATTTTGTTGTTGTTACTCTCTTTTAACTTCACTATTCGTAACATGATACTACACTAGTTGCTTCTTTCATCATCTATCACTTCCATTTTGCAATTCTTAATGCGGATTTTATTGTTGTTCTTTTCTATCCTCAATATTCATAACTTGATGCTACACTACTTATTTCTTTGTTTAATTCAATTATTTGTATTTTGCAATTGTTAATATCGATCTTTTTTGTTGTAATTCCCTTTCATCCTCAGTAATCATAATTTGATGCCAAGCTAATTGCTCAATTCTTCATCTCAATTTTCTGCATGTTACAATTGTTCATACCGATATTTTTGTTGTTGCTCTCTTTCATTCTCATTATCAATAACATAAGAGACACTTTTTACCCCGCTCTTGACTTAAAATCTATTCATTTTAAAATCGATAATACAGATTTTATTGTTGTTGCTCTCTTTTATTCTTAATATTCAAAACATGATATTACGTTACTTGCTCTATTCTCGATTCGAATTATTGCATTTACAATTGTAAGTACTGATTTTGTTCCCGTTGTTCTCTTTTACCCTCACTATTCATAACTTGATACTACACTACTTTCTACTTTCTTTAATTCAATTATTTGTATTTTACAAATGTTAATACTGATTCATATGGGTTCAGACTGGACCCTTAAATTGCCATGAATGTATATAATTAGATACTTTTGCTAAAATTCATTTGTCTTCAGGCAAATTAATAGTATATATCTTTTAATTTCAATAAAACGTTATACATTTGGGGAAGGGGTCATAGCCTTAAGTGTGTCACAGTAGACTCAGAAATTCAATGCCAAAAAGTCTAAAGTGAGTTGCTGCAATCTTTTTACCAAACTATTGATCAACTGTCATTGTTGTTAATTGCACATTGAAGCTAGTCACTGTATGACTGTATTTTGAAAGGAACAATAAAACGTTCTGCAACAGCTTCATTGCATGAAGCACCCAACTTAGTGTTTTCCCTGGCACTAGTAGTGTTCAGATATCATATCATTGCCATCTTTTCCATTATCATCATTATGTTGTTTAAACTGACCATCACTAAAGTTGGCTGCAGTTTCCCCAATAAATACTTAGTTGTTACAGAATTAAAAATAAAATAGTGAAAACCAGAAATATTTGCAGCATTTAAGTATCTCTTGGGGGACCTCTGGGTTAGTTTTAGGGAAGGGAGAAGGGATGGGAGAAGAGACAGGAGAAGAGATGGGAGAAGAGATGGGAGAAGAGAAGGGAAAAGAGAAGGGAAAATAGAAGGGAGAAGAGAAGGGAGAAGAGAAGGGAGAAGAAAAGGGAGAAGAGAAGGGAGAAGAAAAGGGAGAAGAGAAGGGAGAAGAGAAGAGGGGAGAGAAGGGAGGGACTGATTATAAACAGATATAAAGGAAGATTACACTTAACACAGGTATGAACAAAGGGAAGGAAAACATGCCATGCCAACTCAAGGAAGCTTAGTCTAGGCAGGGTATTTGAGGTAAAGGGTGGTTGAGGAACAAATTGAAAAGAGGAAGCGCAAAGAGGAAGGCACAAAACACAGAAAGGGGGGGGGGAGAAAGAGAAAACAAGGACACAAAGCTGGCACTAGGAAGCACCAAGATGGTAGGACGGGAAGACAGGAAAATATGAAAGAAAGTGGCAGAAAAGGGAGCAGCTATCACGTGTTTTCATCACTAAAACAAACAAAAAGCCCAAATAATTTTAGAGGTTTTCATATATATGTTCTCAGCAGACACATTGCAATTAAAAATGATTCTCAAAGAGTGGAGCATTACCACAAAAGCTTGCAATTTAGGGGTGCTGACTGGATTTGAACACACAACCTCATGGTTACTAAACTAATGCATTTTAGTGTCAATCTTTTGCAAATTCTCCTCCACTCAGTGGGTACAGTGAAATTAATTACTGGTTATTGTGTTTTGGCTTTGAGATGTTAGAAGGAAATGGATTTCTGATATGTTTTTCTGGTATTATAAATGATCTATTTCCAAATTTTTGACCATTTCCGACCAGCTAATCCTTATCGTCCTCAAAGGGTTAAGGTCCTTGCAATAATATATTTTGGCCTTTCTCAAGTTAAGTTTCCAACCAAATGATCTCACATAATCTACTTATTCTCCTGAAAGATGAAGCTGTAGTAAAAGCAAAATAAATAATTCCAGTATTGAAACCCTACCAAAACGTGGAAGAGATCTGCTTATGGTAAAAGAGGCATGCTATAATATTGCTTATTGGCAAACTATTTTTTTAGCATTTGTAAGGTTGGCTTTTGGAACACAATACTAAGTAAACCAATTTTATAAAGGATTCATAGCAGGTTCATAACTCACGTAAGGGTTCAACATTTAGTCCCTAACTTTGTACGGACTTCCGTCACTTTGAAAAGAATAGATATACTGTACAATACCTTTTGATATAAATGAGTATCAAGGCAATTATAAACAGCAAAAGGACTGCGCCTCCTCCGGCAGATCCTCCTATTATTGCACCTGAAATAAATGAAGCATACAAGTAGCAGAAATAAGTATAAAACTGTATTTTCACTTGCAGTAAAACTATTAAAATCTACTGAAAACCTGAAAATGCTGTGGAAACTATCTTTCTTCCAGATCAAGTATCCCCAATCTAAACGTTATGCTTATATAACAATGGACCTGCTTACTTGTATATCAATAGATCAATGTAAACATGCTCTATAATAGTGGTGGCTAACCTGTGACCCGTGGGCCGCATGCTACCCACGATATCTTTTGGTGCAGCCGACTTAACATTCACAAATTCATTGTACTTCGGCTCAAGCAACCCTGCAAACATTTCATTCTTTCCATTCTTTTCATTCGGGCAACCCTGTAACTCCACTCGTGATAACATATGTAATTCTCAAGGAGTGGAGCACTACCATAATAGCTTGCAATTTAAGGACGCTGACCGAATTCGAACCCACGATCTCATGATTACTAAACCAACGCCTTAACCATTGGACCATCAGACCCAAAAGCTAAGACAGAGATTTTCAGTGTCAATCTTTCGCGAATTCTCCTCAAGTCAGTGGGTATAGGGAAATTAAATTGTTTAATATTTACTGTGTTTTGGCTTTGAGCATTCATCAGTGCATATATAAATATATATATTATATATATATATAATGCTAAAAACTGCGGTTATTAGGCAATAAAACTATATAAAAACAAAAAAATGCCTTTCGGTTTAAAAACCTTTTTCAAGTGTACAGTTGAAGGTCTAAGAACTGATATCTTTTAGGAGTACCCCTGATAGGCAATGTTGACTTGTTCTTCACTTTGCCATTCGTGGACATGACTATAAATTTTGTTAGAAGTGGGGAAACTGCCTCCCTTTCCCTCAGCCGGTACGCCACTGACTAGTAAAAAGACACGGGCTGTGTGAAATCAAGGTGTTTGGTATATGTATGGTTATATCTGCACAATACAAATCAAAGGATCCTTTTGATTGATATAGAGAAAGTTGATTTTGGCGGTGGCTTCTCGTAAAATCTCGTTCCTATTTGTGCTACACTCTTCTGATTTAGGAAATAGAGCTTTATTTAGCATCGAACGCCAGGTGACATCGAGGTGATATCCATAATACCCCCTCCCACCTTCCTGGGGTTTTCATGTAAGATGCAACTGTTACACGTACTTTTAATTAAGTTACTTTTAGTCATGAGCGAAGATGAGGGGGGGGGGGTCGTGAACCTAAGAGATTCTCTCCCAAAATAGTGTCTAATATATTGTACCTCTAGACTTTATAGATAGATTTATAGAACGTTTCAAATGAATGCAAATGAATGTGAAATGTCCTATAGCAATTGGTTGCAACATATTATATTATAAAAATTATATTGACAATCTAAGAATGCAAGAGAGTAAGAGAATCATTAATCAGGTTTTTGTCCTTTTTTTCTATTTTTCCATTTTGCTTTAATTTTAGTTAAATCGGACAGGCATTGATAACTGCTAAATATGAGCAGAAGTCTTTGTCTTGTCAGAATGTTAAGTATGAACACTCCCTCAAATTTCACAACAAAAATTATAAACAGCTTTATGTGAAAGCTAAGGGACATTGTCTCAAGATATTTAGAAAGTGTGTTCATATACCTTGACTGTATAACTTGGACTACCTTGATACACAAAATTAACGTTGAACATTAATTAACGTTTTTGGAATTAAAAAAAGTTAATTAAATCCACGTTAATTAGATGCTGACGTTATTTTTTGAAACGTTAATTTCAACGCAGCGCTAATTTTTGAAACGCTGATTTGTGCCAACATTTTATACATATATGGGCCCCTGTAAAATTTCCTTGGCGGCAATATGAAATCTCAAAATGAAACGTTTGGTTATTTTACAGCGTCTATAGATTTTGTTCATAAATTTGAGCCTCTTTGTTTTACAAGTATATCACGATATCAAAGCATTGTGTGACTCGATATCGACAGGATCGGAGGTATGTGAAATTTGGAGGGAAATGACAACTAGGGATACATGTCCAACTGCGCGAGTTTAAACCATTTACTTTTAAATTCGAAATCTTCTTCTCTGAAACATTTTAGAAATATTTTGAAAACTTGCCAACATCGAATAAATATGACAACTTGCATATTCTTGTGAATTGATAGGAATGCCTGCATTGTTCCCAGTACGATGCTTAATATTAGATTTGAAGATATTTTTTAATAAAAGTTTATTGGAAGAATCACCTTTGCTATATTTGTGGATAAGCAGTTGTACAGATAGAGCAGGCTGCAGAAAAACAAGTCAGCACATTTCTGCCATTTTATCTCATTTTCTTGCCACAGTTTTGCAAGCTTTCAAAACCTTTAGTTGTACTTTGTCCAGCTTTGCCCAAGCACATCCCATATCCCTCTACCTTTCCCTGCAATCAATTTGCAACCATGACGTGTTGGTTAATGTGGACCCGATACTATTATGTGTAGTACAGCCTGCCTGTTTCGATACATTTGTCACACTATATATTCTCGTATTATTAATATTTGTATTGCTTGATGATTACAAATAAAATGATATCATGATATTTGATAAACGTTCTGATTATGATTATAAATATGATAAAACCGGTTGCTAATTACTTTAACAATGGTGACGAGAATTATGGTGATGATGACAATGGTGGTAACTATGAATTTGAAATTAATAGTGATATTGCCGATGACTATGTTTATGCCATTTTGTTGACCTAGATGGTAATGATTATGATACCGATGATGATGTTGGTGATGGTGATAATGGTGAAAATTATATTGAGGACTGTGATTATGATAAGGATGGTGATAATGGTAGTAATGATGGTGACAATCATCATCATATTCGGTTTAACGTCCAAATTACACGCTAGCATGTGTTGGACGCTTTCTTGAAATCGACTTTTAAGTTATCCTATCCATCACTGGGTCTCTGCTGACACACTTTCGTTTGATATCCATCCTTATCACTTCCTCCCATTACAATACCGATCATAATTATAGTGATAGTTGCAAAATGCACCACAGTGAATACTTTTTGAAATTATTATTTTCCCTATCTCTACAGTTGTTAATCAACCAACTATAAGCACTGCCTCAAACGAAGTTAAGGAGTGGCAAAGCGTCACATTTAATTGTGATGGGTTGCACAAGCCTGAAGTAACTTACTCATGGTACAAAGACTCAGTGAAGATGCCAGGAAGGACTGGAGCAACACTTACAATAACCAGCATGAAAAGGAATGAGGCTGGAGAATATCAGTGTGAGAAGACACTACGCCTCTTTCCAAATGTAAAGTCAATGTCCTCCAAAGTAAACGTGACACTTAAATGTAAGTATAATCTAAAATTGTACAGACAAGGTTGCTGCCGTTCTTAAAACAGTGGTACCGTTGTGTCTGTAAATACTTCCACACTGGGAATAAACGCTCATGCTGGCTCTGCTAGTCGCATCTATAGTGAGGCTGTGCCACTGTAAGCCATCAATGGAACGTAGGTAATACCTCATAAGATTGTCCGGGACTATAGCAGGACGTTTTGGCTGTCTTTATGTTTATATTCAATACGAGCAATGATTAACAAACTTCCATACTGAACATCAAAACAGCTGGGAGGTATGTTTTCTTTTGACCATATAAATCATTATGGTCATAATTTTATGCTTTGTTCATGAGACTGGCTAATTGGCTCCCAAACATTTGTTTGAGGTTCACGTATAGTTTTTTTCACTCTTGCGGTCCACCATACGCTGCTTCGTGATCCAATTGTACACTATCTTCCGCTAAATGCAGTCCACTATCCGAAAGGAAACACCTGATAATTGTCCGTTTTCTAGGCATATGTTGACTGATCGCTAGGCCTCTTGTTAGTGAGCTAGTAAGATAAATTTCTAATCTATATTCCATTTGCTTACGTAATCTTCTTTATGTACTTTCAGCGTATATGTGTTTGCAACAGTAGGAAAACTGATGTATCCACAAGCAAGGTATTAGCTACCACATGCTTTTGTGTATTCAGAAAAGTGTATTTTTCTTTACAAAAGTAAATCTGCGCATAGGGCACAAAGGGTAGCATTGTGAAAGGTAATGGTCGCGCTCCTCCTTAACTTTGAAGATCTCTTAGGTTTAATCAAGGTAGAGAAACCAAATGGGTAGTCAATAAGAGGAGAAGAATTTGCCTGAATAAACTAAAATTCACTGGACATTTACTTACCGGGTGTTTTTTACTTAATAACTTAATAACATACTCTCTTCCGTGGTTTCTGTTGTTTTCCATCAGTCGTTGTAGTTGCAGGACGCCGCTTCTATTTTATACTATCGCATCCACTTTGTGTATCTGTGTCTCACATGTATACACAATTGATTCAACCTCATGTTTATTATGACGTCTTCTACTGATCCTATTTGCACTATGACCTAGCAGCTTGAGTTCTCATTTAACTCAACCCAATCGTTAATAGGTTCGAGATCCCTTGACATACTTTGCGGAGCCAAGATTGCGGACCACTGCCATGGATAACCTAGGTTCTATATTCATAGTTTGGTCGCTACTTTTCTTTGTTTCAGCTTATGCTCTGGTTTTTCAAAAGACCGTAATATACCCTTGTTAGGCGAGCCATAACAAATGACCAAGGGCTAACAAGAGGGTCCTCTTCCTTTCTTCACATATTTAAAATTAGTTGAAGAATTCGACTGAATCAGATATCAAATTAACAACGTATTTAACTAGGGGCAATTTTATTCGCAAAGATATATAGTCTAGGCAACACCTGAACAATACTTCGAGGAACACTTATCGTGCTCGCAAAAGGCTTAAATTCATCTCCCAAAATATCCACAATTTCAAGTGTAGATATCCTTTAACACTCCCACGACACTAAAACCCCTACAGCTTGGGAACTAATCTGATAGCAACCTATGCTTTCACTGTCTTAATTCTCAGGGACTTTATAATTGGAGCCACAATTCAATCCTAAAAGAAAGATCTGACCCCTTTCCTCGTCGAGCCTTAATCTTTGCATGCTATCGACCTCCTTGCATCCACAGAGTCTTTATAGACTCTAATATGTGTACTGAAGTGCCTTTCTTAGATAATTTCAAATTGTCATAAATCAATATGGATGCTGAGTCGTTCAAAAACACAGGCCATTCAGTCAGTCCAATACTGACTAGCTCTTTCAAAAATGCAGTTGGGTTTAATGTTTCGTACGTTTCATTCTGGTCATTTCTGACGACTTTACTCTGAGGAGTGTCAGACGAAAAAAAATTTTCAGTACAGATCGCTGTTCCGTGCAATATTTTCCAAGTCAATGCGTTTCTTGATCTCTAGATGAGCTGAAAGTTACTACTTCTTAATGCTTGTCATACTTAAAACAAACTAGTTGCGTTTTTTGCTTTCAAAAAGGGTGCTTTTCTTTTGTTTCCGTCCGTTTCTAATGCTCTCTAGTGTTTTCATTTTATTACGGCACGGACAGAAGCCACGAGAAATCGCCCGTCCTAAACAATGCTAATGACATTTCCCCCCTTGTTTGCAATGAATATGTTGAATACGACTGCTGTACGTCGATTCGACCCATTACTGCGACAAGGAGGCCCTATTTTGGCCCAAATTCTAGATGTTCCTCGAGTTCAAACTCAGAAACCCTTCAAAATTAGCCTTCCTTGTCGCAGTAATGGATCGTATCGACGTGCAACGGTCGCATGCAACGTGGGTTATTTCACTGTGCGGACCTTCATGAGCTGGTTTCTTTCAACTGGGTCTCATTTACGCTATAAAACAGAGTTGAATGGGAGGGAAATTGGGTTCACGTTAGGGCTTTAAAGTTATCTCAGGGTAGTATGTGTTCAGGGAGGAGGGCGCGCATGGGGGGAGTCAGGTGGATTATATTGTACATTAGGGTAATATAAGGAGATGGCTGCCAGTGGCGGCTGGTGGTTGTGAGGGCAGGGGGTGCAAATCCGGGACATGAATAAAGATTGTACCATGTTATAGGGCCTGCTGTATAATACTATTCTGTGTAACATGCAAGTCAGGTAGCACATAATTGAGAGCTAAATCTCGGAGAGGAAACGTATAAGCTCAGGGAATTGTATTTATTCACGTGTTGAAGTAAAATGCCAAGGCAAGAAAAGATCGAAAGCAGTCAAAAAATTCCACTTAAAACTGTCAAAAAATGTTCTAAGAAGCATGCCGCATATGGGTTATTAGGAGATTACAAGCGACGTGGGCAATGATTAATATAAAGGTTACACTCTTTGCTGCTATTAAACAGAGGACGTTCACTCCTTTATGTATTGATGATTGTGCTTCCTAGGAACTTGGCTAAAGCTAACTGACTTTGGTATCATTTGGACAGGGAGGTGTTTTAACAGGGATCCACTTAGTCATTACTAACATTTTACGAAAAAAAAAGAGTAGAAGCAGCAAGTGTTCTGTGTCAGCTGTAGTCTTTGCTGTTTTTACCGGTTTTTAGATTTCTAACCTTGATCAAACACTACACTTACATAGATATAAGGATTTTACAGTCGATACAACACTTGAACGATCAAACAATTTTGTGCCCGTTGATGCGAGTTGAGGCCA
Organism: Alatinidae sp. Z8VKAUB7J3; assembly: GCA_010016025.2. Taxonomy (NCBI): domain Eukaryota; kingdom Metazoa; phylum Cnidaria; class Cubozoa; order Carybdeida; family Alatinidae; species Alatinidae sp. Z8VKAUB7J3. The sequence continues at coordinate 88,027,235 of JAAAKM020073195.1, forward strand.
ATGCAAAAATATGCTTCTTTTCAATGCAATGTTAGATTTCCTTCGACGAGAATTTCTTTTCATTAGAGTAAGATAAAAGTATTCCCTACTCTGTTTAAAGTGTAGGGATGTGATTTAGTAGTAAATATCATGTCCCAAGCTACAGCATAATGAGATAAATTGGCCCGGCTCTTTCCTTGCAGCCTTTTATCCTACTTAAGGAAATGCCGAATACCCATTTTTTGCTGGGTTTGCAGAAGGAGATTACAGTTTGATGACAGAGTATGACTACAACGACCAACCATAGCTAGCTAGACAAGCCCCCTAATAACTTAGCTAACCTGTCTCCCCCCATTACAGCAGTGCAGTTATCTTCAATGCCTAAGTTGGCCAGGTCCTTTCCTTGCCGACTTGCAATAGCAGTTTACAATTTGGTAACAAAGCATGAGATTAACGGCTAACCATTAGCTTCCTAGACAAACTCTCTACCAACTTAGCTAACCTGTTTCCCCTGATTAGGGCAGTGCTATTCTCTTCAATACCTAAATTGTTAAGTGGCATTGGAACAAATATGGAGGGAGCTAATCTCCCAGTGGGAGGATTAATAAAAGACATTTTAAACCTCGATGTATGTTCTTGCAGACGTGGATAACCAAAGCGACGGAAGCTTTTTTTTATAGCTTCCCGAAGAAGTGAGTTGTAGTTATTCCGTCGACGTGTCCGAATGCAATGAGTGCAAAATATTTTAAAACTTCTGATCTTCATGAAATTGTGACGTCACACTTAAGGATTCCATTGGTGTTACCATGTTTGATTTAGTAAGGATTTGGGATACGTTGAGTTTGATTGATAAGACTATCGGAATCCTCTAATAGACAATAACTAAGAACTGTAAATGTGCAGAAATAATATTTAGTGGTTTGTAAAAAATACTGTGCAGAGAAGGTTGTTGCCACCACGTAACTAACACTGTTTCGATTTCGGGTTACGTCACGTATTTAGATAATAGGACTTTGGGAATACTCTACTAGATGATGACGTAAACCGTGCAGAAAATCCTTTCGTGGTTTGTAAAAATATTATAGAGAGAATGCCGTTGCCACCACGTAACTAATACCGTTCTCATTTCCAGCTAAGAGACGTATAAGTATTTAGTGTTGAAACCCTGTACGTCGGGGTACACTTTGCGTACCAAACTTGTTCTTTTTCACTTGTAGGGAGAATATTTGTATAATTGACAGCAAGTTTTCGGAAAAGTGAACAAGGAAATACTGCACAAATTATGCTGAACATTTAAGAGTTAAAGTAAAGGGTTTAAACAAACAAATTTTCTTTCCGCCAAATGTTCGAATGTTCTTAAACCCCAAGACTATCGACAGTTTCATTGCATGTTCCAATATGCAAGCTGAAATCGCTCACAGTTGAACTCATTACTTGACACGTGTCGGAAGAGTTACTGAACAAACAAACAAATGCTCAAAGATAACAAACAAATACAAAACAAAATAAGCAAACAAACGCACGTTGTAAGCAACGGTGATAACTTTAAACTGATTAAAAAACTCCAGTGAAACCAAACAAGATATTAATGGAATGCTATTACGGTCAACAGTTCTGTTTTGAAGTCCACACTGAGGCACTGAGGCGCTGAGGCAAACAGGGACAAAGATGTAACTGGGTGCTTTCTTCTTCACTTGTCCCGTTTTGGAATTTCTACTTGACTCAGCGAGATGTTTGTCACTAAAACTGTAATACAACGAGGGTATGCGATTCTTTCACCAGCCTTAACATCAGTGATGCGACGTTGTTATCGGTAAAGGTATTGCTACAGTCCATTCCAGTTTGATGGCTATAATATTCAACAAAGACGTCAGAAACTTTCCTGCTGCACACAAGAAGACCCTAAATATATCACTTTAATTTCAAGAGATTTACGATTCGCGGCAGATCAAAGGAAGAATAAGACGTACTTGTACTAATCCTGTCTAATGGAGGTTTTAAGCTAGTTACACCCTTCCTGTCCTCACAATATGCATTCATAATAACAAAGAAGTCGGCGCTCAGCCGACAAAAAGACTTTGTTTAGCAGTCAAGCGCCCTTAAAAAACACGAGTCCGGTAATAGAAAATTGAGTCGCTCAAGTGTCTGTTATTGTCTACCACGTGTTTTCGTCTTCCGTTTCCTAAATTTATGATTTTCTTTTCGAAACCACCCCCTGGCTGGGGACAATTGCTGTAAACCCAGTTGTGCCATTTGTTGTTGTCAGAAGGGTTACGTACCTCTTACATACTAGCAGCCAAGAATCCATCGTATTTGAATTTTGCAGCACCCGAACGTTCGTGTAAAGTTCTTCTGAACGTAATGGCACAGTTTCGGAAAGCGGGCAGCGCTTTCAGAAAACAGATCAGAAGTGGAAGTTTCTACATGTGGTACAGTATATTGTCTGATACATAAACATCGATAACTGCACCTAAATGAATTCCCCTATAGTCTGCAGCAGTGTTGCACATTTTCAATTTATTTCAATGTAAGGGATAAGCCTTTAAGCTTCTTAGCGATACATGGAATCATAACATGGAAAAAAAGCCGTCGTTTTTATTCCAATAGGTAGCAATTTCTTGGCTCCTTGGTCATTCCTGCTCCTCTTGTTCAGTGGTGACTTTAGAAAAGGTCGATGATCATTATTTTAAATATTCAAACCAGGCTAATTACTGTTTTCAGAAGTCAGCTTTGTAGTACTTGGAGATCAAAACGAATTCTCCCAAGCAGTATCCTTGTAGAAGAACAGCAAACGAAAATGTAACTTTGATAAGTTAAGGAAATCAGTGTGATTACATCTATACTGCTTATGCAGTACTTTTACATCTAGGCAACCTTGTTAATTATGTTGAACCCTGTTCTGTCTTTGAAGTAAAAGAGCACTAAAGTGTGACGTCACGATTTAATGAATATCAGAAATTTGATAATATTTTGGACTCATAGCTTTCTTCTTATTGACATAGATAACCTGTCCAAATATGAGAACCATACCTTGGACAATCGATGAGATACGCCCTTGTTCAAACCTTCGTTAGGTATTGATCTGAATTATGGGATCATTATGGCACCCTAAATGAACTCTCCCTTCAAGATGAAATTAATTAAGGGCCTTCCTCAAATAAGTATCTACTCTACGTGTCCAAAGGGAGAAGTCATTGGGAAAAGTAATATATATTGAAGTGCTACTTACTTTAGATTTACAGAAAAAAGGGGAATTTTTGATAAAAAAAATTTGTTGGTTTTTCGATGACAGAAAGTGACAAATATTTACCGGTTTTTCATTAGCGCGATAAACCGATAAGAAGTTGAAAAAACTGTATGAAATATAGCAATAAATAGAATAATGGCATGTATTAAATACATACAAATACCCTGAACATTTAAAGAATCTTTCAAGTGTAACGATACTTAAACAGTAAACCGAGGTAATCCTGTTTCTTTTTTTAGGTGTTGTGGGCTGAAGAGAGTGTCCAGATTTCGGATCACCATTTGGTGTGAAAGACTGATGAAAAGATCAAAGTGAAAACGTAGGAGCACGAGGAATCGAAGCTTCATTGTTGCAACACTGATGTGCTAGCAATCACACCACCGTCCCTTACCATGGAGGTAGAAAAAATTTAGATGTCATTTGTTTCAGTTAACGTCACTACAGGGTACAAGTACCCCTGTTTAAGAACCAGCGGAATAGAGGGGGAAAGGTCTCCTTGACTGGGATTAAACTTAGAGTTATCACTGCCTAACTGTTAGCAGGTCATGAATTGTTTGTGGGGACAATGCTGAACTAATCAAGAGTTAATGGGCACTTCTGTCTTAAGAGTGTTGTAAATGGAAGCCTTCGTAAATATAAATTTCATGCACTCTCAAGACGTCTAAGTTAGACATCCGAAACGGCTGAAAGATATCTTGCGGAGATAATGTAAGACGCCAAGAAGGAAACTACAATTTAGACAACGTTTCGTCTTTCTTAAAGACTTCGTCTGGTCTTTGTACAATGGAGGTCACAACACCATAAAATTGTTTTCATCGTAAAATTTACAATATCTTGTGGAGAGGCATCTAATATGTCTTTGGACTTAGCCCAACCAACTCTCCTCAGCTACGGGTCTGGCACTAGCTATACACTAAACTTCGCTAACTTTCTCGAAAACATTTGTAGTTCCTTCTAGTTGCAATGTGAGCTTCTAATCCTTTATTTGTTAACATCTCCCCCACTTTAAGTAAATTGCTTAATTCACCTTCCCTATTAAAGATCATTTGTCTCGCCCATCAATCTATCCACAACCACGTGTAAGTAATAGGGCTCAGAAGAAATTATATTTCAACGGGTGCAAAAAAAAGCAAAAGAATAACTTAGCTAATGAAATACTTGCGGCTTTACTACGTTCTCTAGAAAATAGGAACATGTCTTATAGTGAATAGAGATTCTAATTAATGAATACGTGAACTCATGTCAAAAATGTGTGCAAAATTTTGTGGCATGACTGGAGGAGCCTGCTATCCAGTGTATCGTCGATTATCCGGACGGTCAAAACCAAACAGCCCAAAAATTTTCCGGAATATCGAAAAATCCGGATAATCGAAAAAACTCATTAGTAATTCAGTATTTGTTGGGCAAATCTCGAGCCTCAGTAAATGTATTAATATTACCTGATGTCGGTCGCTATTATTTCCTATGAAACAATATCACATAAAATTTTTTCACCTTAACTGTAGGTATTACTGACCTTGTTGCCGGGATAATCAACTACAAGCACAACATTTGCTGCTAGCAGTTGTAACGTGTACGCAAATATGTCCTCTGAAATCTGCAAAAGAAGTAAGGACAGCAAATCTAACATGTAGAGAAATAATAACTGACGTTTTGGGGCTACATACCGCTTTCCAGTTTCTATTCCGTGTAAACAGCATAACAAGTGCAAGTTAATTGGTTGAGGTACAACATGATAACAGAAACGTTCAAGCATTATCCTGAAAGCATCTATTTGTACGTAAACAAGGTCCTGAAACTTCCAATTGTTTTAAAGTAGGTCGATCAACTTAGGAAAAAAACTTAAGGCAAGGTATATCAACTAATACTTAAGACTGGAATAGTGAGATGATATTAAGTAATGTTAAAGTTAAAGAATGCATAATTTTTTAAAGGGCAACAACAGGAATGTAGTATGTTGAACATTGAAGATACATTTTACCGTTATACTTATGTTTCTTGCATCAATTCGAGGAACATAAAGGACACACTTGTCACTTAACCACATGGTGTAGTAGGTATATTTCGTGTCATTCTGAAAAGTATCATCCTCCTCTTCTCTTCCTCCTCGTCCTCTTCCCCTCATCGTCCTAGTCATTCCCTTCACCCTAGTCATTCTCTTCTCTTCAGACGTCCTCCTCTTCACCCTGTCTTTCTTTTTCCTTACCGCCGTCCACCTCCTCTTCGTCCTTGTCTTCCTTTCTCCTTGTCCTCCTCATCCTCCTCTTCACCCCGTCATTGTAGTCCACCTCTTCATCCTTGTCTTCCTCCTCCTCATCATCATCATAATTACAACCTTATCTCCCTTATATCTTCCAGAGGTTTTACTTATATATGCCACTAAGCATACGCATGGGTGTAGTAGTTAAACTTCAGTGCTTTGGATATGGAATTTTTGATTGGCATGTGCTTTTAAACGACCTCAACAAAATGTATATTTTCCATCATAGTTTTTGTGTAAGGCAGGGGAGATAAATTCCTTCTGAGGAGAATAGTAGCTTTTAGGAAACTCTGAGCCCCATCAGAAATCATAGTCACAAGCCATGATTACTTGTGTTTTCAACCACAGAACATGATCTATCTCTTGGTCAACTGTTATAAGGATTCTAATTTATTCATGGTCAAACTATGTCATGGTACAAATCTTTATCTTCATCAGCAACAGTTTAAAGCTTTTCAGCCTACAACATGAGTCGTCTCTTTAGAGGTCTATTCGGATTTTGTACCACCAATAATCTTTTCAAAAATTATCATCGAATTGCACGTGTTTGTTTCAAGCATGGGCAGACAATGCCTTCTGTGATTAATTTAAGAGCATTCTGAAGTTGCGTGGATTCAGTTGTTGTTCATTCCAGTGTGTCTGGTGAATTTAATTCAACAATTCACCGTTACACACAGGGAAATATTAACCTGGTAGGTATGAAAGTGACCGCTGACCGCGTTAGAGAAGTGACCGTTCTATAAAGGTAAATTACTATGTAAATTATAACGGCTGGTTAATTAATGACTGCCATGGACAGGTGGCCATTCTATAAAGGTGGTCGCTAAGGCTGGTTACACTGTATTAACACAACATGTTGACTTAGTACGCTGAGTCACGGCATAATGAGATGTAATGGTGGGTTTCCTTCTTCGCTGCCTTAATCTTTTCCCAGCTAATGCCAGGTACCCATTTTACTGCTGATTCGCAGTACGAGTTTCAAGTGGGCAGCGTGGACTCGTACAATCAATCTTCAGTTTGCTATATCAGCTCCCATCATGCCTAGCGCAAATCTAGCATTCCACTATATCAAGTGTCATATATCGTATGAAGGCCAGTTATACCAAGGTCATACATCTCATACCATTCCCAGTATCATTTCATTGAACTTCACAATAATTTTAAGGAGAAGGCACTTTTCTGGGAAATAGAAATACAAGTAACTAAAAACAATTTTTTAACACCTTAAATCAGGTTTTCCTTGACTTCACTGAATTTTTCCAAAATTCCCTGATTTTAGTCAAAAAATAAGTCCCGTTTGAAATTCCCTGATATTTCCAAGGTTTGCAGGTTGTCTGTGAACCCTGATGCAACCACTTCGGCAACCGATGTTGTGTGAACACAGCCATAAAAACAAAGCTCAAACCATACCACCGTTTTATCTAAATATCAGGAGGGGCTGAAAATGTGTCCCGAGAGCTTATTTAGGGTGGGTGGCATGAAAGGGTTGAGAAAAAATGATATCCACCTACGCTTAGTCGAGCGGTTGCAGTTTGTTTAAACATGACTTACATAAGGTTTTCATTCGGAGTTGCAATTAATCAAAGGGATCAATTAATTGAATCAATAACAATGACAGGGACGGGGGAACGGAGAGACAGAGGGGTTCATGCCCCCCAAGATTTGCCAAATCTCAATTTTTTTCGTGACCACTTTTCAGCTTTATCAAAATTGAAATTGATTGCGACAGACATTGTGTCACATTCACAGCAAGATATGCATTAAAAAGAAAGGAGTTTCCATGGCTTACCCTACGCTACACAGGCTTATTATTTGTTGCAGGGAACGGCATATGATATACTTTCCAATCTCCCTCTTAGAAGATAAAGTAATAAAAGCATTCGTATTTCTGTTCTTCTCCACGGTGTTCAACGTAGTGTAGGCTTATGTGGCCGAGGCAAATCTGCTCTTCATTTTATTATCATGATTTCCATCAGGATGATAAATCTCAAACCAGAAATCATTGCATCTTGATTTATTAACTTGTCTCATAGTAAAGCCTTTGCTGATACGAATGCATGGAAGAAAGTGTTATTTTTTTAAATATATCTTATCTCGAAAATTACCAGCAACAGTGAAATATGGCACCTGTAAAAATCGCCTTGCAGAAACCTCTAATACAGAGAAACCGCGTCAAGTACATAGATGCTCACACAACGCACCAAACCCAACAACCTCCTGGTGAATAGAAAGTCAAGTCACCGAAAATAATAGACATTTTGTACTTGATTTTACATAAAAGGAAGAAAAAGAAATTGCTCAGATATGCAATTATACCGAATTTTGCAATCGGCCAACATAAAATCGTTCAATAATGTTGATAATACTTAAATTTCTTACATACTAACAAAGGACAATGAAAATTTACACCTATGAAATCCCACTATTCCACTAACCATAACGATATTGACGAATTTTCTAAACTGGGGAATTTGTTCCTCTCCACAATCCTTGTGACGAGCAATGTTAAAATATTCAGAACAGCCTCACCTCCTTCCCTTATAAGATTCTGTCATCTCCTGGAGCCTTCTTGTTTTTTATTTTTGTTACTGTCTTCAGTATTTTTCCCTTGTTAGTAAATCTTCATCAATCGTCAAAAATCCATCAAACAATAGTTCATTGAGAAATGTGATGGGTTCTTGGCGGTTTAGTTGATTGTTAGTGTATTGTTTCGTTAGTACTAGGCAGTGTGTTAGCTTCTTAGCAGTTTTACCTCCATTGTCCAAGAGTACACTGCTTAATCGGGATGAGGCCTTGGTTTGACGAGGCTGCAGGGCTTCGTAATATCTCCTAATGAAGCAGCTGTTTCAGCCACGCAGCCAGTCAAATTTTAATGGGAGAGTACATTCGAAACAAAAACTCTTCCTTCCCCACTATCCTTCCAAGCCAGCCCACCAAGATTTTGTAGGCTTGCAAAATTTTAATATTCACAGTCCCTTGACTTGACTTAACTTAATTGCGCACTCCATTTGAGAGACTTAGACTTCTCGTTTTTCTGATCTCGTCTAACAAGTTGGATTTATTTTCAGATCAGTATCAGTATCAGTATCATCATCATCATCATCATCATCATCATCATCATCATTATCACCACCACCACCACCAGCAACACAGTATCATTGCTGTCTTAATCATCAAGATCATCACCATTATCATCTTTATCCTCGTATCACAATTATTGTTGTCATTTTTACCAAAATCATCAATATTGTCATAATCATCATCAAGACAATCATCATCACCACCATCACTAGCACCGGCGTCTCACCATAAACCAAATCCTAACCATCAGTATCAAGGTGAAAGATTTGTACACTTTAATTCCTCCCTTTACCTCCTGTTGTAATGATTTCTATGGAGGTCCTCAGTTCACCCATCTTTCACTCCTACCCAGTTTCAGAAGAGACAAAGCTCTTAGTTTCTATACCAAACAATCACTCATTAATTGTTTCCCCAACCATACTACTTTCCATCAACCCTTGTAAATCACTTTTCACCGAATATCAGAATCTTTAATAATTCAGGTACATTACGGACAATAATTGACTGTTGCTGCCTATGGTATTTGCAGAATGTTATTTGGGTTTGATCTCAATGACCTATATTCAAAAGGCAAGAGTTATAAAACCAAGTAGTGATCACATCTCACGATCTCTTTCTAAAAACAGCTTGATCCCAGCTGCCCGTGTTAAGATGAATGTTGCTTATAACATTTGATGAGACCTCATTCAATCAGAGGAATGTGGGCAAAAAATGATTATATAAGTAGAAATGGCAACATGACATCCTTTTGTTATACAACAAATTTTATCTCTAGCTTTAAGGTTACAATGTTTTAAGAATATGAACAAGAATATCTTTAAGAATATGAACATTTTCTATTTCTCTAGAGTTCTTTTCCAAAACTAACATTTCAAAGCCTGTTCTCGATGATACTTCCTTACTTCAATGGGCTTTGGACAGATAGACGGGCCGGAGGGCAGTCCTTCCTTGGTCAACTCACATGACGAAGAGTGGATGGTCTCCGATTGCGTGGAGATGTTGATGTCCACCGGTGGATGATTGGGAGCTAATGTGGCCACTGGAGAAATAGCGTATGTTAACATCGGAGGTTACCTAGCTCAGTTGATGGACAGCGTGGGTCACGGGTTCGTTATCCGATGGTCACATATTTTCTATTTCTCTAGTGTTCTTTCCAAAACTAATATGAACAACATAAAAACAAATTAAAACTGATTTCAGACAAGTCAAGATTTTCCATGAACTCCAGAATCAAGAATGCACCAAGTCTGCAATGTCAATTTCAATTTTCCCCTCCTGGAAAGGGTAAAAGTGTTTCTCACGAATATGTGGACATGCGCATTACCATCATAGGCACAAATTTCGCAAGGGCACAAATTTCGCGCGACACCGGATGGTTGATTTCAAGACAGCTCATGGGTTGTTGAGAGCATATCAGGCTTTTGCTATGCGAAAGCCAATATCCTGCTCTGTAGATGAAATGTCACTTCCAAGATAGCTAAACTTATTTGTATTTTTTATTGCATTACCGTTAAATGTTCTCACATGTCCAGCTTGGTTGACAGAGCACTGGGGGGGGGGGGGGGGGGAGATTAAGTACAAGCGAAAAATTGCCACTGATTGCTCAAGCGCATGTAATATTTTCTCGACATCAGATACATTGTCAGCAAAAAGTGACAGACCGTCTGCGTAATAAGTGCCAATTATTTTTTCTGTTTGGTATCTTCTCATCCTTAACTTGTGTAGTGTGAAGCCAAGGTCGTCGGCATCAATCTGATCAGCTGATGTTCGTAAAACATAATGCAAAGCGATGATAAAAAGGAGAGAAACTAGAGTTTCACCCTGTAGCACATCTGGGATTTTAAAGAGGTTTGTATCACCATCAGTAGACCGTACCATGGATTCTGTATTGTTGTTTAGCATCATGATTTTTGGCTTTAAAAATTTCTTCGTACCTCCACAATTTCTTCGGTATCAATCTGCTTTAGGTATCCTAGAGAATTTACCCCTTTTGGACTGAATCGAAGGCTTTTGGGAATAACCAAGTATGATGGATGCTCGCAGGTTTTGTCGCTCGTACATCCTCTAATAATCTTCGAGCAGTGAGGATCTGTCTAAGAGACTGATCTAACGCAAAATCTTTTCCATGTCTGGCTCTATTCTATTCCGCAGTAAAGCACTGCAGTGAAGTGTGATGCCTCTACGCCACAAATGCCACGCGAAACTGTCCTTTTATGCTGAAGTGGCAAATGCCACGTTGCATGTTTGGAAAATACCTTCTCAGTAGAGAGATGTATTCCTCTGTCGAAGACAATGTTATTGCTCTTATGGGTCTGATAATTGGTATGAGAAAACGTAAAAGGGGATGGTGGGTATATCTCATATCAGGCAGGAAATGTCACCTTGCACAGCGCTTTTATAGTCTAAAAGGGCCTTAAACTACGCGCAACAGATGTCCTTCATCATTTAGTTGCCATGGTAAAACCGTAATTACAGAGGTAGGATATTAATACGGCAGATGCACGAGGGCTAAAGAACGACCAGTACTCTTCCTAAGGTAATACGTTGTTGTACTACATAGATTCTCTAAGTAGAAAAGATGCTTTATAACCTACGTCATTATATCATGTCTCCAAGCCTTTGTTCTGTGCCATCTCCTCTATTTTGCGAACAGGTATCATATTGACAGAGTCACCAATAATATGTTGGATGTAATTACGGTAGCTTAAACTTGGTATGCCATGTTTCTTCTTCCCGTGTGTTGACTCGTATAGGGCTGGTTCCTGTTTATCCATCATTAGCATAAGACCCAGGAAAGAGACCTGCCTATCACTGTGTAAATCATTGTGGTTTTTTAACCTTCTTGCTTAGTTCTATCTTGCTGACACTGCCTATGTGTTTGATGTTTAGCAAGGTGAGCCAAAGGCGTTGATTTTGTCGTGCATGCTGTAGGTGAGGAACCATGCTTCGTACCCGTAGAGAAAAACTGATGGGCATGTTTTTCTAAAAATGGACAATTTTGTGTCAATTGTGGTAATGTGCAACGAGCCCCTACTTGAAATAGCCAGAAGACGAAAGCTGCAATGGTTTGGGCATGTCACCAGAAGACCAGGAAATCTGGCTCATACGATTATGCATGGATATAAGGCGGGGCAGAGGGCAAGAGGCCGACCCAAACACATTTGGCATGCAGACATAACCAAATGGACCGATCAATCAATAACTGACAACATAAGGATTGTAAAAAATCGAGAAGACTGGAGAAGCAGTGTTTGGACATCAAAGCGCCCCAACGGTCAACAGGCCATGGGAACAGCACAGCATATGTTGTTGATAATATATCCAAATTGCGAAAGTCGATGTTTTTGTACGTTTCCAAACAAATCATTTTATGAACAAGTAACTAAATATTTCTTCTAAGAAACAGTTTTCTTACGTTTTAGAGAAGTTCCATCTCAAAGGCCTGTGTTGATTCCTTGTGCTATTTAAAGATATATTTCCTTTAAATTTCCGTACAGAGAAGAACAGTACAGACAGCTATGGGCAGAGCTAAGTCTACTTTTGGAAGGAGCAGCCAAAACATCACCCATGCATAGTAAGGTATGTATCAATAAGCGATGAAAACAGTGCTTCAGTTCCTATGACTGAACCTTCTATACTTGAGTTAGTCCCGTATTTTCGTTAAATGTCAGATAAGTGCCCAGGCGGATCTGAACCAACAGATATGGGCATTTGAGTAACGAGGGGCAGCGTGCGCGCGCGCACACACAC
>JAAAKM020073195.1:88042051-88045695 GCA_010016025.2 Alatinidae sp. Z8VKAUB7J3
GCCAAACGTTTACAATACTTTGCCTTTAAATGTGGCTAAACGTTCTGTACTACATCCGACTGGCCTTAGTATATTCAGACCCTCATTTACAAATTAGTTCTCGTGTTTTACGAATGGTTTTCTTATACGCCAAATGGGACAAAAGATTTTGGTAAGTCTTCACCTGATAACTATCAATCGTCTTCCAGAGAGATCTTTGGATTTTGTACCATCACCAATGTACAAGAATTATATCAGCATAACAGGAACTTACCAAGCATTTTCGCATCTAATTTATTATCAGCACACAACAAAAAACACTTTTCATTACTTGGGAATAAATACTCTCAAAAGAACAAGTGGGAAACTACAAACCACAGAATTAATCTGCTAATTTTTAAACATTTTAAAAAGAAGAACCTTCCATAGTCATGCTTTTCTTTCTTCAACAAGCAAAAATTTTCTTAAACTTCATAACAAATGTTTTTGTCACTTGTGAAATAAACTAAATTTTTATTGGTGTGGAGTATTAATTAAGATGCAAAGCTGTTGTTAATATTCAAGAGATGAATACTTCCCTTGCTGCCCACGCCAATTTAAGCTCAAGGCGAGTAAAAAGACCGTTATATTGATATTCTAAAGAGTTATAAATGAGCCGAAGAGCTAGAAAAAATGCTGATTGCTGGATAGGGACTATTGAATAAATTACTGCAACAAATTAAAGAACCCAAAATACCTGTTATGGTTCAGTATTTTTATTAGTTCCACTCTCTTTTCTATGGCATCTTTTCTAATTTTTGGAATTACGTGATTTGTAAACACAGATTTTATGCTACGCTATGTCATATTTTCTTGGAAATATTACCGCGGCCAGTTTAGTTTCTCAATGACAAAATAAAAGTCATGCCTACTGTACCAGTCATCCATGCGATTTTTTGATTTATACAATTACAATAAAAGATCCTTCCATTCCTGTCTTCTAACAAGGCTCTTCAATAACAATTGCAAAAGATCAAACAACATACCTAGCAAGACAATGCTGACCTCTAATTGATCTGAAGGGTGTCAAATAAACAAAAATTCTGTCCTTCAATCCAAAAACCCCTTTAAAGTATTTTGCATTGTTTTACTTATTGTACCTATTTATAAAGTAAGGAGAGGGTCAGATTATCTGAAATTTCAAATATTTCAAATGCATATCATATTTTAACTAACTATCATTTTATCCCATTAAAAGTCATTAACAACCACAAGACAAAAGGAGTTGCTGATAGCTCTAGAGTTAATCATTGACTACAGACAGAAAGAAAAAGCCTTTTTGGAATTTGAATTTTGACCTACAGATCCTACGCCTCAATCGTGCATTACCACATAGTAGGTATAGGTCCTTGCAAAGGTTTCTTAAACGTACGTTTACAACAAATGGAATCATGGTAAGACCTAACATGTAAAAGTTTAAAAATAATTACAGGTCATACTAGCATCAGATGTATTGTTCATTTGTGGAGAGATTCAATGTGCAACTATCGATTCTAGTGCTCACCAGTATTGTGGAAGTTTCATTTTAATATGATCACACATTTTCATTCTTTTAGTACGTCCCGAAGGCATAATTCAGTTGCTTTACATTTACTACAAGGGCAGGGAACTGCTTAAATACTTTACGCACTATATTTACTATATATTCAACTACTTACATAAGGACAAATGCCTTTCGTTTTTGTTAGAAAATGTAATACAACTTCTATATCTTTTACTACACGTTAAGACCATCAGGGACGAGTGTTTGCAGCCTTTTATCCAATAATTTTTGTTCTTGATGGGAGTAGAGAAATTTATTATTTCTATTATGTGATCTGACAGTTCTCTGTGAGTACATTGTGGTATTCCTTTTGACAATGTTCCAGCCGGAATTTTTGCTGGATATTTGAATTCCTATACCGAGCTTTTTTGATTGTTCATAGTTGTTCTAGCAATATCTGAATTCATCACAGTTTTGCACGACATATTTTGTACCGAATACTTTGCACGTGAGGAGATGGACAAGTCCCTTTTTTCCCAAGTTACAGTGTAAGTTATGGTTAATGGTAAATCCTTGGTCTGTCACTACACTCATTTTTGACATTAATATTTCGACAATTGAAGTATTCGGATCTTCAACATCCTATAGACCCCTTGTCTCTTTCCAATGTGTAAATCTTAGTCTTTACAAGATAGCTACGCAAATTCCGTCAGCTAAGATACGCCAAAACGGGGGCCGGAGAGAAAATCTTTTTATCACTATCGAGCTGCTGACGTAAAATATTTCCCACAGCCTTTGGGGTGGGCGTATACGTTATGACCAAACACTATGCCATATTTGTGTCTATTCTACATATAAAAATACATATCTTTATGTACCAATAAGAAATTTTAACAAAAAAAAAACATTCGAAGAGATTGAAATGCATTTCGAAATAGGCGTCCTCTGCTTAACAACTTTCTTGTATCACAACTCTGAATCGTAACAGATAAAGTGCTGACCAATATCAATTCTTTTCCTAAACACTTCATTACTTCTGGTAGTTTTACCACAGCGGACCATGGCCGGAATGTGTTGGTTGATTAATGCAATTAAGATTTGAGATTTCTACCAACATACCGAGTTCCGTAATAGAATTGATACTTGTTAATGACAATACTTCTTCTAAGGGTCAGCAGTATATCTTGCTTAGTTTTGTGTTTGGTAGACACCCCGTAGGAGACACCATGACTACAAATTCTCAACGTCTGTATAAGGTCCTGTTCCACGGCAAGCGATTGTTGTCTAACCAGATCAACGTCTTTTACGTAGGTCAATGTTTCAGGGCTTGAATAAGCACCGATGGTTGTCTTATCACTTGCCTCTTGATGGAGTTGTAAAAGACCATGCTGGAGTACCTTTCCTGTAATGATGCGGACCTTTTGAAGTCTTCTTGTTCAAACTTCCTTTCAATGAATTTGGTGACGCTGTTTTGACATTCGAAATATTTTTGCCGATATCTATCCTTTGGCGTTTCTACAAAGTAATGCGCTAGTTACTCTACCTACCTGGCTACCCTACCTCCTATCTAACGTACCCCTATCTACCTACCTAGCTATCCTACCCCCTATCTACTTAGCTACTCTACCTCCTATCTACTATATCCCCTATCTACCTAGCTACTCTACCTCCTATCTACTATATCCCCTATCTACCTAGCTACTCTACCCCCTATCTACGTAACTACTCTACCTCCTCTCTACCCCCACCTACCTGCCCTACCTCCTATTTAAACTACCCCTATCTACCTAATTACTCTACCTCCTACCTATCCCTTATCTACTTTACCTACCCTACCTCCCTAGCTACCCTACCCCTATCTACCTAGTTACTCTACCTCTTATCTACCCTACCTCCTATCTACCCTACCTACCCCTATTTACCTACCTAGCTAACCTACCCCTATCTACCTAATTACTCTACCTCCTACCTATCGCCTATCTACTTAGCTACTCTACCTACCCTACCTCCTATCTACCCTACCCCTATCTACCTAGTTACTCTACCTCTTCGCTACCTAGCTACCCTACCTACCTAGCTAACCTACCCCTATCTACCTAATTACTCTACCTCCTACCTATCGCCTATCTACTTAGCTACTCTA
>JAAAKM020073195.1:88053876-88200828 GCA_010016025.2 Alatinidae sp. Z8VKAUB7J3
GAAATCCAGTATTTAGTTCCTACTTACATTGCAAATGATCTACATAATTGCGAATTGGCCGCAGAGTTTTTATTGGAAAAACAAATTCTGAGGTGAAATCAGTGCCGGGCCATAGGCATTTGTTACAGATTCGCAATTAGTACACATTCTTATCAAAAGCAGCTAAACTCAAAGTCTAAGAGATTTTACGTAACTCCAAACTGAGGTTTTTGTTAGTATGCAACCTGAAAATCTGAACTTAATAGCAGCTTTAATAGCAACTTTAATAGCAACTTTAATAGCAACTTTAATAGCAACTTTAATAGCAACTTTAATAGCAACTTAAATAGCGAAGCAAACGGTAGGCCTAAAGGTTGCAGACAATTTAAGTAAAGGGCCTGAGTAATGTGACTATTGCTGAAGTTTTCATTTATCAGAAAATTCAAGCAATTCAAAGAGTGAAGGGTATCATTTTAATTAAAAAAATTATGCTCAGCTTGCGATCAGAATAGTGTACATAGAATTGATAATTATTCTAACAGAAAGACATAAAACTCAGATCTTCAGGCAATCATCTGACTTGTTTACATAAACAGCGTGGAGGGCCGGGGCCGGGGCCGGACTAAGCTGGTGAACGGCCTGAGGCTCACATGAAAAGGAGGCCCCTTTTCCAACTTCTTCTATTTTTGCATAAACAATAGAATATCAAGCAATAAGTTCATAAGACTATTTTGATGGACGTAAAACAGAATATCTATCAGTCGAAAATGAGAAAAAATTTTAACTTTATAATATGTAGGAGAGTAAGGATGCTTTTCTTTGAGTTGTCTTAGCGAAAGCTAAAACAGAGTGTGGTCGCGAATTGATTGCCCTTTGGATTTCTATTAATATAGACTACAAGTTCTCTGCGAAGTGAAACAGCAGACAAATTGTCGTGCAAGTACGTGCCTCTTCATGTTTTTAAAAACTAGTTTATGGTTACGATGAAATATACTCACTGCAGGACAAAGGGTGTGGAGAAATATCAATGACATACTGCAGGTTCGATTGCACGTACGAACTCTTGGGTGCCTAATAAGCGGGGGGTCCTTATAGAAGGGGCCTGGGAAAAAATCAGAAATTTAATAATCGGGGGTCCAAATAAGCGGGGGGATTTTTAGAAATACTAAATTTTCGTAAATTGCATGTTCGCCATATCGATATACCACGACATATTATAGCTGGAATCGGAGTAATTTTTTATAGATTTATTCTTAGAATGACACCTAATATCACAAGACAAATTCTCAAGATCACTTCACCAAAATATTAACAAAACTCCTTTAATGATAAAATTGATTCCAAAGATTTCTTGGCTATGGAACAAGGCATGACAGACAACAACATTTCAGGATATTCTTGCATCTGGAGATGGAATCAGAATACATCATTGAACAAATCAAACGCATTTTCAATTCTGTCATCGCTCTCGACATCTTGCTCTTCACTGTGTGTAGACGCTGCATCAGTACTCTTCCCGTATGCTATTCGATTTTTCAGACTGCACCTAGCGTGCACGCAATGTCTCTTCAAGATCGTCCACCGTTTGCCGTCACCGATTCGACCATGAGGTCGAGGAAAGGTTCCCAGTCGGCCGAGCAATCCGGGCCAAACAACACTTTACTCCAACCGGGTCCGTGTAACTGAATCTTGGATTCGCCGGCCCAGGAAGCGACTGTTGAGGCGTCGCCAAAGAACATGGATTTCCCACACCGAGTCAGGATTTCACGTGTACCGTTGACGTCCGCCGGATAAAGGCTGATCGCCTCGGGCGGGCAACCGCTGCGAAACAAAGCTTGCGCCACACGATACGGCGTCCAAGGCTCGCTGCTCCCTGGCTTCAATACAACGGGAATTTGAAGGGCAATAGCCGGTAACCAAAGGGAATGAACACCTGGCGAATTATTGGGGAGAATCGCGCCCATGGCGGGTGTTTCCCGACGGAAAGAGGCCTCGATTTCTGAATAGGGCAACCCGCGAGTGAGACCGTGCAGTACCTCATCCATGCGGCGCATGGCCGTGGCAATTTTCAGCATATTTGCACGACACATACTTTCGGGCATGCCGGTGGTGGCTGAAACCTGTGCACAATACTGGGCCGGTGTTTGCGTGCCCTCATCCAACGGAAGAGTTTCTTCGAGGAAAAGGTCTGCAGCCTTATCGAAAATGGGGAGGAATTCAGCGAAGGGAATACGCGACAGTGCCTGCTGATGTTGGTCAGCATCCCGTAAATCGCGGGCAATGAGACCTGGATTGGCCATGCTCAGACTGCCGACCACTTCGCCTGTCCGAAAATCCCGCAAAGGTTGTTGGGTCAGGCTACGGTAGGGTTTCCCTTGGCGGAGAATGGGAATATGAACCATTAGTAGACTCCCACAACAACCGATTCTTCAAAACGGGAATAAACGCCGAGATCACGAACCCCATCCCATGGGTAAGGTTCTATTGGCGGGGTACGAATCCCTTGATCGCGTTCGAGAAACCGCGGCACAAAAAATTCTTTGGTCAGGGTCGTCAACATGACGCGTCCCTTTTCACCGTAGGGCACGGTAATGTCGGGATTGTCGGGATCGACGATTTCAAAAACTGCCCGAGGATGCGGCGGATAGTAAGTAATCGCGTAATTATCGGCAGGATCAAAAGGCTTGTGGCAAGCCAAGCCCATCAGCGTGTTGCCGTAAGTCGGCACGAATTCAATGCCGGTAATCAATTCTTCCCGGGCAAAGCGATGAAATTGTGCGTTCATTTCTGTGCCGCCACAAAAGATGCCGGTAATGCCCAGTTTCTGAAGGGAAACTTTTTCGCAGAGGGCTTCGAGCAATTTTGGCGTGGTAAAAATATTATGCAGGCTATATATAAGGATGTAAGACAAGAGGGTGAACCACTCCTCTCTAGAGGGCTCGCGTTGAAAAAATATATTCCAAATACCACATACAGTTTGATATTTCGATAATTTCATTGTCAAATTTGTTTTTTTTTCTTTTACTACTGTCAAAAATCACACATTGTTGCTTTAAAATGTGTGTTTGAGCACTTTCTTACGTCTTTAGACTTTTCTTACTTTTTTTCATTTTTTTTTTATGATTTGCGTAAAATTAGTGGTTCCCTGCCTTCTGAAAAAATTATAAAGTTGATTTTTTTTTGGCGATGCGTCTTATTATCAACTCGGAACTTGCTCATAGTTGTTGTAGGGGACCAGTTGTGCTTAAAGTAGCTTCAAAGGAAGCACAGACTACCATATTTTTGGGGCACTAATCTTGCACAGACAATTATTTTAAACAACCCAGCGTTAAAGAAAGATTGCTTGGATTCCACGCCTGTACGTTTTGTTGTTAGAAGCACATAGTAAAGTGTTTCTTAGTTTTTGATTCAAACAGAAGCTGGTTTTCAACATTAGACATTATTTGCTGGCTATTGGTTTTTCGTCTAGTTTAAGTATCTTCGCTCTCATTTTGCACACAATGTAATAGATTTTTGACATTCTTCTGGGCTATCATATGCCTCTTTGCATTCACTATCAGAAGTATTTTGAGTAAGTCAACATGTGTTTTGTTTCATAATAACAATGTCTGACTATATTAACTGTATAAAATCTTAGTAAATCTTGTTGTTAATACTTTAAAATCTTAGTAAGTGTTTGATTTTTTTTTTCCTGGAGAGATAGTCTTTGGGTTTGTAAATGCCTCTTCTTTATTATTAGCATTTTCATTTCCTTTTTTGAAAAGGCTTTTTTGTATTCTTTTTTACTTTTCTGTCTTTTGGAACCTTATGCTTGAAGCAGACTCTTAGTGGCTACATGCAGATGAAACCTCCCAGCCTTTTTTATGGCACTTGGTATCTACCAGGTGACATATAGCGCTCGCAAATTCTGTCAGTTGGTCGCTCTGTCTGTCTGTCCTGATCTTGCTAGTTTAGGCACTTCCAGGTAAGCTAGGACGATGAAATTTGGCAGACGTATCAGGAACTGGACCAGATTAAATTAGAAATAGTTATTTTCCCGATTTGACCATCGGGGGCAGGGGAGTGGGGGGGCCCGTTAATTCAGAAAAAATAGAAAAATGAAGTATTTTTAACTTACGAACGGTTGATCAGATCTTAATGAAATTTGATGTTTGGAAGGATATCGTGTCTCAGAGCTGTTATTTTAAGGTCGGACCTTGCCTCAGCCTCGTTCTGATGTGGACTTTGGCAATTACGCAAACTCCTGTAGTCCGTCCCATGACATCGGTATTACCTAATTAACATGCTCTTACAAGGCGCTAATTTAAATGAGTGGGAAAATTACAACAGTTACTCAGTGGCAGCGACATGCTCAGCACAGTACTTTCTAAAAGACGCTTATAATATTCCTACAAGTTTCCTCTTATTTCCGATAAAAATATTTGATCTATCAATTACAAATTTAAGTTACCAAAAATCTTTAACACATATTGCATGACACCTCCTACGGTTTAATAATTTTTGAGGAGGTATCAAGAAAACACTCTATTAAATATGTCGTTGCTACCACGTAACCAAGGTCGTTATGGGCTAACGAGCGTCGATGGTTAGTCACGTATAACCAGGTGACTGCTTGGAAGTGGATAAATAAATACGGTCTTATGTAAGGAATTGTGGGTTAACGTCAAGTCGTTTACCTTAAATCATATTTTAGCCACTTTCTTATACAAGACCGATAAGCCACTCTTTGTTTCAAACTTTATAAGCCCTTAAAAATAAACTCATTTTCCTACTCGAAATCATGTTTTCATGTAAAGGTTGAAAACGATAAGATAATCATGAGAAATGCGGATATTGCTTTTGAAAAAAAATACTAGAAAAATAGAAAATATGTCACCACCGGGGGTCGAACCCTTTATTTAACTTTAATGGGCTTTGGATTGATGACGGGCAGGATGGTAGTTCTTCCTTGGTCAAGTCACATGGCGCAGAGAGCCTGGTCTCCAATTGCTTTGAGCTGGATGTCGATCTCCACCGATGGATGATTGGGAGCTAATGTGGCGACTAGAGAAATAAAAGTATGTTAACATCGGATGACAGCTAGCTCAGTTGGTAGAGCGCACGCCGCATTAGCGTGGGTCACGGGTTCGATCCCTGGTGGTGACATATTTTCTATATCTCTAGTATTCTTTTTAAAACTAGGATATTACTTTAAATGTATTTTATCCAAATATTGCAATTTTACAAAATCCTAGTTTCACTGCATTTAGAAATGTTGGCCAGATGTTTTAGGATCTTATCATATAATTTGCGTATATTTAACTTTAAATGTGATTTACTATCTTGCCATGATAAAACGTTGTGCTGAACACATGCGATTTCTTCCTTCCATTCCCAACAACCATGCGATTTCTTCCTTTCCTGATCCATAACCTTTCTACTTCTATTATTTACAAATGAAATACTAAAACGCAAACTCTAGCCACTACTTGATTCTTTATAACGTATCAAATGTTAATCAATCCAAAGCCCATTAATGTTAGAAAGTATCATAGAGAAGAGAGGATTTGAAATGTTAGTTTTGAAAAGAACACCAGAGAAATAGAATATATATGACCACCAGAAATCGAAACCGTGACCCACGATTTCGCGGCGTGCGCTCTACCAACTGAACTGGGTGACCGCCGATGTTAATATACTTTTATTTCTCTAGTCCCCACATTATCATATTTTTATCATCCATGTCCCCCATTTAGGAGCTACTGACTATTACAGTAGTCATTGACCCTTCCCAGTACCCCTATCCAAAATGACAAAAGAAATAGAAAGCGGGCAAACTTACTTACAACGAAAATAGTCTTTCACGTATCTTATCATTAGACAATAAAGTTATAGCCGACTATGAGACATGTTACTGATTGCTATTTCGTTGCTGTACATTGTTTTATTCGGGGATACAATTGCTGTACACATTTGTTTATTATTGAAAATTAAGTGCTTCGCTTATACAGTATTATATTTTGACGCCGTACCTCGCACCTACTGTTTTAATGCTTCGTGCCCCAAGAGGATACATGTACCCCCAAATAAAAACCACGGATCTAAGGAAAGTCAAAGTTACAAATAACAAACTGTACCCTCTCGCTAATACCCTTGCAATGTTGAGGGTCTGATATTTTTAAAAAAAATGGGCACTAAGGTGATACTCCTTGTTTCTTTGTACGCTAACGTATACACTGCGCTTTTGACAGACCCCCTTACTTTGTTGGTATAGATTGTGTGAGTAAACCCATGTAAAACATTAAATTCAATACGTTATAGGGCAATCGAAAACATTAGGAGACAATGTAATCGCCTAGCGAGTTATAGCTGAGTGGCCAAGGTTACTGTTTAGAACGAAAGGCATTAAGTAGCTTACTGTTTATTCTTTAGTTGTGAGAATAGTAAATTACTAGTTTAACATTATTTGTAAGTACTGAAAGTTGCAAGAAAGAAATTCAACAGTCATCGGTAATCCACGGGGATGTTGAAAGAAGAATTTTATTAAATTGTGCTCTTTACAATTAGTTTTCTGATTTAACACGGTTTCCAAATCATTGATTTGTATTTACATTACTTCCAACACTTTTTTCAGAGAAGCTAACCTTTGGCCATGTTAACACTTTCAAAAATTGAAATTCAATATAGACAATTATTACCATTCGAAGTCTTTGTTCCATTCTCAATTCCGTATCTCAGTAGCCAAAGAGCAAAGATTTGTAACATGCTTGTTATTGTCCTCTTCAGTAGTTACGTCACTGGTCTGTTCTGCTCAAACGTTCTGCACTAAAGGGCTACTCCACCGCCTAGTCTCTGGTCACCAAGAGCTTGTCTTGTTCTGAGGTATAGGGCATAACCGGTGAGCCTTCCTGTCACTTCAGTCAGGTTCCAAGTTTCTGTTATGACTGCGACAGAAACATTGTTCTGCCTTAATAAAAAAAAGAACACAAAACCCGCAGCAATGTCTTTGTTAGAATCTGTTAGTTCATCTGCAAATACTTTAGAATTTAAGTAAGCAATCTGGAAGAAGTGACGCATTTCTAGTTGGTCCCTAGCATTTTGTGTTAGAACATGTTCTGGACCAATCCTTGGAACAGTGTAATCAGGTGGGATGACTAAATATTCCTTCTTGCGTAATGACCCGATAGTTACCCCTTCGTGGGAATAAGCGTCTTGACCATTGGACAATTCGAACAAATATAGTAGTTGTTTAACGTCTTCGGGGTCCGGAACGTCCTCATCATATTCTCGCACTGGTAAATCAACAGATTGCTTCTTTTCTTTTTGAATTCCATCGTATTTTTCAATACCTTCATTCTCCCCAAAATTTTCAACATCTTGTTCATATCTAGAAACACCACATTTATCTTGAATTGGTTTTGAAGCTGGTGCTCTACCTTGTTTACCAGTAGGTAAAGGGACAGGTTTTGGTACTGTTGACGCTTTCTGTGCAGGAATGATTTGAGCAGGTAAAACCAACATCATTTGTTCGGCACTATATACTGCGGGGTCATATCCCTGAGCACGCATAGTTTCATAAGTCTTTTTGTTAGCTTCTTTAATTTCCTCATTCAATTTATCACGTGTAGCCACAGCGTTATTATGTTCATCAGTACCAAAATCAGTTCTAGAAAGTGTTTCCAAAACCTCCCTCCCCAGGACATAAGCTGGATTCTTGTCAAATTCATCGTCGTATTCATTAATATTTGTCAATAACGGTATTTTATCTTTAAACTCTATTTTTCCATCATGAGGTGGAATTTCAGCCATTTTTATAACACTAGAAACAAAAGCACAAACACAACACTAATACTTGCAGAAGTTAACAAATAAAAAACAATACACACACAATAATACACACTTTTAAAGACACAAGAACAATATTTTAGTTTTTGTTTTTTGCTTTATCTAATCTAACACTTTAGTCAGCCTTTATTGCATAAACACATAGAGTGCATGTATAATTGACACGCTAGGCTACGCAATAACTTTTTCTTCTCTGTTTATTATTTGGGATTCGATTGCCCCAATTCCCTTAGTTGAGGCATCCGATATAACAACGAATTTTTCTGTTTAGAAATCTGGTAATGATCAGACTGTTCGGGGCGATGAGCGTGACCGAGAACCTGCTCGTCGCGCAGCACCATAATCTGATGCGGGCCTCGCAATTCAGCATTGCCGGCATCCTTGGCCTGCCGGGATACCGCAAGGCCGAGGCAGAAGCGGTCGATAAGGTGCGCTACTGGCTCGACAAAATTCGCCTCCTGCATCGCGCCGACGACGATGCCGCGAATTTGGCCTATGGCGACCAGCGGCGGCTGGAAATTGCCCGGGCGATGTGTACGGACCCCGTCCTGCTTTGCCTGGACGAACCGGCAGCGGGACTGAACCCACGGGAAAGCGCCGAACTCAACGACTTAATCTGTTTTATTCGTGAAGAACACAAAGTCGCTGTCACGCTCATCGAGCACGACATGAGCGTAGTAATGAGCATCTCCGACCATGTCATCGTGCTCGATTACGGTCGCAAGATTTCGGACGGTACGCCTGAATTCGTTCGCAACGACCCGGCGGTCATACGCGCCTATCTGGGCGAAGAAGAAGACGAAGAACTGCCGCCCGAAGTTGCCGCGGACCTGGCTTCATCCTCGCAGCCCGACAATTTGGGGGGCACGACATGATGCTGTCCGTGCGCGGGGTCCATACCCACTACGGTTCGATCGAGGCCCTCAAAGGGGTCGATCTGGATGTCTCCGAGGGCGAGATCGTTACGCTGATCGGCGCCAATGGTGCAGGCAAGTCCACGTTGTTGATGACGATTTGCGGCACACCGCAAGCCAGTGCCGGCGAGATTGTTTTCGAAGGAACGCCGATAACGAGGTTGCCGACCTACCAGATCGTGCGAAAAGGCATCGCCCAGTCGCCGGAAGGCCGGCGCATCTTCCCCCGGATGACTGTCGTCGAAAACTTGCAGATGGGCGCACTAACCGCAGACCCAGCGCACTATGCCGACGATTTGGACCGGGTCCTGGCCCTATTCCCCAGACTTCAGGAAAGACGCAATCAACGGGGGGGCACCCTATCCGGCGGCGAACAACAAATGCTCGCCATCGGCCGGGCCTTGATGAGTCGCCCGCGATTGCTGCTGTTGGATGAACCGTCCCTCGGTCTCGCGCCGATGATCGTCAAACAGATTTTCGACGTCATTCGGGAAATCAACGACAAGCAAGGCGTGACGGTCTTCTTGGTCGAACAGAACGCCTATCATGCGTTAAGGCTCGCCCATCGCGGCTACGTTATGGTCACCGGCAACGTCACGATGTCGGGAACCGGGGCTGAGTTGTTGGCCAATCAGGAAGTCCGCGCGGCCTATCTCGAAGGGGGTCACTGACATGCTGGCACGTTAGCTGTAGCAAATGGCTGGGCATGTCGAGCTTCAACGTCCAGGATTTCTGCGAGGCCAAAATCATCAGGAATGGACTGCTAACTAATGTAGTTGCTATAAGTAGAAGTCCATGCCACGAGGGCACTTACTTCTTTAAAGTTTTGCTTACAATAAAGATCGTTGGGTGTTGGAATCCTTCTGAGGATGTTCTTACTGGAAAAAGCTTTTATCCTCTATGTCAGCGAGGAGGGTGCAGGGGTGGATGGATGTCAATAAACGGGTCACGAACTCTTGGAGGATACACAAAAGCCCAAAAATACGACTAATGACAGAGGCAAGATTAGGCATTCCGGGCCTCCTAAGTATACTATTGACAAACTGTCAAAAAAAATCGAAAACTTAAAAAACAAACTCGGGAAAGCTTTTAAAAAAGAGTAAATCAAAGATCGATCAATCTAAAGATGAATCAAAAACTAGCATCATACTAGTAGAACACAACACAATATCGTTTTGCCTACATGTAGCACAAAACGTCAGTCAGCACATTTGTAAGCACTGTGTAGCCTTGTGTTAAATTAATAAGGTGATATGGTAAGTTGCTCCCACTTATAATTTATCCAAAACTTTGACATTGACATAGCAACTTCGCAAACATATGGCTTCAAGACATAAAGGCAAGAGATCGAAGAAAGCTGGACTTTGCTAACAATCCCTAGTATCGTAGATCGTTGCCCGCTGTGAGATTCATGAGATTTATATTGAAACCGTGAATCTCACGCTACAACCCCAATAGCGGGGTTAGAACTACGGCTTTTGAAGAGCTGCTCAACGTGAAAACCATACCTACTTAACCTTACGTTAATCACTTCAGACTAAAACTGGCTTTTTGCGTAGATAAAGCTTGGCTAACACTTTGTAACAAAGTTCTTAAAATGGGTTTGAGCGTCTGATCTAAGGTCTGCACGATAACTTATGCACGGATATTTAGATTTTGTGAAGTGCTCTTTTTTGCGGGGTACCCAAGTGTAATACGTGAGTCGCGGGTTGAAAACGACTAATATTCCTTCTCTGGCTTATGTGACATAAATACAGCTGAACTTCAACAATGTACAGCACGTATATCTATTTCATATTCTAGTTAATTTGGGGTAGAAATTAGTCCTAGCGAATCTGACTCAGCCATCCCTACACGTTGTTTTTTTATAAGCAACTCCATTTTCCGGGTCAAACCTCGAGTTGCTTAGCAATTTTTCAAAATCAGGCCTGGAGTTGCTTAAGTAGTTGCTTAAGTATCACTACAGGTTATCGTCGAATTTCGTTGTGTTGTAAGCGGTCGGCATCAGCTCGAAGCCGATCCATTTCTCCAGCTCGCCGGACAGCACCAGCACCTCGGTGGAATCGAGACCGAAATCCGGGAACAGCCGGTCGATATCGATCTCGGATTCGGGGACTTCCAGACGGTGCGAGAACTTGCGCACCAGCCATTCGGCGGCCTGGGTTTCGGAAATAGCCGTGGTCGTCATGGGGATCTCCTGACGGGGTTGCGGGGAAGGGCGGTCAGACCGCGTATTTGACGAACATCATCAGGAAGGCGAGCAGGGCGAAGACGGTCGCCAGCACGCCCCATGACAGCCAGTTCCGGCGCAGCGCCAGATGCTCCTCGGCCACCGCCTCGGCCGAGGCCGCGCCGGCCAGCAGCGCCTGCTGCCGCTTCTGGTTGGGAACGAGCTTGAGCGCCCAGACCACGCCCGACAGCGAGACGAAGACCAGCGCGGCCAGCGCCCAGTGGGTTTCAAGCAGCGGATAGCCGCGCAGATGCGTCAGCCCGATCCCCGACGCGACCAGGATCGCGGCCATCGGCGCGATGAAGATCCGGTCGGTCTTGACCACCAGATCGGCGCCGAAGCGCATCAGCCGCAGATCGCCGGTCCGGTCCGCGCAGCGCTTCCAGACGAAGGTGATCAGCATGTTGCCGACGAACAGCGCGCCGGCGATGGCGTGAATGTAGATGAGAAGCCAGTCGAGGGGCATGACGCGAAGCCTCAGGATGATGAAAGGGACGGATCAGGTGGCGGCGAGCGGGCGGGTCGTCCGCATCAGCTGACGGACGGCCTCGCGCCCGGCGGCGCAGCCGCTTTCATGGAAACCCGCGAAATCGGGCCCATGGGTGCGGACCGAGAAATAGGAGCCCGCGAAGAAGACCGGCCCGTCGCGGTTGATCCGGTTCAGATCCCGCTGGGCGCGATAGGCCTCCATGTCGAGCAGGGGATGCGCATAGTCGAACCGCGCGATCACCTTGTCCGGGGCGATCGGGATCGGGCTGTCGATCGAGACGAAATAGTCGCGCTCCGCCGTGAGCCCCTGGATCCGGTTCATGTGATAGACGAGAAAGGCGCGGGTCGCGCCGTTCCGGGTGAACCGGCCGTAATTCCAGCTCGCCCACCGCTCGGGCGGGCAGGGCAGCACCGATGCGTCGGTATGCAGCACCGTCTCGCACGGATTGTAGCGGAAGGGAGAGAGCAGGTCGGTCTGCAGCCGGCTCGGCGCGCCGAGCAGCGCGAGCGCCTTCCGGGTCGGCCCTGCGTGGGCGAGGTCGAGGACGGCGGAGGGCGCGACCCAGCGGTGCGCCACGTAGCCCTGACCAAGATAACTTTGATTGAGGCGTACTCGTGGTAAGTCATCCTAATTATCAACGATTTTTGCCCATGGCTGTATGGACACCGAGCATAATTTGCTATTGGGAGGATGCCCACCTATGCACCCCGTGATCTTTTATTGCAGTTTCTTGTGTTTATTTCACACTTGTCAACAGAGTTTAAAAATGCCTGTGGGCAGAGTGCATTTAGCTTAACAATACTCGCTACAGGAAGGGACCAGCATGAGTGCAACAGCAACAACAAAAGAAAAGAATCTAATTGTGAAGGAATCAATTACTTTTGTTCTCTTTTATAGCCAAATCGTTTGCACACATTGATTACTGCATATTTCAATATTAAAATTGCAAATGGTGACGATACTGCAGTTTTTCTACAGGGAATGCCGCAGTAAAATTCATCCGACAATGAGCAGCTGAAGGACTTCATACTCATCGTCATCGTCATTATCGTCATTGTCATTATGACTGTCATCCTCATCGTCATTATCATTGTCATCCTTGTCATTGCCATGATCGTCATCATTATCATCATCGTCGTCATGGTTGTCATTGTCATCCCCGTTGTTTTTTGTCATCATTGTTTTTATCTTCATCGTCGTCATTGTCGTTCTCCTTTTCCTCCTCCTCCTGGTTGTTATCATCATCCTCCTTTTCATGATCGTGATCATGATTATCAACACCCAATCATGCCACTGCTATCAGAACACCTCTACCACTTCTGCAAAACTTCACAATCTTGCACTCTCCTGAAGTTTATGTAGACATATTTAGAATGGTCTTTTTAGCTTCATATATTGAACATACCATAGAATTAAAGGATACTGTAGCACTGGTAACAAACATTACATACAACAGTATACTCTCTCGATGACTGCCTATGAAATTCAAATCTAGCAAGATATGAAAGCAAGGCAAAGAAGAAACTCTTGAAGGCCAGCAAAAGCACCGTGTAATTAGGTTTACATTTATTTGTCATTACCAAATACCAATTGATTTAGTGTGTGGTTTCATCGACTGACATGATATAACTACAAGCTAAAGCAAGTGATATTAGGAACTGACATATTTCCTTTACATAGCCACCCTTTCACCAATTGTATTTTATACGCACAGTTCTCCATGTTGTTTATGTATTTCTCTTTATTTTTACACAAATATTATTTGTGTAATATTATTATTATATTATTATTGCAATTGACTACATTCGTTTTTTATAAGCATACGGGTAAATTGGGCTTAAGCTCAATATGCTTAGGAGTTTCCCAATTTGAGTCTGAAATTATGCTTAAAGCATTTAACTAGAAGAAAAATCTGGAAAACTTTAAAGGCAATTACTTTCAGCTTCCTCGATTACCCGATTGGAGGCGAGAGTCCTTGCACGACGGCAAGGTTTTCTAAGCTACATCAGAGTTATCTATTCAAGCAAATTGCCGTTAAAACTACCGATTTGAAGTCTAGAGTTGAAAGATTAGACGTTGTTTTTCTTATTATTTGTTCTTGACAACTGCCCTTTTTTTTGTCTGTGCTTTTTTCAACTTTAAACCTTTTAAACAACTTTTAACAAGTTTATTAGAGTTTGTAAAGTAAACGCTAAATATCACAAAAAGTTTGGAAAATGTATAGATGGCATTGAAAGACGGATACACGCAAAACTTGGCTAGAAAATATATATCCTTTGCATTAAAAATTCAGAAAGATAGTACCCACAAAAAGAGATACATGGTCTTGGGAAAATAGGAAAGCTGGAAGCAATGAAGCTGTAAAAAGTGTAACAGCAAAGGAATAGGCTAAATAAGTAGCTGAGGAAAACTTTGCGAGAGTAAAAGGGAAGTCGTAGAACAAAGTTTAGGACACTAAAACCTACGGTAATATAGAGACAGCAAAAACGGATAAGAAACTTGAGCGCTTCCAATAGCTAAACTCGAACAGCTAAAACTTCATTAAACTGAAATATACTAGAAATATGTTGAAAAGACTGTCCAAGGCTAGTTTTAAATGCTTAATTGAATCCGTGTATGTCATTTGTGGAGCAACCGCTGCTGCCTAGTAAAGAGCGATTGACAAATTATACCAACATAAATTTTAAATCCATGTTTTGAAAAAAAATTACGTTTTTTAGTGATTCCAGAGCAAAAATATTATATAGGTTCACCATAATAGTAAGTTTATTAGGAAAAAAATAAAAACAATTTAAAAGAGCTCGAACCATCGAAAATTTTGGCAAACCAAAATTGTAGTACACTATTGGAAGACAGTAGGAAGGCTTGACTAGAGACAGCAATTGCTTTTAAACGTTACACGAAGAGTTAAAGTTTCTTTATAAAACTTTTTTTTAAGATTTTATGCAATTGATTTTAGAAATTACATAAATAGTTAAAATGTATTTGAAAAGACGTTCTTAACAGACGATATTTTTTCTATACTTCTAGCTGAATAGGGACCGAATGTACAAACTTTTGGACTTTCTGAAAGGGAAACGAAGTGGCCAGATTTTTATCAAAGCTTATTGGTGTTTATAATAGTTTTTTTTAACTTTTTACGAAGAAAACGACAAATTCAGAGGCATTTTCTATTTTCAGATCTCAGGAGGATACAATTAGATCGGCGGGTGCGCCGAAGGCCTTGTTGGAGAACGACTCCCCGCGGAAGCGGATCTGCCCGCCGACGTCGACCCAGACGCCGTTGTTGCGGGTCAGCGACTTGGCCTTGAACCAGTCCGACCAGTCGCCACGGTCGCAGACCGGCACGCACAGGCACGGACGCCAGTCTTCGAGAAACCGGCGGTTGTTGTACTTCGCCGGGCACGGGTTCGGCTTGGCCTTGCGGCACTCGCAGCAGGGATGGTCCGGGCAGTCCGGACAACCGCAGTCCGGGGCGGCGGCGTCCGCCGCCGGCGCCTTCGGTGCCGCGTCGTCTTGCGCCCACGCCGTGGTGGGCAGGAGGAGGAACATGGCTGCGACGAGCAGCCCGGTCACGATCACACGCATCATCTCGCTTGGCTCCGCTTCCTTCGGAACACGCCGAAGGTCGTCTCGTGGAGGATCTTGTTCGAGGCGGCCCGCACCCTCGCGAACATGTCGTGAAGGGGGCACTTCTCGCCTTCGCCGCAGATGCCGCCGCCGAAGGGGCAGGCATCGCCCGCGCTGCGCTCGAACAGCTCGGATACCTCGTGCAGGTAGATCTCGTCGGGATCTCGCGCCAGGGAGAACCCCCCGCCCGGTCCCCGCACGCCGACGACGAGCCCGGCACGGGCGAGCTCGGTCAGCACCTTGGATACGAACGGCCCCTGCAGGTTGCGCGCCTTGGCGATGTCCGCGGCGGAGCAACGTTCGTCGTCGTCGTAGCGCTCGGCCAGGAAGCCCATCGCCGCGATCGCCGTTTCCGTCGCCTTGCCGTGCATCAGTCCGTCGCCTCGGGGCGGAAGCGCATCTCGCCGCGCAGGATGGGAATCGCGATCTTGATGCCGGCGGAGTAGACGAGCAGGCCGAAGGCGATGACGCCCGCGGCGACGCGCCACTCCAGGTGGCTCGGCAGGTACTCGACGTACTCGTGCAGCGTGCTCGGCACGAACCCGGGCACGATCAGTCCCATGCCCTTCTCGATCCACGCGCCGACGAAGGCGAGCACGCAGGCCAGGGCGAGCAGACGCGTTTGCTTGGTCAGCTCGGGCTTGAGGAACAGCACCGCGGCGATCACGTTGAAGATGATCGCGGTCCAGATCCACGGCACGAGGGCGTTCGCCTCCCCGTGCCCGAAGAAGAGGTAGCGCGCGGAGCTGGTGTGCGCGCCGCCCGCGTAGAACTCGGTGAAGAGCTCCGAGATCACCATGAGCAGGTTGATCAGGATCGTGACGCGCACGATCTTCACCAGCGTGTTCATGGGCTGCTCGGGCAGCTTCAGGCCGCCTAGAGTGGCATAAAAACAGAAAAATGGAATACGAGCAAAGCCAAATTTTTACTTATATTTTAAACAAAAAAAATATTACAATTCAAATTAAGATAAACGTACAATACTAACAAAGCATTACTTTGATACACGTTAATAATAAAAGGAAACCTTCCTATGGTAATGTTTTTAATGCAATCCTTACGTTCCTCTCTGAATTCCTATTGGATATGAAACACTCACTTTCGTTAGAAAAGTAGGAAAAAGTAAAGTCTTCTTCCCCCTTCCACAATATTATGTTTACGACGGATCGAGGTGAAGACTGTCTCATCAGTTGACAGGTGATCTCCTCACATGTAGAACCCAGAGAGACTATTGTCAAAAAATCGGAAAATTTAGTGAAGAACGATCAAGATAGGTCACAAGTTCGGAAAAAATAGAAAACTGTCAAACTAATGGCTGACAGTCGGCCCTGGGCTTTACAAGGATGAGTGAATACCAGCCTTGTATTATTATTCTTAAATATTCTAACCTTGATTAATGGAATTTTTGTGTAAGAGAATTCTTAACTTCGGTTTTCGTAAATTCTAGAATAATTCGTAATGCTGGCAGTGTTGATTTTCCGGTTTGAAAAAACGATATAGATAGGTTTACGACCTGAAAAAATTTGTTTTGAGCCTTAATTTTAGAAAAAAATCATATGGATGGCGTCGCAAATACTTCGAATTGTTATAACAAATTTTGCTGAAGATGAATGTTTGGGCTATATATTTTAAAAAACATTTTACAATTTAATTTGACTTCAATAGTGTAAACTAATTTGTCGGTACAAAAATGCAAAAGTTTTATCGAATAAAGTGAATCAAATTTAAAGTTCACGAAAAAAAACGGCATTCCTTTTCACCAAAAGAAGCAGAGTTTTCTGGTACTACACCTTAAAATTATCATTAGTTAGAACAGAATTAAAATATAGGAATAATCAAACAGTTTGTGGTAACGAACTATTAGTAAGGAGCGACCCGGCTCAATAGAAATAAAAATCTAAAAAAATAGAATTTGATACCAATAGTTACGTCAAAAGAATCATATTTTAATGCTGATTTTGAATATATAAGTTTCATCAAACTTAGTCTTACCCATCAAAAGTTACAAGCCCGAGAAAATTTGCCTTATTTCAGAAAATACGTAGAAGCACCCCTAAAAATCATAGAATCTTAACGAAAATCACACCATCAGATACAGCGTATGAGAGAAATACTTTATAGGTTTCAAACTCTTATCTACAAAAATGCGGAATTTTGGATTTTTTTTTGCCAGAAGACAGATCACGGGTCACGTGCTGCCGCAAATTGCCGAGCAACTGGCGCTGCTTTGTCACGCCGAAACCTTACTGATACCCATCCAGAATGGCATACCCTGGTGGTACCTCTACAAGTTTTGCGGTCAGACACATCAGCTTTCCGCAGAGCAGGTCAAAAAACCGCAAGTAAACGCGCTGGACCCCGACGGCAAGCTGCACAACCACGTTGATGTCAACCAAGTGATTGGTTGCGTTGCGTACCCCGCTGCGATGATGGCGGCGGATGGCACTGTCACCCATGTGGAAGGACTGCGCTTCCCGGTGGGGGAGCTTGATGGGACCGAGACCGAACGTGTAACCCTGGTGGCGCAACTGTTTATCGACAGCGGCTTCAAAAGCCGGGTGATCGACGATATCCGTTCCGAAGTCTGGTTAAAGTGCTGGGGAGCACTTTCTATTAACCCGGTCAGCGCACTAACCCGCGCCACCATGGTCGACATCTGCAGCCACCCCGACACGCGGCAGCTGATTCACCAGATGATGAGCGAACACATATGAAACTTTGGATTTTTTTATATAGGAATCTCAGTTAAAGGTAGCTGATGACCAGGATTGCCCCACTAGCGATATATTACAACTTTAGTAGCTTTGTTCCTCCCTGGTGATTTTTTCCCTGTATTGCACCCTGTATTTCCCTGTATTGAATTGTGGCAAATCACTGAAGGTAATTTTTCTTTTTTTTTATTACCGAATCCTTTCTGGAATTCATAGTCACTACATACAAGTTTCTGAATTGAAAGAACAAAATAAATCTGTTCAAAAGCCAAAGCCAAAAGAAAAGTCAACTTTCTAGGTAGAAACTTTGGGATAGAAACGTTTGATAGTTTAAACAAAGAGGGCCAAAGAGAATCACTTGGAAACACAACTTTTGTGGGTTTGCCTTTTTAGCGACTTTTTCTGTCTATCCACTTAATTCACATAGTGGTTCTAGGCTCATTACTCCTAGATAATTCCTCCCCAATGACAATTCCCCCAGTAGAAATCCCACTGTGGGTAATTACCTCCTGAGGGACCCCCCTCCCGCGGACAATTCCCCCTAGGAAATTCCCCAGTGGATAGTTATCAACCGGAAAATTCCCCCGGCAGGTAAAACTGAGCCGGCAAAGGGAAAGTAAAAGAAAAAAATAATGAAGAAAAGAAGGAATTTTGGAATATTTTAACTACCTATATTCTCTAATAAAGGCAGAATATTATGGTGTTGAACATCCTAGATTATTTATTTTTGTAATTGTTTCTTATACTTTTCAGGACTTTGGGTGTAAGATAAATTTTTAAGAAAAGATGAAGATTGTTCCCCAGGTGCAAGAAAAACTAGAAACGCCACTGCAATTCGAATTTCACATATTCAGATCTTCAGTAACATCGAGATCGTTCAAGCCTTGATGCTAAGATTAAAAATGATAGACTCTCTGCAATTTTTGCGACATCACAAATTTAAGAACCAGAATAGATAAAAGATAAATCTGGGATTTGATCAAATTGCATGATAACTACCTGCATATACTCCCCCAAGGGTCGTTCAACAACCACAGCAGTGAAAAGGATGCGGTTGACTTGACACGCCTTAAAACCTATTCATGCTATAGTAATGGTGTTGAGTGATAGTGGTTTCACATTGCCAATCCATAAATTAAGCTACATAAGGTAAAACAGTCTATACATTCTTACGGATTTTCCGTAAACCAGTGTAATAGGCCTACTTAGCTAATGTGAAGCTACTATAAAAGTTGGCAAAATAAGCTATGACTTTATATATTGCAGCTTCCACGCAGATCCACAGCTCTTCTTCTTCTAGAAGCTCCACAGCTCCTCCTCCTCTTCTTCTCCTCTTTTTAATCAAAACAGCTCCTCTTCTTCTCAAAGCTCCACAGCTTCTCCTCTTTTTGCTTAAAACAGCCCCTCTTCTCGAAATTCAACAGCTCCTCATCTTCATCATCTCCTCTTTTTGCTTTAACCTGCTCCTCTTCTTCTCGAAGCTCCAGAGCACCTTGTCATCTTCTTTTCCTCTTTTTGATTAAAATAACTCCCCTTCATCCAAGTTTGTCTTAAACTTCGGGATACAAAAGTTCTTCTCACGTCAACTCTACTCACGTCTTACCCAGGAAAACTGCAATTTTCCGTATCAAACCTAATTGAAAATTGCTTTTCAAAGTTTGAGGGGGCGAATACTCCCTCTTCCCTTCAATTTGTAATAGGTTTAAAAGAAGACTCGGAACAAAGCTTATCATAATTAGTTCATTAATTTGGACTTAATAAGGCGGGTCTTTTATTACAAGTTTCATGGTGCTGCATCTTGCATTAACCCTCGCCCATAAAGGCTTTAAGTGTGACTAAATATCAAATCGCGTCGCGAGTAAATAATGAAACCTACGTAAAACAAGAGCTAAGAGCTCATATGGTACTTTTGACGAGGTCAAAAGAGCCAAGAGCTATTATATGTTATGAACACTAGCAAAATTCTAAGAATCAATAGATTGCTTTAAAAGGAAAATCAGAGGCTTAATGCCGGTCGGGTTTTACAATAAAAGCTCTGAGTCACAAGGTCCTTCTAAATATCAAAATTCATTAAGATCCAATCACCCACTCGTAAGTTTAAAGTCTTTGACCTTTCATCATCAGAAAACTCAAATGTCCCTTCATTATCCTCCCAGTCAATGTTAGGCTTATCAGTATCAACTCTACTTAGATATTCTTTTTCCTATTCTTTTCCAGCAATTTCTTTCAATTGTGCCTTGATTGTGGCCCGTCCTTTTCTTCTGTCCCTTGATCGAGGATCTACTGAAAAATTCGGGGATATATCTGTTGTTTATTTATTTGGATATTTTCAGGGAAGATCTAGCTACTTGCTGATGTTCATTGGAAAAAAGCAAATCAGTAGTTGAATTTGATGTCTCATTTATACTTAAATTACTTGCCAGTGTCCTGATAAATTAGAATTCTATTTCATGGGTTATTAGAGCTCAATATGTTAGGTGTAGTTCTCTAAGCCCATTTCAATTGTTTTTGACCAGATATATGAAGAAAATGCAAATGTTAGTGAGCTAGTTCATGCTATTTTCCAGTTTAGTTTTCTAGATATGAATCCTGATTACTATAGTATTTGCATATAGGAAAACATTCACTGTTCCAAGTTATCAGGAGCATTATAACCATTTGAGTGGCAAGTGGTTTAAATTATAATCCCCTGTATTGCATACACTTCCAGATTTTTCCGATGTTGCAGTAGTGAACCAAATCATCCCTTGATTATTTCACGCGGGGTTCTTGGGGCGGTTTCAGTAAATCTTTTGTTATTTTTTTTTCAAAAGTAAACTATCTTTAGAGACCCTTCAAAAAACAATTTGTTTTTGGTGGGTTGGTATGTCGTTGCTCTCCTGTATGTAGGTGCTAATCAATAGCTAAGGGGCTAACTCATAAGTGATGAAAAATTTATTTATTGTTGCAATAGTTGACAGAACTGATCTCCAATTATCACAAATGACAGAGGAAGTTCTAGGGGTTATTTTGATATATTTGTTTGTTATTGTTTTTTTATATTATCAAAAATAAGCCTTGTTTGCAGACAATTATTAAAAAAAATGATTCTAGGTTGCGATGCTGCACCCTCTCCCTATATTTTCTAATTCGACAGCTATATAATTAGCTGTGCATACTGGCTGTACGAGTCTTCTGTACCTACTTGCTACTATAGACGGAATTTTACCAGAGGTTTTAATCCCACTTTCAGGAAAAGTTTCAAAATATCGTGATACAAAAAATCTCACCGTAATATATCTCTTTCCTTTTGTGTAACCAATGCCCTCTGTAAATTTAGGAACCTTCTTGAAATTCTACGGGTACTCTTTAATATCTCCATGTTGCTTTTGCTCTGGTGAAAAGGATGATTGCGCTGAAAATCATTCAAAATGCGCTCGCGCGAGAATACTCGGTTCGGATCGGCCATGAACATTTGCAGTATCGCACGTTCTTTGGCCGACAGGTCGATCGCCGTGTCTCCACAAGAGACCTCAACCGCCTTCGTATCGAACCGCAAATTACCGATTTGCAGAATGTGCGGATCGTCCTCCGAACCCGTAAACCCCTTCGCGCGGCGTATCAGCGCGTCAATTCGTGCTATCAACTCGTCGAAATCGAAAGGTTTTGCCAGGTAGTCATCCGCCCCCAGCCGCAATCCTTCGATGCGATCGTCAACACGCCCCAGGGCAGTCAGCATCAAGATGGGTGTCGTATTCTTCATTGCCCGAACGCGTCGGCACACATCCTGACCACTGATACCCGGCAGCATCAGATCGAGTAGGATGAGATCGAATTCTTCCCTTTCGATAATGTCGATGGCCGATTCACCATCGGACGCCAGCGAAACCGACCAGCCTTCGGCCGCAAGCCCGCGCTGGATAAAGTCCGATACGCGCGCCTCGTCCTCGACCAGTAGCAAATTCACGAAGCGGCCTCGAGTTTTGGCCGCGACGGCAGCGTGAATGACACGACTGTTCCATCGCCGGCACTGCTTTCCAATTCGATCTTGCCTCCATGGGCTTCGACAATGGCCTTGGCGACAGGTAATCCAAGACCTGCACCTTCTTTGTACCGTGTTGCCGCGTTCGATCCGCGGAAGAAGCGGTCGAAAGCGCGCGCGCGTTCTTCTTCGACCATCCCGCTGCCATTGTCTGATACGGCGATCGCAAATCCGCCCGGAGCGCTATGCAGGGAGACTTCGACCAGGTCTGCGCCATATCGGAAGGCGTTCTCGAGCAAGATAACAATGACCTGGCGCAGGCGATCGCGATCGACAGGCGCGATGGCTTCTTCGACGTCGCTGATAAAATTGGTGGCGTTTGTTTCGCCGTTGGCCAAGCTGCGGTTTTTGCTGATGATTTCCGGTAGCAATTTGACTAGATCGACACGCGCAAAACTAAGACGGGATTCACCGGCTTCGCGGCGAGCGACGAACAGCAGGTCATCGACGATCATCGCCGTATGCTTTGCGGCCTCGCGAGATTTTTGCAACGCTTCCCGATAGTGCTCAACGGGCTTTTCGGGACCACGCAGCGCAATGTCGGCTTCGCCTTGGATTATCGTCAAAGGTGTCCGTAACTCGTGACTGACATCAGCCAGCAGGCGCCTGCGATTTTCGTCATTTGACTTTAATTGACTCAGCACCCGCTCTAGCTCGGCCGTACGATCGGCGACAGCTTTTTCCAGCTGAAGTAGTTGATATGAGATTTGAACGCGATACTTAGTAAACAGGCTTTTATTGACAGGGTTAACACTGTGACATAGTTATAATTGGGATTACTCAAAATAAGTATTTTGTGACATCACCGCTTTGGTACTCTATTATGCATCATGCAGTTCAGTTTACTTATCTTTTCAATGAGACATTGTACTTTAATAACAAAAACTACAATTAACAATGAAAATTACTGGCAACTGTTTTATGGATATATGATATAGTTAAATAAAATAAAATAAGATGTATATAATCATAAGGAAAAACCTACTTCATGTAAGACCGAGTATACACAAAAATGTTTTTTTAATTGACAGAACTATGTCATTAGCCAAGCCCCGAAAGACAATGTCATTTGACACTGACTTTTTGTGGATTTTGGACAAAATGAGATTCAGTATAGACAAACATTTACATCCAATATCTCATACCTTAAATCTTGATAGTAAAATGATCTTTCAAAATAAATACGTTGGACCAGAAGATACTTAGTAATGATCTTGATGGATAGGCTGGTTAAACTTTTACTAACAGACAAGGTCTTTGCCATCACAAGACTGATACTTCTATATTTGTCTACAAATGAAAAATTTATCTGGGCTATACCTAAGTTTCATATCATAAACTTTATCCCAGGAGAGTGGTCCTCAACATTTTAATAGGATATTATTTCTCTATAGCTGATTCTATGTTGTTAAAAGCATGACAGGTTGTACTGATGTGGTTTTGAGTTGAAGCAAGATGCCAAAACATCTGGTACCACAATGACATCCTCTGTGTATAGGAATCATCCTTTACATTACCTGTTAACCTGGTGGTGACATTTATTTCTCTAGTATCTTAACAAAACCTGACTACAGGCTCAAATAGTGGTTGCTATCTCCTGTCACTGATGTTACTTAAATGTATTGAAGTGTTAAGCTATGTAAGAAACCTACATGTATAAGAAACTGTTTAAAAACCACTTCACAAGCAAATATGTTCTCAGACACCAATAATTCATCTAATTTCATTAGTTTTTGGGTGCTACTTCACTTAACTGCAATCCTTAAGTATTGATACTGTTCCAACAAAGGATTTCCAAAGAAGGAAACTTGCTGGAATTCAGCTTTAAGAAGCAATTAAGAAGCAAGTAAAATAGGATAAAATATGTGTAATCTGCAGTAAATTATTTCCTCGCTTGTGCCAGTCTTTTTTTAAATCTCTATGAATTTCAACTTATCAATGCAGTTACCACATTGAAATTCTTAACATTTTGGGCGACTTGTGGCCAAGTCAATTCCTGTAGCTCTTTGTCACAGTTCTACTTTTTAAAACAATAACAAGAGCCAAAAGCTCATATGGCACTTGTGACAAGGTCGGAAGAGCCAGGAGCTTCTTCTCACCAAGTTTCATTACGATCTCTCCACTCTAAGCGTTTTCCAAGATATCCAGTCTCCCCCTCTAACTCCCCCCAATGTCACCAGATCCGGTCAGAATTAAAAATAAGAGCTCTGAGACACAAGGTCCTTCTAAATGTCAAATTTCATTAAGATCCGATAACCCGTTCATAAGTTAAAAATACCTCATTTTTTCTAATTTTTCCGAATTAACCGTCCTTCCACTTTCCCCTCCCCCAGGTGGTCAAATCGTGGAAGAGACTATTTTTAATTTAATCTGGCCGGGTCCCTGATACGCCTGCCAACTTTCACTGATCGCTATATTGATGACATATCTAGTTTTGGATCTTCTTCATGTAAAAATTGGGGTGGTCCGGGATTTGAACCTGAGACCTCTCGCACCCTAAGCGAGAATCATACCCCTAGACCAGCAAGTCACACTTAAGAAGAACAACCACTTGCTTTATTGGCAATATAAAATTCTTCTCAAATATCTCATTTGCTTGCTCCCCCCCTAGATGGTTGAATTGGGGAAGCGACTATTTCTAATTTAATCTGGTCTAGTCCCTGATACGCCTGGCAACTTTCATCAACCTAGTTTATCTGGAAGTGC
Source organism: Alatinidae sp. Z8VKAUB7J3 (assembly GCA_010016025.2). Classification (NCBI taxonomy): domain Eukaryota; kingdom Metazoa; phylum Cnidaria; class Cubozoa; order Carybdeida; family Alatinidae; species Alatinidae sp. Z8VKAUB7J3. The sequence goes on from JAAAKM020073195.1 coordinate 88,078,382, forward strand.
CTGAACTAGCAAAACCAGGACCGACTGACAGATAGACATACCGACGGACAGAAATTACAATCGCTATATGTCACTTACTAAATACCAAGTGCCATAAAAATTGCCTAAATTATTTGTTTGATCTGGGCATCTGTAGTAGAATAAGCAGACACTAAAGTATGCACAGACAAGCGTATAATAAGGGGAAAATGTAACACAGGTAGTAATAGACAAGCAAGCAATGCATACTATTAAAGCAATAATATGTCTTCCCAACTCTTAGAAGGAGGCTGAGGCAATTAAAATAACTAGAACAATTATAGTATTGTGCTACTACAATTGGAGATGTTCAGGGGGGGGACAAGGAAAGCTGCCTTAGGTTCTCACACTTTATGTTTAATGTTTCTTTTTTTCAGCTTGAAGAATATATACTTGAGTCCACTAAAAGGCTACAGCAGCGTGAGGCCTTACGATGTATAAATCTGTCAGCTGCTAATAATAGACCAGATGAATCTGTTCTCAGTCGTTTAGATTCAAACCTGAAAAAGAATACAGCATTTGTACGGAAATTGGTAAGTCCTTCTAGCTCATATCATGTATATTGGAATGTTTTTATTGTATTTAAAAGTTCCAGCGCGCCCTGATGGAGGGCATGCTCGCCTTCCTGCTCTTCGCGGGCGCCCTGCACGTCGACTTCGGCGCCGACGACGATGTCGAGCTCGTCGCCGCCGACGAGGACCGTGTCGCCGTCGACGCGCACCTTCACGCTGCCGACCCGGAAGCCGACGCCGGGCTCGACGGCCGTCACGAAGCCCTCGATGCCGGTCTCGTCGTTGTCGGGGGTGTCGTCGAAGCCGAGCGGCTCGACCTCGACCGCGTCGAGGGCACCGGACTCGGCCGCCTGGCCGCGGACCCGCACGAGCTCGTCGGCGACGGGATCGCCTTCGGGGAGCTTGCTGACGTCGGCGTTGCGGTGATCGATGTCCTGCGTGCCGATGCGGAAGGTATCGCCCTCCTTGTCGACGTCCGTGGCGATGCCGACGAGGCGCACCTCGTCGAGCGTGTCCTCGCGCTCGATGCGCGTGGCGCGCACGCGACCCGGCGCGCGCACGAAGCCCCACACCTCGAGCAGGTCGCCGAGGGAGAGACCGTCGGCGGAGGAAGGCTCGATGCCCTCGCCGTAGACCGTGCGCTCGTCGATCTCGACCACCTGGCCCTGGACGGTCAGCACGTTCGCGCCGGGCCGGGCCTCGAGCTTGCCCTTGATGACCTCTTCGACGGTGATCGTCTCGGCCACGCCGCTCGTGCCGGCGATGATGCCCTCGACGAACGCGATGTGGCCCTTGCGCAGGTCGGCCGGCGTCGCGTCGCGGCCGCCGATGCGCACGACGGCACCCGCGGTCGTGAACGTCGTACCGCCGACGGTGAGTCCACCCGAGCCGGTGCCCACGTCGCCGAACGTGACGCCGGGCTTGCCGGTGCCGCCGATGCCGACGCCGACGGACGGACCGCTGCCGCCGCCGCACGCGACCAGCACGCACGCAAGGGGGACGACGAGCGCGAAGCGCTTCCAGCCTGCAGCAATCATGCGGGATCCTCCTCGCCGAGGTCCGCAGCCCGGATGTAGTACATCCCGATCGCCGCCCCTTCCGGACGCTCCTTCGTCCAGCGAATCGAATCCTGGCCACCGTGGCGGGCCACGTAGGCCTCGAGCATCGCGAGCAGCTCGCGGCCCTCGGGGCCCGTGAACTGGGGCAGGGAGAGGAATCCGAGGCAGGTCGAGCGCGTCATGCGGCCTCCTCCTCGGCGGGTTCCTCGAAGTAGTAGATGCCGATGCCGGCGCGACCGCCGCCGGGACGCTCGAGCTCGGGGTGCTCGTCGAGGTCGTGCGCCCCCATCCAGACCGCGAGCTGCTCGAGCAGGGCCTGGCCCTGGCTTCTGTGTTCGCGATAATTTCACTATAAGGTATTTTCGAGGGGGCTATTGGAAATTTCAATCCTTTCGATAGAACCTGATTTTGCCCTGTTTTTTTTTCTTTATGTTATGGCAGGCCAATGTGTTTTAAGAAATTATATTTGTTTACCTCGTAACCTGTCACAGCGGCATGTCTTATATGTTTCCTATCACCTTATCATTAAGTCCGTGAATCGGTTCAAATCAAAATCATGTGATATAGATGGTATTTCTGTTAAAAATATTCGGCCTGATTCCAAAGAACTGATGTTTCATTTGCAGTTATTATTTCAAATGTGTTTGGTTAGTTCCATAGTTCCTGACAGTTTCCTCTCTGGAACTGTTACATCAGTATTGAAACGTGGAAAGGATGCTTCTGCTTGTTCTTCTTATCATCCCATTACAGTCACGTCTACGCTAAGTAAGATTTTTGAATATGTTTTACTTCTGTCAAGAGCGCATTTTATGGAGAAAATCAGTTTGGGTTCAAGCAAGGAATAAGTTGTGCACATGCCCACAGGGTACTCGCGAATGTTCTACGTCAAGCCTCTCAACGAAATGAGCAAGTTCATTTTTGTTCGTTAGATATTTCTAAGGCGTTCGATAGTATTGTTCATAGTCAAGCTTTGTATTCTCTTTCTGTAAATGGTGTAAATATTTCTATTATCTTTGTTCTGAGATATTGGTACAGTCATGCACACTTGCGTTTAAAACTAAATGGGACTCTCATGCAAGAAAATATTGCAGTCCATTGTGGTGTACGTCAAGGTGGAGTGTTGTCACCTTATATTTTCAAGATGTGTATTGCTGGGATAATTGCCAAGATCTCTTGGACGTATTTTATGGTGTTTACTGACGTGTCATATATTGCTTACGCAGATTATATTCTCCTTATCAGTAGATTCAAATCTTCCCTGTCCCGCACAGTTCAAAGGGTTAAGAAAGGTTTTCTTGATATTGGACTAAATCCGAATCTTGAAAAATGCGAGTATATTTGTTTTAACGGTACCTTGCCAAATACTCCTCTAAAAATTAAAAATACATCCATTCAATCTATTGAAAATTTTCGGTGGCTTGGCTTAAAAATTTGTAAAAATATTTTGTCCTTCCGCCAGTCTGTAATATCTAAAGCCTGTAAAATAGTTAGGTTTGGATACTCTAAGATTGTGTCAAACCGGTCTAAGTATAATCAAAAGGCTCTGGTTTCTTTGTATTCAGTTTTTTGTGATGACTCTGCACTTTATCTTTCTGGAGCCTTCATTCTACTGATAAAGAGTGACTTATGTAAACTGAAGTGTCCCATTTTTAACAAATTATTTCAGAAGTATACCAGCGGTTAAGCTCTACCATGTAAGCTACCATGTAGCTGCAACAGTAAGGAGCAAACCAAAGCACATAAGAACCAAAAGTTTAAAAACAAGTTTAAAAAAAACAACCGTTCAGTGAGAAAAATAACCATTAGCAGTTGATCCAGGAATGGCACCTATTGTTTTGATTAATTTTAATAGCAAATCTTATTTTGAACACAAATTTATGTGAATATCGAAAAAGAGCATGAAAACCCTCAAAATGGCGTTAAATCAAAATGAAAAGTACACCATTCGAATGTCCATAATTAAAAACCTCATATGAATAAATTACAGTCCTCCCCTGATCAACAAGGAAAATCACCTTTTTGCATGGGCAGTATGTCATTTTTGCATGTAATTTTTTTCTCATTTTTGTTTTCACGGCTAATTGTGCACTGGGACATCATAGAGAGTTGTTTAAGGGCTCATTTGAAAGCTAATTTTTATATCGTCCCTTTTCTAGTACGATGGGATCGTTTCTAGAGTACAAAGGCTGGGGAGCTTGAAGAAGATAACCTTATAATCTATGTGGTCCAAAACACTAACCTCAGATTCCAAGTCCACCTCTTGAATACTTCCCCTCCCAGTCAAAAAAATCAAAAGTTAAACAAAAGTGATATAATTCATTGATAATGATAACTGCTGCATCAATTACTATGGCTTTTTACTAGTCATCAGCAGATGGTGGCCTTTTAAGGAATTAAATAAAAAACAGTTTTTTAACTGAAAGTCAGGAGCAGAATCAAAACTTAAAACGAACAGAAATTATTACGTATGTGAGGCGGGTTAACCCTTCCTCACTCTTCACGCTAACTTTTTTGTGCTTTTAAAAAGGCTTCTTATTGTTCTAATTAAACGACCCTTGTGTTTCAGGAATCGTTCTTAAAGAATTGGGACAAAATTTCACTTTTGCGTAAACAGCAAGATGTTGAGCAGGGTACAAACCCCCCTATTATATGTAATAATTTCTGTTCGTTTTAATGTTGCTCCTTACTTTCAGTGGAAAAAAAATATTTTTTGATCTTTTTTTTTATTATCAGGAAATCTGGCTCCGCCTCAACGCAAAAATGTCCCTCCCTACGGAAATATCCTCTAAACAATTCAATCTCGGTGAAAATTTACCCTGGACAATTACCCTTGAAACATCAACAGGTTAAATTGAGTGGCAAAGAGCAAAGACATATAAAAAGAATTCAGTATAGAAATTCTGGCAAATTCCCCCCGTGTAATATTTTCCCTGAAAAGTTCACCAACAAATAAATTGCAGAATTATAAATAAACAATAGTAACAACTGTTTTGAATCTGTCAGTACCTTTGCAGACATCAGAGCAAGCAAACATATTTTAACAAAGGTAATATGTGAGCTGAGACGGACTCAATAGGGGAACTGTTTTGGGATAATTAAACTTGGAGTAGGAGAGCAAGGGTTTGAGAGCTTCGCTAAATTCCCGTAAGGATTTGCTTGTCTTATATTATTTAAGAGGAGGGGGACGTGTGCTATGACAGAAAGTCATCCAATTTCTGGTCCAAGAGACTCTTGCTATGTGGTTTACCTGTTATTGTTTGTTCTGTTTTTGATTAACTTGATGAGGTTTGACCTTCCCTAGCTTGCTCCCAAATGGTAGTCCTGTATGAGAAAATTCCAGAAAAATGCAGGACAGGTAAAAAGGAGAAAATTTGTTTTAAAGAAACCTTAGAGTAGTAACGTTTAGTATTGAAAAATGGATTTTAAGTTCAGCAGGACTATACTATTGGCAGCATTGCAGAGCTATTAAATTATTATCTAGATTATTGTGCCACAGGTTCTTCTTCTTCTCACAATTTTATTGCCCCAGAGGACTTTTAAGTCCTCTTAGTTTTCCGAGTCGCCTTGGACTGAAAAACGTGATTTGGCAGAGTTCCATCTGCACTACATTTAGATGAAGGTGGTACACTGTATTGAATCTTATACTCCATATGAAACCAGCAAAAATTTTAAGTCTGTGGTGTAAGGAGTAATCATACCTTTTGTGAAATAGGAACTGGAAAGATTTGATTGGTTTTGCATATGTCTTTCTCTTATGTCTCTAAGCGTGGTGAGTCTGTTCTGAGTCAGAGGAACAATCTTTATTGCCTTTAAGGGAAGAGAGTCAACTTCATAATTGTCTCTGACTTTTTGACGGGATGCACTTGAAGCGGATCTTTTTCTATTTCTATTAGAGATGGAGTGGTATGCATCTAAGAGACAATTTTTTTGTGCTGGTACTTCAAAATGAGTTTCAGTAACAGTTCGAGAGCTGATTTAGCATCATTAAATACAATGATGTGTGACTGGGAGGATTGATCTGCTTGACATGTCTCTGTGACCTCACCATAGTCTCTGTTAAGACTGTAACAGTTTCGACAGCCTCTATGGATTTTCAAACTTTTCGTTTTGTAATACAAACCTTGACTGATCAAAGAAAATAGTCTGTGAATGATAGTTACTGATGTGTTGAGCTAGGTTTCATTTGGTCCACTTTCATCTAACTACTAGGCACACATTTTCAAATCTAAAGAAGCCTGAGATTATTGTACCACGTACGATCAACTTGACGATCGGAACCCCTGACATTGGAGGTCTTCGCGCGTCCGTCACGCAGATGGCCGCTGAAGAGCTGGAGGTCGACCTGGATCGCATCCACACGATCGTGGGGGATACCGCTCAGGTCGGGTACAACTTCGTCACGGGCGGCAGCCGTACGGCCTATTCGAATGGAATTGCCACTGTTGACGCCATGAAGAGCATCATTAAGCAGGCTTGCAAACGGGCCGCCGATCAGTGGGGCATCCCCGAAGAAGCTGTCAACTATTCCAATGGCATGGTTCGACCGGCCGGACAGAATGCCGGGGAATTTGAACCCTTGTCGTTGGCGCAGATTGCCGATCAGGGCAATGCGCTTAATACACCGATCACGGCTTCGATCAGCACCGATGCGCCGGGCTCGGGTCCGAGCTTCGGCGTTAATGTCGTTACAACCGAGGTCGATCCCGAGACAGGCGCGGTCAAGATCGTCGAGTTTTCCACCTTCAGCGAATGTGGCCGCGCGATTCACCCAGGTTATGTGGAGGGGCAGTTCGAAGGTGGAGCCGCCCAGGGTATCGGCTGGGCTCTGAACGAGGAATATGTCTATGGTGAGGACGGTCGACTGCAGAACGCTGGCTTCCTCGACTACAGAATGCCCGTCGCTTCCGATCTACCGTTGCTGGATACGCATTTGGTAGAGGTTCCGAATCCCAATCATCCCTTCGGCGTGCGCGGTGTCGGCGAAATCTCCATCGTCCCGTCGCTTGGCGCGATCACGAATGCTGTACAGGATGCGACCGGTGTTCGGTTCTGCGAGCTGCCCATGTCACCCCCCAACGTCCTTAAGGCACTCAAGGCAGCGCGCGATGCCGGCGATCCCAAGCTCAAGCTGATACCCCCCGAGTAAACCCATGACGCAGGAATTTGCCGGAAAGGTCGCAATCATATCTGGCGGCGCCAGTGGCATCGGTTTGGAAACCGGTTTGATGCTGGCCGAACGCGGCGCGAAAGGCATCATCATTGCCGATTTCGACAGCATCGCGGGTAAAGAAGCCGAAGTCAGGCAGCGCGAAGCCGGTGCCGAAGCTCTGTTCATCCAGACCGACGTTACGTCTGAGGATGCTGTCGTTTCCATGGTCAACGAAACCCGCAAGCGTTTCGGCCGTATCGACTGCCTGCTAAACGCGGCCGGTGGTCCGGTCGCACGCAACCCGACAACCGACTGTTCGCTGGAGACGTGGGAAGCCTGCTTCGCCCTCAACGTGCGCGGCTCGTTCCTGTGTGCGCGTGAAGTTCTCAAGATCATGATCGAGCAGGGAAGCGCAGAAAATAAATAGTAGGTCACAGTACTAATTAGAGTTTTCAGTCAAAGCTGATGAAAGGAAACTCATGTCTATCACTAAAAAGTGATTGATATTATCTTCTTTAAAAGATAAGCGTCAAATGCTCAAAAATAAATGTTTTCTCCTTGAATAGAGCATCATCCGTTGCAAGATGAAGACTAAGTAATATCCGATTTTGACAATGTTTTGATAAACACAGAAATAATTGAAACTTTTGATAACATTTCGTCTTTACCTCCTCTACATCACATTAACTCACAAGCATATGGACCTTAAACACAACTGGACAAACTTACCTTTAATACTCGTAGATTTGCCCACTTACATATATTGGAAAGGTCTCATCCAAACTTCCTTGGGGTTTTGGAGTTTGGGTGTACGCCTCCCCTTGATTGATAGTCTTGGGCATACGTGGGCTAGTCAAATTTGACTTCCCATTTTTGTTTGGCGATACCTTTTTAATACAAGTCAGTCATGTTAGGGCTCTGACACAATTTCACCTGAGCTATGGATCTTGGGAGCCTCAGTCCCCCTTAACTCAGGTTACTCTTTTTATCGAATTCCTGTATACTCATTACAATTTCAGGGTCATTTCTTTGAAACTTTACCATTTTTTCTCTACTAATTCCAAAATAACCAATTGAACTATCGCCCTCTTGACGTGTCGTATTAAATTATCGATTTTTCTCAATTAACTCTGAGCTAGGGCGACTTAAATAATCTGTGGTGTTTTGACTAGTACTCATTTGATGACACGTATACAAATCATTACTTTGAAGGTCAGCTATACGGTATAAATTCGAATTAAAGGTCTTTTGCGCTTTTTAGATAGATTAGGGATGTGGAAATCTGAAAAATACGAGTTCTTGCTGCCCATATATACCTCTTTGGAAAGCCTTTAAGAAATTGCACTAATGCAAGCAATTTTCTATTGTGGTTGTTCTCTATTGTCGTTTCATGGAATTAAAATTCAATGAACATAGTAAACATTACGTATTAAAGCTACATATATTACAGCTACATAATTGTCGAAGTGTGTTTTGCACCAAGAGTAAAAGTTGGCAAATGATGAAATACAAACAATGATAAAAATGGGCCTATTTACATAAAAAACATGTTCCAACGTCTTAACTAAAATTAGTAACATTCCTTTCTTTATTTTCATTGCCTTGCTTGAAATTTAAACAGTCAGTATAGTCTCTGTAGTTGTCTATAGACAAAAATGATAACAAGTTTGCCAAGACAAAAAGGAAGAACAAACGAAAAGACAACAAAAGAATATCGAAATTAGGAATTCTAGTTCCCGAGATGAAGCCAATTCGTAACAGCTAAATTGCATAAAAAACAGTGCCACTTCTGGAACAACCATTATATTCACAGAATCGGGGGGGGGGGGGGGGTCAACATTCCTACCATTGTTTGTTTCGACATTTGCTTATAAGTCGATAGGGCTAATGATTTCCATGGTGTTTTTGAGTTTGTTAAGCATCAGGGACACCAATTAATGGAAGTATAGGGGAAAGGGACAAGGATTATGTTTTTTTAGTCAAGGACAGGGGCAATTTTGTTGTTTCCGATTTCTTCCAATAAAAATATATCTTCCAGAATCCAGGAGGGGTGGGCTACCCCCAAACTAGCATCCCTGGTTCAACTAAAGTATTGTGTGCCCAATATCTGAGATTTATTTTACGATTTGGAGAGAAATCGGCAATTTAATGGACTTTCCTTATGAGCCTACAAAGTTAAGGATACAGTAAAAGGTAAAGTAAGCAAGGGCACAGCAAAGTAAGGGTTCATTGGTACAACAGTTGAAACTAAAGTTGGTCAAGTCTCCATAGCAATATTTTGGTAGCTCAAAATCCTTTTTTCAAAGGGATTTTGATGAGCAGCACTTTGGACGCAGCACCTGGTGTGCGTAATATCTGAAGGTGGGCGCCCTCTCCTAGCGACAAGGACATCGCCATGATTGGAAAACGCCTTAAATCTTTAAAAGCCTTGTCATTTGTTAGGTTCAAATATATTTCGATACGTAACCTACCCACAGAAAGCTTTATCTTACATGAAATGGCTTAAACTAGACGTAAATCCTTTTAGAACCCTAGACATTTTTATAATTCGACGATTCAGCAATAATTAAACAACGATTAAAGCATTATTCCGATCAAAAATAAATAACGTAATGACAACTCTTATAAAACGATACTCTTACATCAAAAAGGTGCCTGGAATATCTAAGGTTAGGCCTTGGAGAGGGGGTATGCGCCTACAAAGACTAGACTGTATTGTCTGCATTAACTGAATGAACACGGTAAGGTTATTGACAGTGTAAAAATGGGAGAATCTAACTGAGAAAAACATCAAACTGTGAGATCAGCTATTTACGGATTAAAACAGTGGTGAGATGTTGTCTTCAGACCTTGACGGGGGGGGGGGATAATCTTTCGGGTGGTGGAGGGGAAAAAAGTACATCTTAGGCCCAATGTCTATAAAAGAAAAGTTGGACATATCCTTTATACCATCCTTGGGTGAGGGTGGCCTCTATCCTCTCCTGAATACAGGAAAGAAGAGGGGTATATATGAACAACGGGACTAGACAACTCCCGATAAAGAAAGGTAAATCGACCGCCTGGTTTTCCCGATATTTTTGAATAGCTCATCACGGATTTGGGAGCTTTTTTCGGCACAAAATAAGTAATTTTTGCTGTGGATTTATTTTTGAATCTGAGGCCATAGCGTTTGTCTTATTGAGTTAATCAAATCTAGTGAGAGTATAGATTAAGCGATTTATTTATATATTCCACAAATTTAAACAATTTTTTTTTCTTTAAGGACAGCTAGTGTGATGTCTACACATCAATTTTCAGTGCTTGTCAGAATCTGAGATTTCTTTACCAATAAAGAACAGGATGGGCGATTTTCTTCTGCTGTCAAAAGTGAATACATGTCGACAAAGGAAGATCTTTTTTTTTACAAATAAATAAAAATCGAATATTCAAGTTACGTATTGATTCAAGAGGATTTTCAAGCTAAACATAAATTCTTTTATTTGGCAATACCGATACGCGAATGTTTTATAATTGCCTCTTTTCATAGTCCTGACAGCAGCACTCCCGTTTAACAAAATTGCTTTATTGACTGATTCAATTGTCCTTATGAATTCTCGGTCCCAAATTGGCACACTAGTGGTTCTATTGACGAGAATGAAACGGCATTTTTGAATACAACATAAATAGAGCGAAAGGTATATTATAACTAAAACAATCGCTAAGGTTATCTCTCATCCATTTATACACAGCGATTATTAACTATTCAAAACACTGTCTGAAACACATAGAACTTTTTTCCTGCAAGCCAAGAGAAGAAATTAACAGGTAGCTACCGTCATTAGATGCTCCTACGTCTTCCTCACTGAGCTTGGCGTCAATTGCATTCAAAATGGATTTAAAAAAAAAATGACAGTATGTATTATTTCTTCAAGCGATATCAAAACTTCTTTAGGCGAAACCAGAACAATCGATGTCCATACTGAAAAAGAGGAAAATATATGAAGTTACTTCTTAGCACAGGAGGATTGAACCCTCTGATGATTCAACACGTTTATATGCTAAGGTGTTCCTATTTATTTGACTGCAAAATAATTATTACCATTTCTTATATTTAATAATTCAACGGAGGCTAGTGTTTTTTGCAAGCACGGATAGAATATTTCATGTCCTTGCCAGTGTTCACTTATGCAATGCGGAACGTTCTATAAATGTGAAATAAATTTCATACTGTTTTTTTTTTTTTTTTTTGATAAAAAGCTTGAAAAGTTGCAAGCGTAAAGACCTGCTCAGTCAGGAAGTCTCTTTTAGTACGTAAATGAACCTCGGCTTTGCAAACATGAAAATTCATGGCCGGCTATGCGGTGGACTTCCTTTCAGTTTATCAGTCAAAATCAGTTCATTTTAACTATTTTTACTTTCACCCTACAATAAAAACTGATCTAAGATACCAAGGCAAAAGTGGTGACTGAAATTAAAACATATTCAACAGCAAATTCAAAGCTACGCCACTTGAAGATAAATTAGAAGATATAAATTAACTTAATAAGATGCTGGTTAAGTTTCAACCACGATGAAGGCCAAAATGCATTGGAGAAATTACCCACCACCCTGATTACGATATGATCTAAATAATATCATATTTTTAGACAATTAATCATGTCCAGAATTTTCTTTATCCATCCCTTCTTTTCCGAGATTTCCGAATTCAGATTGTTTTATTCAATTCATATTTGTCATTTCATAATTTTAAATTTTTATTTGATTTTTGAATTTGTTTTCTTATTGCTGAACTAGTCTTGATGTTTGAAATTAATGCACTGTTGCAGATATCTGTTAGAGACTGAAAGTAAGGAGGAGCATTAAAAATTAGAACAAACAATAATTATTCTGTATATGAGGGGACTACCCTTCCTCATCCCTTGCTCTTTACACCAAAGCCTTACAGTTCTTTAAAAACATTTCTCATTAAAATTCAATGGCCCTATTGTTTCAGGAGTTGTTCTTAGAGAATCAGGGCAGTAAAACAAATTTCATCAAAGCTTCAAAGGCTGATAAATTATTAAATGAGACTTATTTTGAGCTAATTTTCAATATTTCCCAAGCAGATATACTAGAATTTTCTCAGGAAATGCACTTTCCTGAACATAAAAAAATTCTACTCAATTAAATAAAAAAAAAAGTTTATACTTTCTAATTATTTAAGTTTCATTACGCCTGAAGATCTCCATCTCTGGCACAAAACTGGAGAAGTTAAATGGTTTTTCTAAGATTTCCAGGCAAATAGGTGTTGGCTTGTCAGGTTGGATCTTTTATCTAAGCTATACTAGTTATGGGAAGACCCCCCTCCCAATTGATTCTGAATAGTTTGACCACACAAACTAAAACGTTTTGATGGATGCAATCAGATGGATCGTCAACATATCAAACAACCTAAAGCATTTGTCTAAGAGTAATGACATTCTACCAATAGAAGACCTTGGTAGTATAGTGGTAAGCATCCCTGCCTGTCACACAGGAGACTAGGGTTCAATTCCCTACTGGGGGAGGATATTTTTTCTCTCTCTAAGGATATTTCTCTTAGTGCCATTTTCAGGCAGAGATAAGAGATCTCTGCCTGAAAATGAAAATCTACCTTTTGCTAGTGACCAAGTAAGTTCTCCATAAACCCTCTTCAAGGTTGGGCTGTCAATCACTGCCAAAGATTGTCCTTCTTCAATTTCATCACCCGCTTTAACGTTAAGAGAAACGGTGCCATCGGCTAAGGCATAAAAAGTGGGACTAATAGCTGCGATTATCCTTCCCTGTACCGTCACATCTCTAACAAAGTCCCCCTGCTCTACCGTTGCATAACGCAATTGAGCGGCTTCAAATTGCATTTCAGTACTATACAGTGACACGAGCGATGGGATAGCAGTCGCTGAGAATAAAAGCATGCCAATTGCAGTAACAACCCACCACTTAAAACGTTTGAACAACGAACGAGGTTCTGTAATTGGAATATCTTGACCAGAAGTGTCTTTTATCATTTCTTGATGCCTAACTTAATCTAAATGATGGGCTCTTCATGGAGCTTAAGGGTTAATGTAGCCATTAATCATCAAGTTTCGGGCCAAGTATTTTATTGTTTATTTTCAAAGAGTTATAAGATTTAAGATTCTTAAACACCGGACATTCGGACACTTAGCGGACACAAAGCGGACACTTTTCGAATTAAAAAACCGCATCGAATAAAACTCAGTCAACCCGAGAGGCGAATGACGTGCTAAAGGATTTCTGACGCAAAAATTGAAAAGCTACGCATCCAAACTAGACTTAACCAAAGATGGGTTGATTAGCCGTGGGAACAGGCGAGTTCCTAGCAATGAGAAGCCTTAATTTAGTAGAGAGGACTATATGAATTATTTTGTTACTGGGATCACCGGTTTTATCGGGCAGCAGTTTCTTGAGCAATTGGCGAAAAGAGACGGAAAAATCTACGCATTGGTGCGTGAAGGTTCGATTAAAAAAATTGAAAAGATGCGATTCGAGCATGGTTTGAGTGACGATAAACTCATTCCCGTGGTAGGTGACTTGGGCAGTCCTTTATGTGGTGTTGATCCGAGTAAACTAGACAAAATAGATCACTTTTATCACGTTGGTGCTGTTTACGATCTAACGGCTGATCAAGAAAAGCAAAAAACAGCCAACGTTGAGGGAACTCGAGAAGCACTAGCCCTAGCCACCCAAATGGGCGTGTCTTGCTTCCACCATGTGAGCTCCATCGTTGCCGCAGGGTTTTATCCAGGCACCTTCACTGAAGATATGTTTGATGAAGCGCAGGGACTTGAGAAAAACCCTTACTTCGCGACAAAGCACGAATCAGAAGGTTTAGTCAGAAAACAAGACGCGTTGCCATGGCGTATCTATCGCCCTGGTATCGTAGTGGGTAATTCTGAGACAGGCTGGATCAATAAGATTGATGGTCCTTACTATTTCTTCGTAGAATTGTTCAGGTGCAATCAGACCAGCTAAGTCCTGTTTTTGGCACTTGATGGTCAATAAGTTTAGCATCAAATTTCTACACCTCAGCTAACCAGATCAGAGCTGGAAGCATCTAACAAGTATCAGAACTACTAGTTCTTGCTTTTAAAAACCCTCTGGTTTTGTCAACCATAAAAGTAAAAATATCCATTTTCACAGCACCTTTAACGAAATGGCACCTTATCTCATTGCCGGTAATTGACATGAAGTCATTTTGGTATTCTAGACTTGCTTTTGTCCGTACCTTTTCTCTATTTTAAGGGACGGGGCTTTCACTAAATGAAGCACAACATTCAGGATTTCCAGGAAGTTTACCGGATTTTCACTTGTAACACCGTTTCGAGTACAGTTGTTTTGAGACCGTTACATTGTCTTTGTGGCCATTCTTGAAAACATTTCTTAGAACATTTTGAAATCAATTTTAGAACAATTGAAAACATTTTTGTGTGGACAAAGTTTGTCACAGTTATAGTCGAATAAATACAAATATTGACGACTGACCTGGCACCACTACCAAAAATCAAACGGACTTAAGTACTAGCAAGCCCCCTTCACAAATGACGCCACTGCCCGTAACCCCGTGATACTGGGCTAAAATTCTGAGATAACTATATGGCTCACAAACCACGAAAGTCCAATAAGTACACCTCTGAGGTGGACATCCCCCCACGGCCCCACTGCAAAGGCCCTAGATTAATAGTATTGGCTTATAATCCATAAAGACGTTAGTAGTATTCCCTTTTTGGATTTGGGCGCCCAGATAGGGGGTGTACAATTGGAGCTACTAGTCTCTCCAGACGCTATTACGCGCATCTGTGCAGTACTACAGCACGCCTGTAATGGTGTAGTACACTTACGAACATGGGTTTGCTTGTTATGTAACAGGTTTTGGCTATTACGTCTTAGTTTCTGGGATTCTTAAGAAAAACCTTAGGGACGCGCCAAATCAAGATTCGTTTGCTTGTTATCCGTAAAAAGCTGAAAAAGCCCTCCCTCAAGTAAGGGTCCTTACACCATCTAAATATTTTTATGCTTTTCAGCCATTTCGTGTTTGGATTTCTGCCACCATTTTCTATGAGCAGAACCGTAAGAGAAACTATTGATTTTTCCAGGAACAAAGGCTTCTTGGTGTACCTCTATTTCTGGGAAACAGAAATGTCATGTCATCCGTTATTATTCTAACGGGAACCGAGTAATTACCTTTGTCTCCAGGGGGTATAAAAAAGGGTGCTAGAATGGGATTCATATCAATCTTGCATAAGATTTGAATTTTGATGGGATGATTTTGGGAAAAAGGGCGTGGGAAGGAGCAAGTTGCCCTCCAATTTTTTGGTCACTTGCAAGTCTTGATTTGCATTTTAACTAACTAATCAGAAGAAATAATATTTATGTTATCATTAAACTTCCTCCTAACTAGGTAGTAAATTGCGGAGTTACTTATAAATAAAAAATATTATTAACCAAGTCATAACATTACACCAAAACCTTGGTATATTGAGAAAAAGGAATCGCCAAACCTTAATTGAGGGGGAAAACAGTAAGACTTAGTTAAGTCTGTAATATGCATACAATTCTCAAGAACTAAACAATAAACCATTTTTATAATGTAGCCTAGAAGAGATATGTTCTTTAGATGGGAGTGCCTCTAAGTCCAATTCCCTTGTGATTACAAGCTTATTCATGTAATTTGTGCCTTTTTCCCATTAAAAAAAATCATCTCCCTGAATTCTGCTCCCCTCAATATAAACTTCTTCACACGCTCTTGGTTATAAAACTAAATATGCGACGAGTGCATGCAAAGGCATTATTCCGAGCGATTCAGTTAGTTTCAAATGTAACAGTTCCATTATTTATCATTTCAAATTAATTTATTGGTTTCAATTACAATTTGTTCTACGATTTAGCCAACACCAAATCAATAAAAAATTGTCAAGTAATCAATGGTTTCTCTAGCAATATTGATCAGTCGACATCAAAGGTTAATAAAACCAACGCTACTTCTTACTAAACAAGTAAAAAAAAAGTTAGAGTGTTGCTAAAAAGAAGAGTTACAATATTACAGTATAAACATATGCAACTGTTCTACAATGTGTGTAACTGTTCTTTTTGTAATATTCTAATATTTTTTTTTAGTGGGCTATAAAAGTGGGCCATCAATAAAAAACAAAAATGCCAACCAAAAAACAAAATGAAAAAAAGCACAGAATATAAAAGGAAACAAATTTAGCTAACACTGATTCTCATTAACAAAAAAAGAATAAAAAAGACTGGCTTAAATCTGAATTTAAATTATTTAAGGACCTATCTTAAGGGTGCCTCTTTAGGATCTATAGTTCTGGAATTGCTACTAAACTTTAAATTCACGCAGGATGACACAATAAATTTCGTTGAAAATTAAAGCAAAGTGTTATCAGTTTTTTTTTTATTATTAAATTTTTAATTATGCTTGGAGAATGGCGAGTATTTGAATTAATGCTGGAAATGAGGGAACTCCTACTTTAAATGACACTCCTAGACATGCACTAAACGGCAGAGAGTGTACAACTCCTCGATAATATGGTTTCCCGAGAATTCTCTCGTTTTAGGTTTTTATGTCGCTCCTTACTTTCAGTTAAAAAACTAGTTGTTTTTATTTAATTTCCCATAGGGTTTATAGTACTTCAACTTCTAGTTGGATTTAAGTCACAACAATATTAGCTCTGCTTCCTCCCAACAGGAAAATGCCCATCCCATTTCCGTCTCCTACATTGCCTGTAGTTTCAACTTCATCCACTGAGTTGCTCTTGAGATGCTGCAGATATGGTATTTTAATAACTTAAGTGCAAATAGTGTCTTTTGATTCACTTTCACCCTCTACTCCCAAGTCGTAGCTCAAAGTTCACTCCCTCCTCCTCAGTATTCTCTGAAAGGTTCTAAAACACCCCAAGCCGTTCTTGAGACAGTACAGATGCGTCGTTTTTATAGCCTGGCAACATATTGTGTCTTTTGATTTATCTTGCTACTTAACTTGCATATATTGGAGGTACCACAGAACCTTCAAAGTACAAAAACTGTTTAATAAGATCAGAGAAAAAATTGTCAAGCCCCTTCTCCCTCCTCCAATGCAAAATTTGAAATATTCTAGAATTCCGCCCTCTCCCTTCTTTTCCCTAACAGCATTGCCAAGTTTAAACTTCATCTCCCAGGCTGGTCCTGAGATCTTGCAGATATGATATTTCAGTGACTGGATACACATCGTGTCTTTGGATCTACCTTTCCTCCCTCTCCCAATCCAAAGTTTGAACGCAAATCACCCTCTCACCCCCAACACTACCTAAAGTTCCAACTCGGTCCTCCAAGTAATTTCTGAGACATGGTAGATGATTTGAAATCTCAGGTCCACGTAGCGTCTTCTGGCTTACTCAGGCACATGTATTATTCACTTTGAAAGCTTATGAAATCTTAGCGTAGCGAACGGTTCCTAAGAGCTTTAGGCTGATCGAGCATCCAAAGCCTTTTATGACCATCTTTTCTATTAAAGTCTTTTCTAAAATCTTTTCTACTAAAATCAAACTGTTTGACCTTTTTGACCCAGTGAACAAACCCTAAAAAATTTAAGCCAATCCCCTTCCCAGCACCAAAGTAACCTCTTTTTTTTTATTACGAAAGTTGCTTATTTATTATTGTCACGGAGCAGAAAACTTTTCCTTGTTGCGCATAAATACAAATAATCAATAAAATAGTTTGAGCATCAAGTATAACTAAAAACTTATGCGGCAAAAAAGAAAATAATAAGACATCACTTTAAATTTCAAAACTAAACCCAGGATCCTCGTATTCAAACTGATAAGTATGATTGGTCATTGAGCTCTTAAATTGTCCAAAAATTCCCGAACAGACAGCATCCGCTCTTATTTTAAATCCCGACCGGCATTAAGCCTCTGATTTTCCTTTTAAATCAATCCATTGATTCTTAGAATTTTGCTAGAGCTCATGCCAAATGAGCTCTTGGCTCTTTCGACCTCGTCACAAGTGCCGTATGAGCCCTTAGCTCTTGTTCTCTTTATGCAGGCATTTAGCATAAAGTAAATGGCTTGTCACCACAATTTCAAAACTAAATTTCAAACTAAAATAAACGCTTAGTGCACGAAAAATAAAAATAAATGAAAAAAGAACGTGAAGGACACGGATTAAATTGGTTTTAATTGGTTACACTAGGAAATAAGTCTAAAAAATTAAATTGATGATCCACTGCTTGAGTAAACAGTGCTTAGATGCAGTTGCGTCGATTGAGGGGGGTTGGGGCTTCCCCCCCTCTAGAAGATCGAAAATATATTTTCGGGGTTATTTTCATAAAAATATACATTTTGTATTCCTCTAAGGATAAAACGATAAATTTGCAGACCCTCTTTGTGTTGTTTACCCCTTGGTTTTTTTTTAGTAATTGTAACTGCTTAGATGGATCAACACTAACCATTTCGACAACCAAAAAGACTTGCATTTCTGATGTTGTTCAGTTCCTATTGTGTTATACTTAACCAGAACTAAAGTGCATCCTTTGATTATCATTCACAATAGTGTGGCTGTGAATTTTACCAAAGAAAAGTGGGATGATTTAATTTTTTGTTGGGAGACAATCGTCTCGAGTTGTGGACGCTCAGGCACCAAACAGGACAGGCGTCTTCTAGGGGATTGATCAAACAGGACACGCGTCTGGACAGGCAAAAAATTAGTCATATAGGCCAGTTTCTTTGACTTCCCATTGAAACTGAACCTTTTCGTTGTAACAAGTGGTTGCAGGACAGTGTAGTCTTTGCGGGCTAGCTCATTCGAATGGCTGTTGAATCTGCAGTTAGTTGAGAAGGTAACGTCCAGCTTCTTTTCGCTGTTTACAGGCTGGAAGAAAGGTACTGGCTCTGGGTCTTTAGAGGGTTGAGCTTCATTACATTGCACTTCACTTCATTGAGAGTGAGGCTTGCTAGTTCACAATCGTTGCTAAACATATTCATAATGTTAGGGTCACTTTCGGCACAGCAAAGTCTCCTTCGAGTACAGGAAGTAGTAAGCAGGAAGTTTTAGTAGGAAGGATAGATCGACGACAGATTTGTATACAACCTTGAAGGATCGAATGATATAGTTTATGACAACCAGGAAAACAATACCAGCAATTTTAAGACCTTGCGTTCAAAGCGAAGACACACTGTTCAACGCCAGACCTGATGTTTCTGGATTCACCGGCTACTTCCTGATAACTGGCTGTAGTCCAGGGAATAAAAAATTCACTATACCAATGGTCTTCCGATTCACTTACCCGCACCTGCCAATCACCGTCCCAATCTCTGCTTGATTGGTTTCCTCGGCTATAAGTCCCGTCCATAGTACCGCCGCCAAGTGTAGCAACGAATTCGTAGGCGGTATCCCCGTCGTTGTTAAAGTCGATAAACACCATGTTAAAGTCAGCGCTGGTGAACTGGTCATGTCCACTGTATTTTCGGGAACGCTCAGGTTGAAAGTTTTTAAAGGCGACGTATATACCTTTGTCATAACTGGTTAAATAGGTTGTGGTTGGATACTTTGGGGATTCACCAGTATTGGGAAAGCTTTGGATGTAACTATCAAATGTTTGTGCGCCTTGCCATTCTAATTCGCCGATATTTCCGTCAATTACAATGGGTTGTTCTGCCTTTGTAGTGAAAAGGAAAAAGGTAGTCACTAACCCCATTAGGGCTTTTTTTAAATTTGTCATCAGTAAGCTCTCCTGTAATCTCAATGCAGTCAACTTGCATGAACAGCTGGAGAAAAAGGTGGCAAAAAGGTGACAAGTTCAGGAACTTATGTGACTACAGGGATTTCAGCATTAAATTGACATTCAACGATTACTGAACGCGAGTCGCTATTAGACTGTATCCACCTTTATTCCAGGTTTTACCGTCATCAACCGAACTCACCGTTCTAACGGAAAAACTATCTTGGCTAATATTAAAGTAGATTTCTTTACTTATGACTGATGCCTGCTCATTACTCTTTTTAAAAGTAGTGACTATCATCTCACCATCTTTAAACTCAGCGGTGTTTTGATACCAACCTCCCGGATTTGGCTGATAGCTGTTTTGACCTAACCATTGTTTTGAGTTTTGATCAAAGGTACGTAACTCTACTCCGAACGAATAAGGGCCATGCCACTCTTGCATTACCACATATCCCCCTGCTATCCATCGGTTGGTCCAGGTAGCGTTGTAATTTAAATCTGGGTTTGTATCTGACTTAATACTGACCTCGAGGTTCCAGGTACCGATTAGGAAATCGTATTGAGCCAGTTGTGGTGGTGCTTTTAGGTTTGTTTGTACATGCTCAGCGACGTTTCCGCCTGTTATGGCCGCAGCAGCGGCAATCGCCGCGGAAGACTTGTTAGAGATAGTAAAAATAGCGATTAAAACAAGGAGCTGTGGATAAAGTGTTAGTGGTTTCAAGCTAAATTCCAAATAGAAAATACAATGGCATTCATTGTTTCAGTTTTAGCTTGTATGGATGGTGCTACACCTGAATGTATTAAAAGAAGAAAAAAAATTATAGCCAGGCCAGCATCTTATAATATCTACTTAAAGATTCAATCACTAAGAGTTTAGAATTACCATAATACTAAGTTACACTGTTTTAACGTCTACCACCAGAATAGTGCCTTTTGGGACGCCAATTTAAATCATAGCAGAGATCGGAAGACTATACCTCCAATTTGTATAAAGAGTCAAACAAATTACTTTCTTCAAGTAACAAAATTTCTTTGCTTATTAGTACCAGTTCCACCAAGTTATAGGCACAGTTAAGCCTAGGAGGTAACCATTGTCTACAATATAGGTTATTTTACATTTCTCTAGAATATTGGTGTGTACTAACATTAATGGCTGAAATGTATGTTGGCCCCTATTCGAAACGTTAGTAGCCAAAAGGTACTGGGGGAGATATTGATAGTACATTCTTGGAATTTTGGAGCAGCCGACACAAATTTAATAGGTCAATGCTCTTTTCCATGACTAACTTAACATATGCTGGTTTACGTTCAGTGGACAATTTTCCAGAGTTATTTGAACATTGACTAATTGAGTTGAGTAGGTCATTAGAGGCTTCTTTCAATAGCTGGGTTGCAAAAAAATTTTGACCAGCTAATCAGTGGCGTTCAATTCACGAAAGTGTAGAGGGCCCTTTCAATGAAAGTAAAAAAGGGCATTTTCAATGAAAATACAAACTTATTCTGTCCATAAAATTAAAATCCTGAGAAAATGTACCTGATCATTGATTAATGGACGAATCCAAATGAAAAATAACACCATCATATTCAGCATATCAGAGAAACCTGCTGTAGATGTTTCAAGCTACCATCTTCAAAAACGTGAAATTTTGTGTTTTTGCCAAAAGAAAGATCATGGGCTCTTTCTTCGGGCAAAAAATACAAATTCCGAATTTTTGCAGATGAGAATTTGAAATCTTTAAAATTGGAATCTCTAATATGCTGAATATGATTGTGCTATTTTCGTTAGGATTACCTGACTTTTTGGGGGTGTTTCCCCCTTTATCAGAAATGAGGCAAAGTTTCTCAAGCTATTTTTCATGAACATAATAAGTGTCTGTAGGGCTAGTATGGGGGGAGGAGGCGAGGAAGGGTCATCTGTCTAATGTTGTGTTTATCATATAATTGCAACATCTCCTGAAGAGACTTGTATGTTTTGTTTACTTTTTTAGATAAATAAATTCGATTTTAGTAAATTCAAATCCGGTGTTCTTTTTGAAACACGCTGTAATCAAAAAGTTTAAAAAAAACGAATATATTCTATTTTTTAAAGTGCCCGAGAAGTACACGATGCCCTTGCCGCGGCACGGGATTGGTCCTACTCAACGACCCGAACGGTCATGGAACGCATGTGCCAAAAAGGTTTGCTGAACAAGAAGGCGTTCCATGGGCTCAATCTCTACGAAGCGGCCATTTCTAAATCCAGAGGGCTGGCAGGGTTGATTCGACGTTTTGCCGATCAAGTGTTGGAATGTGAGCCAGCGGCCGTAGCTTCCCTCTTTTCCCAAAGCGAAGTCTTGAATGAACGTGAGATCGGAGAGCTCAAAGCACTTCTGAGCGATTCAAATGAGGAGGATCCGTCATGCAAGGCTTAACCTTATCCTCAATTACTGGCTGGCAGGATTTTCTGCTCTTTTTGGGGGGCAACGCGTTATTCGCCTTACCAATCTTTGTGTTCGCTTGGGCAGTGGCACGGCTGAGACCCTTGGCGCCTGCTTTCCTCCTCCACGGTCTGTGGACCTTGTTTTTCTTGCGCTTAGTGTTGCCGATCAACCTACACCTGCCATTGGGTTTTTCGGGATTTAGCAAAGCACCGAGCTCGCTCACTTTGCCTGCCCTGGAGGCAGGATTTTCCGGTTGGGTTGTGGCACAGCCGGTGGCTTCGGTTGCGGTCGCTGCCGTGAACGGTTTTCACGGGGCATTGGTGCTTCTCGGTTGCTTATGGTTGCTGGGATTTACTTGGTTTTTTGGACAATTTCTCAAGGCGCGGTGGCATTTCCGCAGAACGATTCGCCATGGCCAAAATCGGTGTTCTGGTATTGATACTGATCTGGTCGAAACCTGGCGGCAGAAGTTCAAAATAAAGAGATCGGTGCGACTGATTTGGGTAGCGCCTAAGGTTTCTCCTTTTTCCTTGGGCATCTTCCGGCCGGTCATTGCCCTTCCTTTGTCGTTGCAAAACGAACCTTTGGCCGTGCGCAACGCGGTGATCGGTCATGAGATGGCGCATGTCTCCCGTTTTGACGATCTTTGGATTGTGCTGCAAAACCTGATTCGCTGCCTCTATTTTTTCAACCCTTTGGTCGGGATTGCCTCACGGCAACTGAGCCATGAACGCGAGCGATTATGCGATGCTTTGGCCATTGCCAAACACGAACATCAAGCGCAAGCCTATGGCCAGGCCCTGCTGGTTGCGCTCGAACATCACAGCAGTGAGCCGGTACCTGTTGCCGCCTGGCACAGTTCGTTGGACAGCCTCCGCTTGAGAATTCAGGATATTGCCCGGCACCGCCACTTGAATTTTTTTCGGAAGACATGCCTTACTTTGGTCTTGTTCGGGTTCGCAGCGTTATTATTGATTACTGTTTTCTTTTCTTACACCAAATTTGTCTAGGCTAGGATACCATCTATCCCTATTTCTACCGATCTGAGGGTTAAAATCTCCTAGTAAAAAAAAACACAATATTTCTACCTGGGACCCTGTCTATTTGTTTCTGTAACCTTAAGTAAAATTCATCTGAAACACTAGTATCTCCATCAATTGATTCAACAGGGGCATGTACTACTATAACTGATACTCCGAACGTTTTAGTCATAAAATGATCAATTATGATCAAAAATGACATGATAGTCATTTTTAACATCATAACATTCCAAGTTCCAGTTTTCATGTTCTTTAAATCATTGAAATTGTTTTGGTCCCAGGAAAAGCAATGATCCCGGATACTAATGCAGGACGGGGATCATATGTCTTCTCAAGTCTACACTGAAGCGCTTAAGCCGGCTTGGAACCGGACAGCAAGAAGTCCCTGGGACCTCCAGTATGGATGGAGGCTTTGTGCAAACCTGTGCCCATCTTCTTCACACCGTGGTTTTCAGTACTTAACGATGCTCTAGCGAAACTCTGGCGATGTCCTCGGAGTTTCAACTTAGTAGTCAGAGTCACAGGTATAAATAGTCGCAGTCCCAAGTAGTTGCAGTTGCGAGTAGTCACAGTCGTAGTCGCAAGAAGCATGAGCTTCATTCACTAGTAGAGCAGTCACAATTTTGACAAGATGATTTTAGATCGAAGCCGGGAAATATACGACAACAATGGTAACGGACTGCTAGTACTCCTTTACCAGATGGTAACGGAAAAATAGGAAATATTCTAATTGGCAGTAAGGGTCCTTGCAAAAGCCAGGACAAAAGAGAAAGACAAAAATAAAGGGAAGAAAGTTCCTGGTACACCAATCAAATTTTTTCTCCCTTAGAAACTGAATGGTTTCGAGTCGTCTCATTAATCGACAATAATAGGGAACAAGATCAATTACCATATATAGTTATAAAATTTGGAGCCACATATGTATGTATGTGATTTGGAGCCACATAAGTAACACTATATTTTATGGGAAAAAGGTTCTTTTGAAAACGAAAGGAGCCACAAATTACCACTTTATTTTATAAATATGTCTTTGAAGTGAACTCCAAACTTGGGAGATTCATAAACTACATTAAATTATTGTGAAGATCTAAAAAAAATAAGAGAAAATGGAAAAAAGGAAAAAATCGAATAGTAAGATAGACGAAAAAAGATGTTAAAGTAATAGAAAGCATAAACACTTATGGACGAGATGGCCATGACTAAGAGGAGACCTAAGCTAATGTCAGCAACTATGGATGAACCTATGCAAAATGGGGGGATGCTGCCGGGGTTAGTCTCTGAATTGGTCGTGGCAGTTGTGGCAGGTTTGTCTTAGTTGGCGGAAATGGGGGGGATTGAGGATGCTGCTGTTGGCCTCTAGGGCTTGTTCCCAGGCTTGGGACTGGTCTATGGAGGTTTGGAGGAGGTTATGGAAGGCTGGAGGATACTCGGCTGCGTGGAGACGTTGGATCTCGGTGAATGCTTCGCGGACTAAAACGATGGTCGAACGGAGAGAGGAGCTGATCTCAGTATTCCACTGGCCCTCTTGATGGGATTTTAGGATGGCGAAATGGCGGTCTAGCTCCGCCATGGCTTGAGCCAAATCGGTGGTTGGGGCGGTGGCTTGTAGTGTTGGAAGCGGGGTGTTGGGTGGTGGCGGCTGGAAAGTGCGAACGGCTTTCCAGAGCCCGGTGTAGTCGGGATGGGTCCCGACTTGGGTCAAGATTTGCAGGCCGGACTCGATGTCGAGTTCGGTTTTTGCCAGGGCAATGATGACGGCTGCGACCGGGCCTCGATGCGTTCCATGATGGCAGTGAATGTAGAGCGGTGTCTCACAGTCTTGGGCTACTCGAATCAACGCGAGGAATGATTCTTGGTTGAGCTCTCCGTAGCTGAGCGGGATGTGGACTGTTTTGAGTCGATGTTTCTTGGCTAGTTCCACGGCCGGAGGCTTGCCGTCGACGCTCACGACTGTTTTGAAGTTATGCTTGGCTAGGTGTTGAAAGGCGGTTTCTCCGCTCGGTTCGCTGCCGGAGTAGACCGATGGAGATACACGGACCAGGTTGTGCATTCCGATGTCTTCGAGCTCGACCGGGGTGGGCGTTTTGTGAGCGGGACCTTCCAGCAGCTCGCTGCCGTCGACAGCACCGATGAGAATTGTTGCGAGAGCCATTGCTCCTAAGAGCGGCTTTGCCAGCCGTTGGATGAAGGCGAGTTTGTTTTGCCGGTCCGACTCCATGTTGGCGTAGTGGGTCTCCCTTTGGAATGCCCGGACAAATCCTTTGTGTAAAGCTGTCTTTGCGCGTAATGGCCTTCCTTGGGTTGAGACAAGTGTCGGGCAGAGGCGTTCATTGTTTCCCGATTCCCAATCGAATGGGGTGGCGTTGTGTCTCCTGAGTTTTGTTGATGTTCCGTTGGGAACCTGATGGAATCATCCCGGATTTGCGATGATGGATTTGGTGCGATGTTTATCTGTGGCTTGGGTGATCGCTTTTTGGTTCGGGATTTGCCGTTCCGAATTAGAGCGGCCGCTCGAAGCGCCATGGGTAGTTTCCGTGTGAGAAGTGCTGTGGCTTCATCGACGCCCAGGCCTTTATGTGCGTGCCATCGACCGAAAAGTGGTCGTCGACAGGAGTGGCGCGACCTCGTGATGCGCCAGGATCGCCGCCATCACCTTGCGCGACATATTGGCTGTCAGCAGCCGGTCGCGGTTCTTGGTGAAGACGGTGGGAACCCAAACAGGGTCATCGATCCCGAGGCCGACAAACCAGCGGAACAGCAGGTTATATTGCATCTGCTCCATCAGTTGCCGCTCGGAGCGGACCGAAAACAGGATTTGCAGCAGGCTCGCCCTGATCAGCCGCTCCGGCGGGATCGAGGGGCGGCCGAAACCAGTGTAAAGCGCCTCGAAATCGGCATCCAGGCTGGCCAGCGCGTCGTTGACTACCTGCCTGATCTTGCGGAGCGGGTGCCGCGCGGGGATGCGCTCTTCCAGATCGACATAGCTGAAAAGCGATCCGCTCGCTTCATCCGTCCCGCGCATCATCCCCCGCCGAAGTTGTGCTGAGGGTGAATCATGTTCCTCAGACCGCGTCGAGAGCCTACTTCTTCAGCAGCCTGTTAACGTTGCCCAGACCACGGTCAGCGCACGCATCAAAAAGCTTGAGGAAAACCTCGGGAGACAGCTTCTGATCAGACGCAAATCGGGAGCGGTGTTAACCAGGTCAGGCAATCTCTTTCTGCGGCAAGCTCCTACTTTTGTTCAGCTTGGGGAGCGCCTGAAAAGCGACCTTGCCGTCCCGGAAGGCTTTTCTTCTGTTCTATTGCTAGGCGCTGAGGTGAACGTAGCAGCCACCTGGATGAGCAGATGGATCAGCCGTTTGACGGTTGAGATGCCCGAAACCGCGCTGCGCAGCAAAGTTGATATTCCTGGAGACCTGATCGACCGGTTTTCTGACGGGACAATTGATGTGGCATTCATGCATGCGCCCCCCGAAAGAGCGGGGTTATAGGCAGATCTGCTGATGGAGGATCGTCTTGCGTTGTACACGACGGATCCTAGCATCCGCTCTGTATACGACCCAAGGTTTGCATATGTAGACTGGGGAGAGGCCTTCAATGCGTCATTCAGGCAAAGCTACCCTCGATTCGAAGGAGCCTCACTGTCCTTTGACTACGGACCCCTTGCAGCGAAGCACGTCCTCAAGAATGGCGGGGCCGCATATGGCAGGCAAAGCGCTGCCCCTCCCTTTCTGAAAACGGGTCAAATCGGCATGGTCGAAGAAGCCGTCACGTTCGCGTATCCCATGTATATCGTCCGCCCCGCGTATATCCCCCACCCAGCTCTGGACAAAGCAATCGCCGTGCTCCGGAAGATCGTAAATCAAGTTGTGTGAGACCAGTGTGGGATGTCTTGGGTTCTTTCTGGCCTCAATATCTCCTTAGTCACATATGTTGATGACATTTTTCGTTAAGGTTATAAATTTTATCAAGATAATATAAATTCTCAAGAGGTTCTATGCTCAACCTTTATCCATTTTCATATTAAACCATAAACCTATATGAAATTTATAGTGTTTTGCCTAATCATTCAGAAGCATTAAGGTTATAAATTTTATTAAGAGCCACGTTCTTGACAATCATTAATTTTCAAATCTCTGTAGGGATACGGCTTCCAACTACACAACTCTATTGTTACATGCGAAAGTAAAGTTGTTGTCAAGAGGTCTAAGGTTAAGATGATTATTGTTATTAAAGGACGAAATTGAAATATATTTTAACAAAGGATAATGTGAAACTGCTAGTTTTCTTCAAAACGACATGGCTATCCAAGTTGTGTCATATGTCAGATATCTTTGTAAAATTACACAAAGTGATCAACTTGTCTGTGCAATATATTTACTTCAAATAATGAAATTGAAAGTGTTACATAACAAAAGGATCGACAATTGGAAAATTATGGTTGAAAAAAATCCTTCGAATTATTTTCCAGTGTCAACAATTTTATAAACCAGAAACACCATTTTTATACTTCTATTTCAAAAATTATTATAGATCAGTTATGGGGATACCAAAAGAATCAGCCTATCTTGTCCATTATAAAAACTTATAGTTTGTATGGCCAAACTCGAGAATTGATGGAATTGTCCTGTCTTAAATTATAGAGCTTGGACGACTGATCCGAATAAACGGCAGAAAACTAAATGTCGACTAAATTTTTTTGTTTGTCTGGAGCTTATGATTTAGGGTGTTCGTTTTGTTATTTGGTTTTTATGGCGCTTGGTATTAACCAAGTGACATAGCAATCGCAAAATCTGTCGGTCTGTTGGTCTGTCCTGGTTTTGCTACTTTAGGCACTTCCAGGTAAGCTAGGATGATGAAACAAAGTTACTTCTTTTGTGATGGTCTCTTTATGAAATTTTAAAAGTTACAAGTGCCTAAACAAGCAGTGCTACAGTGGCAGCATTGCTTAAGAAGATCATCTAAAGTCGGGGAAATATCTGCCTTAGGTGAGCTTAAATACTATTTTCATTTTGTTGACTCGTCTATTGAATAATTCAATTATAATATTAGATGGCAGGTGTTTGTACGGAGATTTTTAGCATTGTTGAAAAAAAAAAATTACTAACTGAAATAGTTTATTTTGAATTTCTGTGTTTTTCTGTTTTTTCTTTTTTTGTTTTTTTTTTTCTCTTCTTATTCATCGCCCTACTGTCCCACCCAAAGTAGGGAATGGAGCAAATGACTGTATTGTTTTTCCATTCTCCTTTGCTACATTCCAGTATATCCTGATTCTAGTTTCCTTTTTCCAGTTTCTTTTATTTTTTCCCTTTTTATTTCGTCCTTTATCCTTTATTCATTTTCTAGGTTATATTTTTTCTTGTTTTTCCTTTTTCTAGTTTCCAAATTCATATTATCCATTAATAGGCGTAAACAGATCAAACCCATAAGCAGACGCCAAGGATTTTTGTGGAGGGTATAAAATTCTTTGGTTTGACTTTTACGCAAAATATATATATACGTATATTAAGGCTTGCAGTTAAACATTGACTTATTATGAACGCCCCAGTTTATTCTTCTTTTAACAGTATGGTCAGATACGCTGAAAAGACTGTCTCTCAACCTTTTAAAAAAGGATGCCTGGCTTGGAAAATATTGCTCAAACGTAATTTAAAAAAAGAAATTTAGTTTGGCTAGCCGTATTTCCTTTCTTTTGCATTTTTTATTTTCCTTTAAATTTTTTTTTCTTTTGTTTTCTCTTCTTTTCGTTTTCCTTTTCCCGCTTATTTTAATCTATTTAAACTATTCTTCACGTTGCTTGTCGCTACATTTTAGTACATGTATTACTCTTTTTCAAATATACAAATTACAGTTCAAATAGGGATAAATTCTTTTATTATATAGTGAAAACAATAACAAAAACTTCGCATATTTCGATCATCTGCTGTTGACGGTCACTTTATATGTGATTAAAATATTCAGAGTATTTTGTTATTATTTTTCACTGCCTAATAAATGGGTTTATCCCTCATTTAATTTGTAGTGTCCACGACACTCTATTCTCTCTATTGTGAATTCTATTTCAAACGTGACCACATTCATTGATATAATGTGATAACATAAAATCGGTACAGCGAAATAGCAGTACAAAATTATTGATACCTTCAACTTACATCTATTAACAATTATATTTTGTTCTTTTTTTCAGTCATATATGAAGGATATTTAGCACCCAATAACTTGGTAAATGACACAGAATATCTGAAAAGGGAATGTTTTTACGAAATACTCAACGCTCTAAGTAAGTCCTTTGAACTGCTTTTCTTACTTTACTGTATATCATTTCCTGGAATCTTATTACGGTGTAACATGATTTTTTTTAAGTTATTCTCCTTGTTATGATAAATTCCAAAACTAACTATATATAATCCATATAAGTTTTCATAAGTGAGTAGCGGGAGGTAAGTATGGTAGCGGGTGCTATCGAAGTAGGTGCTATTGATCGACGAGTCCGCTGAGGTGCATTTTCACCTGGGTTCGTTGGCCTATGTGGATCATGCGATCCTGGAGGTGGTCAGCGAATGGCAGAAGCGTCGTGAAGGCAAGGTGGAGATCGATTGGGATCAATGGAAAGTACGGTCGGGTGACCGTCTCGTGCTGCCCGAAGTCAAAGAGGAAGGGCCCCCTCTGAAGATGAATCGTACCTTGCAGTCGTCGGCAACATAGGCATACGTCGCTTGAGTGCGGTTACCCGCGTTGAAGCGTCGGATAGGCCATCGGATGATGGATCTTGATTACCCTTGCTCTGCTTCGGCGGAGCAGGGGAAATTTATAGCTAGATTGTAACTGTTCTTTTAGTTGTCTTAACTTATCTAGTTCCAGTGTTAATTCAGTCAAACGTTTAGTCTGAGCCTAAAAACAAAGTGAATAAGTACTGGCATCCCCTCTTGATACTATTGTGGTTATCTTAAAAGAACAATATCAATGTCTATAAGTGTTATACAATTCTTATGCAATATAAACGTCTTTAGCATTAAAAAACAAGTTTGGATCAACCGAGTTCGCAGTACAAAGCCACACTTCCCTTGGAAACACTCCAAATTCATTATCCAAATAAGACATGAGGTTCAGCTACTGGCCACAACATGATTTGACTTCAAATAAACACTCTACTCAAGAAGTATATTTGGCTTTCTAATTTGTTTTAGTAGAAGTGACTTAGTTTTGAGATTCAAAAATAAAGAGCCTTTGTAATTAGTTACGATTAAAATAGATAACTTTTACCGTAAGTTTGAAAATCCTATCTTTTAGTTGAGATTTCTTTTGGATGAAAACCTAACTTTAGATATACAATTCAGGTAAGATTGTTCACATAAGATAGAAAAACAAGAAATATAAACATTTCACAAAACAAACGCATGTTCATGAACTTGCTATGTGAAAAGTTTACTTCAGTTTGTTTTAATTTGCCAGGGATTCCGTTAGTTTAAGGGCTAGATATCTTGAAGCACAAACTCTCATCAAAAAACAGGCGAAAAATGTTGTTAAAACATGACTGATTTTTTTTTGTTAGTTAAGTTATTTGGTCTAGTTGTTTTCATTTTCACTACATGTACTGTGGTTTAGCGCATATTTGAAAATTGGTCATGATTTTAGCTGTAGTCTCTGTTTTTCTCCTTACTTGGTCGTAAATTTTTAGTTTTCCAAAATATGGTAATTCCTCTTTTCTGGCTAATAGCCTTGACTGCAACAGCTTTTTTTTACCGATCGGATCATTTCTTTTATTTCTTATATTTTTTATATATTTTTAATTCCTGTACTCCTCGTACAGGAATTAGGACTGCCTCTCCTAATTCCTGTACGTTTTAAGGTTCGACTTTGGGACGTAGCCTCTTTAACTCTTTAAGAAAACGAAGTTTTTTTCATATTATTCCAGAATAGATTCAAAACGTACAATTAAGCCCCAAAAACTTCTAGGCAATAATAAAAGTTTACGAAGAAAAAGTATGCCACTAGTAGGACTCTAATACAGGACTTGTGATTTACTTGCATACACTTTTCTGTGACCGCTATGAAACCCTTATATACTGTTAAAGAAATTTGTAAAAACCTAATAGTCGACAGACATAAATAACAGCTAGAGTATGAAGTTTGTAAATGTGCGGGGCCTCCTAAGAAGAAAAACAAAATGATAGTAATAATATAACACAATTTCTAGCCTAACTGAAGTTAGTCTCTATATTAAATAAACTTCTACGGTAGGCAAGCGCCCTGTTCCACCTTTTTTAATCAGACCTAAATGCGAAAACTGCAAAATAGACTTTTAATCACGCCTTTTTCAGAATAATGAAGTATGAATACTTACTTTTACGTTTGGATGACTACGAATCTTAATCCTATTTGATGTTCTTAGTTGTACAGTTTACGGTTAGTTCCTTTTACTATGCAAAACTCAAACAGCCTCAGAGAGATATAGCCCGTTGTTCAATGTTGCCCCCCCCCCCGCCGCGGACAATTGAGGGTAGAACAAATAAAAAGAATGAAGAAAAGAAGGGATTTGGAATATTCTAAAACTGAGGGCTGCTGGCTGACTTACTATAGCAGGATATGATAAAACTTAAAGACAATAATCTAGAAATACAAAATAAGTGGGAGCTGAGGAATGGATGTCCTGTGATGGGTTTGCATAGAGATACACAGTCTGGGACTAACAAGTGTGAGTAAGTACTTCTCGTGGGCTCGGTCTGGCATTGACATGATTAGAAAATACTACCATTCCAGCCCTCGCGACGGAGAATGCGTCCGCTTCTTTTTAATATAATTTAAATAACATGGAGTCGAACCCCAAGCCTGAACAAAGCAAACGGAGAATGGATCGAACTCCTTATTCCAAATCAGCAAGCAAATATAAAAGTAAACTACAGAATATTTTACACCATACATCATACCAATATTTTGGAATATAGGTAGAACATTCGAAAATCCCTTCTATTCTTGATTCTTTTATTTGTATTACGTGTTGCATGTGTGTGTGGGGGGGATTCCCAGTAGGTAATTGTCAGCGGGAAGAATAGTCCACACGGTGGGGGAGGGGATTTCCAAGGAGGAATCAGCCTGATCGAATCATTCACCGTGCTGTCCTGCGTGATATCGCCATAGCCGTTGAAGTCGCTCAATGTCTGCGCTGAGACGTTCAGGGAAAAGATTAATGATATGTATAGCAATATCCTCCTCATCGAAAATAGATCATTATCATAGAATCATTGGCGCCGGCGACATTGCTATCGTTGTAATTGCTAAGCTTGAGTTCGAAAGGACTCAAGCCTGTAATCTGAGTACGAAGGTTAGGAGAGTTGACGGTTTCATTATACGTGATGGGATTAGATCGATCGACATTGCCTGCTAGTACCGCAATGTACTTATTGGCTACTCGTACGTCTGGAGGATGAATATCATCAAGATCATTGTTGTACGGTCGTGTGCCTTGAAAATCAAACTGGACGTAATAGATACTGCCCGGAGACTGTGCGGCCGTATGGTGGATGGTAGCCGATTTCAACTCTACACTATCCGGCACGGTGAAGGTTCCTTCCGTGCTGCTGGTTCGCGCACACGAAACGCCCGCCTTCGTTGCTGTGCCTATGGCGCCGTTGCCCGCGTCATAAGTCGTATCGGTATTGACTGCAGCATTAACATAGGCCTTTGTAGCGGCGTCTTGATCGTTTATTGGATCAGCCAGATTGGTAATATTATTC
This sequence comes from Alatinidae sp. Z8VKAUB7J3, assembly GCA_010016025.2. Lineage (NCBI taxonomy): Eukaryota > Metazoa > Cnidaria > Cubozoa > Carybdeida > Alatinidae > Alatinidae sp. Z8VKAUB7J3. The sequence goes on from JAAAKM020073195.1 coordinate 88,111,040, forward strand.
CCACCGGCGTCATTGCTACTACTTAGGATGTCGGCGAGATCCGGAGGCGGGATAATCGCGTAATAAACCGTGCCGCCTTCATTGATGAAAACCGTATCCTGATTAGCGTAAATACTATCTATCCTCGCAGTGTTGAGACTATCGAGGGTAACATCTACTGCATAATCAATCGCGCTGCCGGCGTCGTCGTAAGTTACTTGGATACCCGTCTGCACACCGCTTGTAGACATGGCCCCAACTATGTCTTCAATCTGTTCCTGCGTGAAACCGCCGCCGCCGCTGGTGATCGACTCCCAAGTATTTGTATCACGGTTCCAATAATAAACGGTTTGCGTTTTTATGCCATAGGCGATTTCGGCGCCATTCGGCAATGTGGCATTCGCGTTCGGAATACTATCGAAATAGGCAATGCCAGTGCCTTTAATGATTTGAGCTTCCCCGGTAACGTAACACAAAATGAAAAATAATATGACTGCAATCTTATTCATAATACAAATGGAGTTTGACCGCCGTCTACCCATGCAGGCGCTGACAGATCGGTAATACAGTTACGCCACCAGTTTGCTATCCGGAATGTGCAAATCCATCCAGAGTAGCCAGTATCGCCAGTATACACCTTTGGTTGCACGGTAATGCTTTCGGCTGTATTAAGACTATGGTAAAATAAAGGGTGCAAAATAATTATCGGCTGCAGGTACAACCGACCCTAGATATTGTTTCACTAGTTCCGGGTGGTCTTGCACAGCCTCGGAAAAGGAACAGAAGATCACGCCGGCTTCAGACAACTTTTCCTTAAATGTGGTGGCAACGGAAACGCTATCGAAGACTGCATCCACAGCCACACCGGCCAGCATTTTTTGTTCATGCAAAGGGATGCCGAGTTTTTCATAGGTCTCAAGTAACTTTGGATCGACTTCATCAAGACTCTTGGGACCGTCTTTCTTTGTTTTCGGCGCGGAATAATAGGAGATGGCCTGGTAGTCAATGGGTTCGTAATTGACATGGGCCCAGCGGGGCTCTTCCATCTTTTGCCATTGGGCAAAAGCTTTTAAGCGCCATTCCAACAACCAATCCGGTTCGTTTTTCTTTTCAGTAATAAGACGGATGACGTCTTCGTTTAAGCCGGGTGCAACGGTATCGGCATCGATGTCTGTGACAAAACCATGCTCGTATTCCTTCTGGACCAGGTCTTCGACGTCTTGAGATTCGCTAGCCATAATTATTGCTCTGCCTCGTCGGCATGTTTCTCATCAATGGTAAAGCTTTCACCACAGCCACAGGTGTCAGTGACATTGGGATTATTAAAGCGAAAGCCGGAATTCAGTCCTTCAGTGACAAAATCCAGTTCGGTGCCCGCCAGATATTGCAGACTTTGTTCATCTACAATGACCTTGATGCCGTTGCTATCAAAACTACGGTCATGGTCGTGAATGGCCTCGGCGGTCTCAATGACGTACTGATGTCCCGAGCAACCTGTGGGTTTGACAGCAACGCGCAGACCAAGACCGTTTTCCTGTTTCGCCAGGAAACCTTTGACATGTTCTGCTGCACGGTCGGTTAAAGTAATGGTGTCTTTATTCATAATCTGCTGAGTCTCTCAGTGGCGGACGTGCATTTCTTTTAAGATGGCGTCCTGGCGTTCAGCCACCATCTTGACGTTATTTCTCTCTGCTAACTCACCCAATGTGATGCCGTTTAAATACTGGGCAACTTGCTGGTTCAGGCCCATCCAAAGGTCGTGGGTCAGACAACGTACATCGCCCTGGCAATTTTGTTGTCCACCGCAGCGGGTCATGTCGATGGCTTCATCGACGCTGTAGATGACTTTGGCGACGGTAATATCATATGGATCCAAGGCCATTTTGTAGCCGCCTCCCGGACCGCGTGCGCTTTCTACCAGACCACTTTTGCGTAGTTTATTGAATAGTTGTTCCAGATAGGTCAGCGAGATGTCCTGACGCTGAGATATATCCGCCAGATTCCGATTGCAAAACGATGACTCTGGTCAAACATTTTCAGATTAATTGCTGGCAATTGGAAACGGAAAGCTCCCAGTAGTGGGAAAGCCAAAAATGTTGTATATTCGCAATTTTTACGTAGTTTGAAACACATATCATCAAGTATACTGAATCAGTAGCGATCTAGGATTCATCAAGGCAAGATCTAGCTTGTGACTGTGAGAGTTTAATAACCGCATCTGGATTTTTCACAATTTTTGCGCTGTTTGTTACGGGGCCCCTTAGATTTTTATGCAGAAAGGGGCCCATGCCTGTAAGTCCCTTTGAAATGTCATTTTGCTAATTTCATTTACGGAGGCGAATTTTTACTGCATAATTAACGATGTCGGTCACAAAAAAGCATTTCGACGAGCGTATGGATGACTTAAAGCAAATGATCGAAAATCTTCGTATAGAGAATTCAGCTCTGAAACAAGAGAATTCTGATTTGAAAAATGCAATTATAGCGGTTAAAGAACAGTGTTTGAGTACAGAATTGTACGTAAAACGCAAAAATCTGCTGATTCACGGAATTCCTAATAAGGATAGTGAGAATATTGAAGAGACAGTCCACGACTTTTTATCAGGAATGCCAGTACAAAACTCGAAGGATATAAAATTCACGGCAATGTACAGAATTAGAAACAAGACCAAGCGCCCTTCCCGCTCGAACTCTCGCCCCGTTTCGGACCCTATTTTTGTCTCTGTTCTGAATCTTAGGCATAAAGATAGGATCATGGCTTGTGTTGGTAGCCTAAAAGGCACAGGAAAGAGCATCAGTAATGACCTACCATCTGAACTTGCAAAGCGTCGGAAAGAACTTTTGAGTACGGCTTACAAGCTTCGAAATTCCAAAGTAACCGCTGAGAAAGTATCTCAAACTAAAGTCATGCAACAGGGTACTAAACTATGGCTAGAAACAAAAAAAACTTCTAGCTCAAACTGGGTTAAGTTCAGTGATGCATGCCATGACCCCCTCGCCTTGGTTTTATCCGCAGTTATTAGTGATGGTGCTTCTGACGCGTGACGTAAACTATCGAGTATTTTCGCCTCAGTAAAGTGAGGGGATGCAATTTTGCTGCTCTTTTTTTGCAACGTCCGTATCTGTGTGTGTTTTTTTAGTTATTGTCCTATTTTTCCTTTTCTCTATTTACTATATTATTTACTCCTTTTTTGCTTTCTTTTGCAATGTGCGTATCTATGTTTTTTTTTATATATTTATTTTCTTATATTTCTCTCTTTCCATGTTATTTACTCTTTTCTTTACTTTTTTACTTGTAAATATTTTTCCGAACATGGGAAAAGTATGTCATACTGCAAAGAGCACCATATGAGGTGGCCATTTCAATTTTCCTAATCTGAATCCCCTCACTTACCAAAAGTAACGCTTATACCCCCCTCCCCTCCCCCACCCCTTCTCTTTTCGAATGTCCGCCTGAGAGTAACTCAGCTGTCGTCCTTTTAGAGTCTATGTCACTGGCATATTGGTTTAAGGAAGTAAGGATGTCCCACATAAAGATATTATGAGCAAGTTATCTTACCAACGGGTTGAGGGTCATGGTCGAAATCCAACCCCATCTCTTCCTCGGTCTCGGCGGTTTCTGCTGTTGAGTGAAGAATTACAAAAATGATCAAAGCATATGTTTTTATTTTTTTTTCTTAATTTGCTAGCCCTCTACAAATAGCGTTGAAAGTCTCCAAGAGCAAGCAATGACAATTGAAAAAGCAGCAAGTTTGACAGCACTGAAACTTAGCATCTTTCAGATCACACATTTATTTCGTTATTACTGTTTAAGGTAAATATATTCACGAGAGGGCAGTGTTTCTATAGGAGGATGCACAATATGCCGTTCCTAGTTTTGGTGTAATGTGATAATGATTCTTGCCAAGGTGCATTATTTCTTTACTACCTTCCGATTAATATGGATGCTCCAGCCGTGGTTACCTGTCCATGTCATTTAATGACAAGGTCCTGTCTGTCATCTGAAGACAGTTTGTTTGTATTTACAAAAAAAACCATCGCACAGCACGTTAGGTCATTGTCAGGACTGTCCATTTTTGAAAATTCTAAGATGCAGAAACAATAGACATACCACATATGCTATCACACCTTACCTGGCATCCTGTTCATTTCTAACTGCATCTGGAATAAATAAAAGGATTATTGTGATAAATTGCAAATAATGATGATGCCGCGTACCCCCACTGCCAACCCCCCGCCGCCCTCATCATGGTCACGTCTCTCAAGTGTAAAAGGAGAAGGACACTTAAAAACCTTTCCCTAACGTACATTGAACTACGTGCTTACCAGGCATTCATTTGCGAACGTTAAACATCAGGAGGCTCATATAGAAAAACCCACCCAAAACAACACTGCCCCTATCCTCTTCCCTCCCACAGCCATAAATGAGAAAATCCATCATTTTAGTTTTTTGACGAGACTTTTAAAATCGCGCCATTACACAGAGTTTTAGTGTCTTTTGCAAGGGGGAATTTTTACTTGTCCTACGCCTACTTGCCATAAAAAAAAATTAAAATCAATGAGTAAAGAAAATCTAGATAACTTTTAGCATGGCACATGGTCAAAGAGAAAAAATGAATATAATACATACACTCCGCCTGGCTCATCCATCGCTGATATTGATAACAAACTATTTGACCAAGTTGATGGGGTAGCGATGAGTTCCCCCGTCCCTTCATTGCCAACATTTTTCTTTGACATGTCGAAATTAAGTTTTTGTCACTATACCCATCTTCTTTTCGTCCCATGTTTTATAAACGTTACGTTGATGATTGTTTTACTATTTTCAAATCTCAGTTAGAATTAAAACTTTTTCTTTATTTTATTAACTCTCAGCACCCCAACATTAAGTTTACTGTTCAAGTAGAGAATAATGCTACTTTCTGTTCTTAGATGCTTTGATTATTCGTTCTGATGGCTCCTTTAATACTACTCTTTATCGCAAACCAACCTTTACTGCCCTTCTCACTCAGTTTGATTGTCTTTTTCCTATCGATTACAAGAAAGGTCTTATCTTTTTTACTTCATTAAACTGTTACTTTGATATTTGCTCCACGTATGATCTTTTTAAATGTTGAACTCTTGAAACGTTTCGTAAACTACTTTTTTGTAATGGTAATCCCACTCGATTTATTGATTTATGTCTTAATGTTACTTTTAGCAAGTTCTTTACCCATCGAAATACACTTTCATCAGCTCCCAAACGTATTATAAGTTTTTCGTTACCCTTAAGGGGTTTACATTCTTTAGACATTAAAAAACGTGCCAATAGGCTTTATAGATCTGCTTTTCCACATCTGAGTTACGTTTGCTTTTTACCCCCTCTAGCCCTCGACACCTCTCGACCTTTTCTGACAATTAGGTCGCAGAGGTTACATGACAGAATCGCGCAACATGTGCCAGCCTTCATTAGTAGACGCAGTAAGATTTCCAAAATTTTACCGAATCGTGTAAACAAAGCGAAGTCAACAGATCCCAAAACAGACTCAGCAATAGGACAGCATTTGATTGAAAACCCGTCATGTGCTGACGACTATAAAGAGGATTCGTTTAGGGTATTAGCGAGAGCCAGATCTCCGTTTCATCTTGCCGCTTTGACGGCCGCATTTATCAAAACAAGGAAGCCAGTACTCTGTCGACAAAATGAATTTGTTTACAATTTACGCCTTTTTCAATAACATGAGTGGCAAAAAACGTGTCGCTCTCGTCACCGTTATTTTCTAGGATCTTCTCGTGTCCTATCAATTCATCGTAATAGCTTTCTAATTTCACACCATACGATTGCTGTGATTAGTGTATGGCGAAAAAAATTAGCAAAATGAATCCGTTACTCAACGCAATATTCAAGTTTTGTACCACAAACCAACTTTTCTAGTGGGTAATTATTCATCATCTGGATATCGAGGGGATTTAACGTGCAATACACATGCCATTCTATCTTTTCCTCTGCAAACACGTAGAGTCTTATTGTTCTTTAACCATCGGACTTCAGGGAAAGGTGCCCTTGTGACGAAGCAAGATAGGTTTTTGCTGACGCCTTCTCTTGTAGTGACCTTGGCTGTTAGTGATACACTTGGTACTAGTGTTCTTATTGCTAAAGGATATTAGAAGAAAATGTATTTTTTAAAGTACATCAAAATTTATATCAAAAACTTATAAAAGTGGTGACATTATAATTTTTGGTAGGAATGTGTTTTCAATTTGCATGGTCTAGTTATGTCCCTTTACCACCCATTATTGTCATTATGATAAACATCATTTTCATCATTTTTATTATTATAAGTTGTATCATGTTCTTAGTCACTATTATTTGCATTATTCCTACTATCATTATTATCATCATTATCACCATCAACATTTGCATAATGATCATTGCTACTACAACGACTTTTTAAAATTATTATTTTGATGCAGTTCGTTAATATCTTCTTTTAACTGTTATATCACCGTACATCTTATTGATATTGCATTTGACATTATTTACGACACTTTTCATCTCCCATTTTAACTCGTAGGAGCCCTACAAGTACTGAGTTAATGCCTGATTTCTTTCTTGGGAACTTTAAAACCTTCGACCTGCAAAGGAAAGACATTTTAAGCTTCTAAGAGGCTTTTATCGAGGCAACCATTGCTGAAAATTTGGATATGCTATATACCAAAAGCTTAGGACAAAAGAGGGAGCAATACCTAGTTTATTTTTTGTTGGTAAAGACGGGGTATTAAATTACTGCATGATTTTTGCAGCTGCGAAAGCACATGATCTTCTGAAACTGAGTTGAGGGAAGAAAGCCAGAAATAGAGGCTTCCTTCCCCTAGTAGCACGTTGAATTACTGACTCTATATTTCGATTCATGCGCTCAACAGCATCATTGCAACTAGGATTACACGCTGATAAAAATGACTTGAATTCACGTGAACAAAACACAGAACCGCTATCACTAAATGAGACTTACATAGACCAAATCGGCACTTGACATTACATAAAAACTCGATAACAACAGCACTAGTAACGTTCTTGTAAGCAGCGCATTCAACCTACTTAGAATGTTAGGGCGATAACATAATGAAGATCAGTGTCTTCAATAGGTCCGGCAATATCTATAGCTAATTTTTACCATGGATGATCGGGAAACTGAACAGATTGGACAGGCACATCACGCAGAGTGTGAGACTTGTCAAGCTCACAGCAAACAGACCCGTTCCTTATTAGGACCCCCTGTTTATTAATTTCAAGGAATTTTCCCAGTACGCAAAATGTAATAGATATCTGAAAACATTTGAATAAATTCCTGTGCATCATTTGACCCTAAAACAGTTGCTTAATTAGTCAATTAGTACGATTTTTGTCCTCTTGTAGACGGTATAGTAACCATTTTCCCTTCATTAATTTTTAGAAACAAGCGTCGAAAAACCGAAAAAGTCTAAGACGGAGGAGGTAAGATAAGCCAATATGTGGCGTTTACCGAGTCTAATTGAGGAACTCATGCGGTGATCTCTTCCGCCTAACTACTCCTCATCTCTTAATTGTGACGAACCTTTGTTGATGCTATAGTCGACAACTGTTTCGTGTTAGATCTGCAATTGATTTACCAGGCGGAAAACGTAATTTCGTAATGAATAGCAATGCCCAACAAAGTACGCGCATGTGAAACATGTTGAAGATTTAAATTAAACATATAAAACGATACATTTAATAACCAAGCTTTCGATGTATTACCACATCATCCTCAGGGTATAACAAACATGAACAGTGGTACGATTTATAAGGACACAGTGGCCTAAATAAACAATATACTTAATAACAAAGGAAAAATAAAAGAGCCTCAGTTTCATTTTATTGTATTCTTTAATTGCGCTCAACGTTGCTCTGGTTACAGTTTGGTTTTTATGAAGCACTAACAGGAATAGTTGCCGATGCCCGGGTACTGACTGAGAAAGGAATACAAAGTTTTGCAGTGCCTTATTGATGGTCATGCTGAATGTTACTGAAAACTAAATACATTTGAAGTCAAATGGAAGATCTGAAGTAACCGGGGTGGCTCAGATCGACCTGTGGACCCCTCCATACCTCAAATTCGCGGGTGCTAGAAGTTCTTGTTCTTACGCATTGACCTCAAATTGGGCCTCTTTCAGCAGGAAAAAAAGTTGCAAAGTTTCTGACGTCCCCGGGGTTCATCCCGAGACGGATAGGGATACCGTCTAATACCTCTTAATGGGTTCCAACATCAAGTGTATCAAGTTGATGGGATTTGGTCAAACAATCTAAGAGCAAAAAGCAACATACATTGATACGCCAGGGTCCACGCCGAGAGCTGGAGGGTACTCACTGGCATAAAACCTGCCCATGGGCTCCAACATTAAGTCCACAAAGTTTGGTAGGATTTGGTCACGAAATATAGGAGGAGGAGTGCAACATACATCGGGACACACTGAGAGATTTGAGTCTTATATATAAGAAAATATGAAGTTGCATCGTTTCAACGCACGTGTTTTTGTAATAAGCTTGTTCCCTTTTCGCACCTTTTCTCTCCGAAACTTTTCTGACTGGCCACCTGTTTTGCTTGCCATTTGTTTTCATCCAGCCTCGTTTTGATGTTGTGACGTCTCTCGGCTCACTCGGCTCATTTTGAAGTGGCGCGTCAGCAAGAAAACATCTACTACTAGGGCCTTGAAAGACATTCATTTTGGGCTTCGCAGTATCTTCATAAGTAATACTTGCCATTACGAAGTCACAATCTTTGAGGGAATTGCATTAGTTCCAGTAAATTTTTTTACGTACAGGTTCTCCTCTCAGGACACCTTAGAAATGTTCTTCAGTTAGGTACGTAGACTTTTAGGGTAAATAAAAACCAAAATGCACTACAATATAAATATGCACTCTGATCTTTAATTCTGAAGAATAGCATCGACTCCCCAGCAACAGCAAACTGCACAACACAGCCACTAGCAGTTGGAAGTGACGAAGCGGTCGACCCCTCCGTATGAAAAATGTTTGAGATTGAAAATGTTCGTTGAAAACATGTTATTATTTGGTGATTATCGAGACACAGAAACACCCGACCGGCAAGGGACTCAAGAACCCAAAGATTTAGAGTTCCTAATTCCCTCTTTGGAACACTTTGCCTCTTCAAGAGCATCTCTCTAGCATGTTTGTCGGTGACATGTGCAACACGAACTGTGGAAGAAGAACATACGTACAGGCGACCATATGCTTTAAATGACAGCAAAGTACAACCACTGTTGATTATTTGCTCACTCCTGATGGGTATCTCGTAAACTTCTGTTCAGTCCAGCCGATCGTGACAACATCTTTTTTGGCTGTTTAGCTGCTGATGCAGTAAAGAACATCATACCTCCATTCTTTTGATGTCTCAAGCATTTTGCATACGGAGGGGTCGACCGTTTCGTCACTTTCAACTGCTAATGGTTGTGTTGTGCAGTTTGCTAATGATGGGGAGTCGATGCTATCCTTCAGAAGTAAAGATCCGAGTGCATATTTATATTGTAGTGCATTTGGGTTGTTATTTACCCTAAACATCTACGTACCTAACTGAAGAGCATTTCTAAGGTGTCCTGAGAAAACCTGTACGTAAAAGCATACTGGAACTGATGAAATTTCCTCAAAGATTGTGACTTGGTAATGGCAAGTATTGATTTTGAAGACACTCCGAAGCCCAAAATAAATGTCTTTCGAGGGCCCTTTAGTAATTTTGACTTTCTGATGTCAGATAACCGCTGCATGTATGTACATGTACTGTTTATGTACGGCCCAGCATCACGAATATTCTCGGGATGTAAGGGTTGCTTGTACTCTCCAATTGCATTGAGCTGGATGTCGATGTCCACCGGTGGATGATTGGGAGCTAATGTGGCGACTAGAGAAATAGAGTACGTTTACTTTGGAGGTCTCCTAGCTCAGTTGGTAGAGCGCACGCGGCAAAAGCGTGGGTCGCGGATTCGATCCCCGGTGGTGACATATTTTCTATTTCTCTTGTGTTCTTTTCAAGACAATCACAGATGTCGAGGTTGATGGTGTTGCCATGGGTTCACCTTTTTTACCCAAGCTTCCTCTTACTTGTCTATGTTCCCATGAGCGACGTTGGCATTTACGTCCTCTATTTTATGAGATATCTGTCAATGTTTGTTTTGTTATCTTTAAGGGTTAAGCCAGACGTCGTAAGCAATTATTCAAACGGTCAATTTTCTGCGGCAGTATACCATAAACCTTGTTTTCCGGGACTTATTACTAGTTATGATTTATACCTTTTTTCTTACGAGAAAGGTCTTATACTTGCATTAGTTTCTCGTATGTTTTTCAATTAGCTCTAGCCACACATGCGATACTGAAGTTAAATCTTTATGTCTGAGTTTCCTTAAGAAAGACTACACTCATAGACGTGCTGATTTTTGTATCCGTACTCTTCTGGACAAATTTTAGTTGCTTCCCCGTACAAATCACCGTTCCTAAACGTATTTTATACTTGTGTTTGAAGGGACTATATCCCCTTAACATTCGTACCAAGGTTTTAAAATTGTTAAAGTTGGCATACCCACCATTAGATTTTAGGTTAGTCTATCGCTCATCTTATCGGCTTAAGAACCTTCTCTCTTTTAAGGGTCCGACTCCAGACGTTCTTAGATGGAGTATCGTATACAGATTTAAATGAAGAAGATGTAATGCTGTTTATATGTTTGCAGGCTGAAGTACTTCGGACAACAAGTGAGGAGAAATGGAATGGAGAAAGCACTGATCAAGGGAAACCTTGAAGGAGACAGGGGCAGAGGTAAACCGCCGAGAAAGTGGAAAGATGACTTGAAACAGTGGACGGGAAAAGGACTGGCAGAACTCAAAAGAATAGCGGAGTACAGAGATAGGTGGAAGTGCAACGTGCATCAGCTGTTGCACCAAATGCCTTGATGGGCTACGCAGAAGAAGAAGAAGAAGAAGAAGAAGGCACATGGCCATTTACATATTTGTTTCTGTGATCATCTCCGAATTTCTGCTTTGACAGGGAAACCTTTTAACCGCCTGTCGCATTCATCTAATTTTTTTAGAGCACATCAAGATTACTGGACATGATGTTTCTTCAATGATTTTGACATCTTATCCCAATGTTCTACTGTCGCGGGAAGAAACTGTCGCGGGAAGAAACTGTCGCAGGAAGAAACTGTCGCGGGAAGAAACTGTCGCGGGAAAAATCTCGCGACTTTCGCGACAGTTTCTTCCCGCTACAGTTTGTTTTTGGCCCGTTCGCGACAGTTTCTTCCCGCGACAGTTTGTTTTTGTCCTGTTCGCGACAGTTAATCCCAGAAAAATTTCACCTTACGGATTCTCGTAAACAGATTGTGATTTTTTTATTGTAAATTTTCCCATTTGAAGTATCAGTGACATAACATACATATAATTTTCGAAAAATCATTATTTGGTTTTGTTTAAGGTTCGGCATTTGCTGAGAGAAGAGACCAAAAAAGTTACACACCCAGCAATTCGCGACAGTTAATTCCCGAGACAGTTAACACAAAAAAAATCAAAGCATTCGCGACTTTTAGCGACAGTTTCTTCCCGCGACAGTTTCTTCCTTTAAAGTAGTGTGACCTGTTCCTTTTCTTCTCGGCCTTTTGGCAAAGAATGGGTGTAGAATCTGTTCTCATTGATGGCAGATTCTTTCCATAATCGGGAGAGCAGGGTGGCAGAAAACCGGGGAACGCGGGTACGCCGTTCCCTCGAAGCGAGCTCAAGTCAAGCGAAGTGCGACCTCAAGCTGTATAAGTCATAAATCAAAGAATTGCGATTGCACAGCGTCGGTAAAAGTTTCTGTGCAAAGTCTTGTCGAAGGCCTCGACTCAAGGTAACTACTAACACTAAGGAACGGAACCAGTAAGAACTCCTGAATTTTTATGTCATTGTAGGTACTTAATTATGCAACAATGCAAATTTTCTACTTCAGAGGTAATTTTGCCGTTAAGTTTCACGCTCCCTCGAAATTTTCAGTTTTCGGCCACCCTGCGGGAGAGGCGTTCTAAACACTATGATAAACATGAACTGATTCTTGAGAACAATAAGGCTGATTCGTGTTTTTGACTTTAAAAAGTAGCCTATATGCAGACTATCCCAGCCGAAGGCAGTAGTTTCTGTCCGCACAGACTATTTAAAAAGAGCGTTTTTTTAAACCCAATCATTGGAAATAGGGTTTGTCCTTTCTAAAGTGATGGAAAACCAATGCCATTAATTTTGAAGGAGACACTTTCGCGAAGCTCCTCCCGATGTGAGTCATTGTATAGGATGACAAACCATAAGCCTCCAGGAATAACTATCGCATTCTCAAGCCTGGTTCACATAGGAGTAAAGTCCGTCGCTAGGTTTGAGAGGAGGAGCAAGCAAGGAGATCGTTTTACTTTACTTTTGCTGATTCACATGCCCGATCCATTAACAACTCTTACATGTCCGTCAGTTCCCAGGTATACTTGTGTCACTCTTCCTAGAGGCCAATTTCCTCTGGGTGTATCAGGCGATATTACAATAACAATGTCTTCTTCTCTCAAGTCGCGATGCTCTCGATTCCATTTACGTCTCTGCAATAAAGTAGCTAACCATTCTCGCATCCATCTTTTCCAGAAATGTCGGACCAATTCTTGCACGCGTCGCCAGCGTTTCCGTGGATGGTATGTCTCTGTATCAACCGAATCCGGAGCGAATTCACCGCCAACTTGTCCGAACAGAAAATAATTTGGGGTCAAAGGTACATCATCCTTAACGTCCGCGCTCTGGTAAGTTAAAGGTCTCGAATTCAATAAACTTTTGGCTCCTGTAAAAGCGGTGTGAGGCTCCTCGTCTGTTATGTCAGCATTTCCAAGGATGGCAGTTACAGCGCGTTTTGCCCGTTTTGCCCAAATACTCCGCCAAGGTGTGGTCCCAGTGGTGCATTGAAGTTCCACTTAATTCCTCTATTAGCAGCTGATGACTCGATTTTGTCCCTGTCCAACATATCAACAAGGCCTTTTAATTCTTTGTTACCTGCAACAATATTAGCTCCATTGTCTGATACAACTTCCATAACAAATCCTCTCCTGTTCACCATTCGATAAAAGGCATTAAGGAACGAATCAGTATCCATCGAATATGCAATTTCGAGGTGCTCTGCCCGAGACAGCAAGCAGGTGAACAAGCCCAAGTATCTCTTTATGCTCTTCTTTCCTCTTCCTTGTGTCGTCATGAAAGGTCCTGCAAAGTCAACTCCTACTCTTGCAAATGCTCGTAATGGTTCTCCGAGGCGAATAGATGGTAATGGTGCCATGACTTGCTTAGCAGATTTGGCTTTTCTCCTCTTACTTTCGTAACATCCATTTTCTACCTTTCTTATTTCTTCTCGGCCTTTTACGAGCCAAAATCGTTTCGACAAAGTAGCCAATGTTTGGTTTGTCCCCAGAACATGGTGACCATCTTCATGATGCTGTTTTACGATCAATTCAGAAATCAGATGTCCTCTTGGCAATATAATTGGGTATTTCATAGCATACGGAAGATATTCTGCGTGTTGTAATCTTCCACAAGATCTCATTAAACTGTCCTCATCTAAATGTGGTGTTAATCTTGCTAGCGGCTGGCAACTCTTTTCCTTTCTCCAGGCAATAATACTGTTCCCGGAAAGCCTCTTTTCGAGCATCTGAGATAAGGTCTTCCTCAGATTCCCGTATCTCATCCGCTGTCAGGTTGTCTTGATTTCTTTGCTCTTGAACTCATTTTATTGCAGATACTCCACCAGGAACGTCTGACGAACATTTAACAATAGTCAAAGCATTGAAGACAGTAAACCCAGACGGTGCACTTATTGTGACCACGCCCCAAGATTTATCACTAGCAACCATTCGAAAAGAAATCGGATTCTGCCGAAAAATGGGAGTGCCCATTTTAGGTGTGGTGGAAAACATGAGTGGCTTTGTTTGCCCCTGTTGTGAGGTACGTTAGACCCATGACGGTGTGCGGCAAGGGGCTATAGTCTGTGTTATTTCACTTGTATCATTTTTCGGAGGTTTCTTGCATAATTGCAGATCCCCTTACGAGGCAATGAGGAATTGAAGGCCCTTCTTAGACGATGACAGTTGGGCAAACGTTTGGGATGACAGGCGTAACTGGCCCTTATTTGGCTTAATTTTAACGACGATTTACATTGGGGCTATTTAGGATGCCAAGCCTAGCTATTCCGCTTGAGCATATCTTTGTAAATGCGTCCATGCCGAACCGTAGTTTATCCTGACCCTTATCCATGTAAATTCTTGCGAGTATCCGCGTCCTTGTTGTAAATGGAAAACATGGCACATTTTTTGTGAGACGTAAAATCGTAACCGAGGTATTCGACACCCCAGCCAGGACCTGCGGCAACAACCCTTTAACAGGAAGAGCAGGTCCTAGACCACCTAAGAATGATCTCAGCGTGATACCATTACCCGTTTGCTCGTCCACTCCTAATAGTTTGCTGTGATCAGTGTCGGACAAAACGTTTTAATAAAATGAATCCGTTCCTTAACAAAGTGTGTCCAAGACGTAGTCATATAACACAGTAACTAATTCTATCGTCTTGTCTTTGCCATTGTAGGAGAGCTATGACCTCTTTGTCAACCGTGGCACTGAATCATTATGTAACGAATACGGGCTTAAATATCAGGGCAGAATACCAGTGGATCAGGTACGAGTTTTCCAATGTTCTTCACTAGTCGCGCTAATCAATATCGTAGGCCTTAACATTTCTCTGTTTATGGTCTGTGCAGCAGTGGAACTTTTTTGTTCTTGGTATTAAAGGTTGCTTGTAGAATTATCAATTCTTGAGCTAGTAACCAAGTAGAAGAACTCTAGCGATCAAAAGCGATCTTTGCTGAATCCAATGCGTTCTAGTGTCCAGGGACGCATTCTATGGCCGAGGCATTTTATAAACGAGAGTCGGGCCAAGTGGTAGAAAGTGTGGTTGATTAATAGCGCTTAACAAGGCAGCTTCATGTTTGGAAATAGCGCTTAACAAGGCTCCTTCATGTTTGGAAATAGCGCTTAGTTTTCTGATTCTTCCAGGTAACGTCGATCCCGGAAAACATTGCCGCATTCAAACTACGCATTTCAACTTCGTACTTTCATCTAATTATATTGTTAATATTTTTCTTTTCTCAGTCAATTCGCGACGTGGGGAGAGACCAGTTGCACGAGGCCTCTGATATGCCAGAAAATAGAGGAAAGAATCGCTACGTCAATGTTTTGGCCTGTGAGTAACATTTTTCACTACTTCACTTTTCTGTTTGGTCATTTGATATCCTTTAACGTTGGTCAAACGGTGGCGAAGTTTGTTCAGCAGCCGTTGAAGTCGGCCATAACTCTTTGAAGGTGGTTAGCATTCGATTTGATACTGTGCTCGATGAGTTGACTCAGAGTTAAACAAGGGCGCCCAGCTCTCTTCTTACTTAAATTGCGCCTGCCGGTTATTCTGGAGAGACTGACATATGAATTCATAAACGACACATGTTGGTTTTTTATTATTCATATCTTCGTTCATGTATGGGTAATTTATTCATGTGTTTATCCACTCGATAATTTAGGTAATGTTCATTTATTAAGCAATTAATTAAGCACTAAAGAGAGTTACAAGGTTTGCAATGATTTTTATCTCAATATTTTGTATCGTCACTAAGATACACATTCATGAGTGGTAGAGTATGATAAGAAATCCCTAGCTTAAATAAAAATTAATTAAGCACTGTGTTTAATTATTTCTCCATTTATTCGTATACTCGTTCGATCATTCATTTGACCGTTTTATTCGTTCGTGCGATCGTCCATTCACTAGGTCACTCACTTATTCAGTTCACATATGTAAGTAAGTATGCAGTAATGTGCCATGTGCCATTCTAATCAATGCCTAAATCGTATAGCATTTACCCGAAGACACTGTTTTGAAGGCTTCATTTTATTTGCTCTTTCTGCACTAACTTTGACTAGTGGTCCATATTTCTAATGTGGAATTGCTGCATCGTAGATGATCATACAAGGGTGAAGCTGTCTTATACTGACGATGAAGCAGGGTCAGATTATATCAACGCCAACTACATCCATGTGAGTATTTAGCTTCTTTTTCTTTAGGTTGTGCTAGCGTTTGGAGTATGAGTAGATCTATAAAGAATTTTGAGCTTCCTGACTTTTCTTCTTCTTACGTTTATTAATGTGCGATTTCTTCTGCTGCTCCTCCTCCCCTCGTTTCTTCGTTCTACTTTCTTTTTTCTTTTTTCCACCTCTTCTTTCTACTTTCTTCTTTCTTCGTTCTACTTTCTTTTTTCTTTTTTCCACCTCTTCTTTCTACTTTCTTTTTTCTTCTACCATCACACTGCATAATGACCTATAGGTACGCTCATTGGTTGACTCTATTGACTGTTCGGTTCTATCCATTGCAGGACAATCTTTTTTCTTCATCTATACATCAACTATGATTAAATTCAACAAACGACACTAATAATATTCACCATCCAATCACAGTGCATAATGACTTAGAGGTACGCTCATTGGTTGACACTATTGACTGTTCGGTTCTATCCATTGCAGTAAATTGTTTTTTCAGTATCCTTGAAACAAATGTAACCAACTAAGACAAACGAGGCTAATAATCATCACCAATCCATCACACTGCATAATGACCTAGAGGTACGCTCATTGGTTGACTTTATTGACTGTTCGGTTCTATCCACTGAAGTACAATCATTTTTCATTATCTTAATATTAAATATAACCTACTTAAACACACGACACTAATAATATTCACCAATCCATCACACTGCATAATGACGCAGAGGTATGCTAATTGGCTGACATTATTGACTCTTCAGCTCTATCCATTCCAGTAAATTGTTTTTTCATTATCTTTGAAACAAATATAACCAACTAAAAGAAACAAGGCTAATAATCATCACGATACCATCAAACTGCAAAATGACCTAGAGGTACGCTCATTGGTTGACTCTATTGACTGTTCGGTTCTATCTATTGCAGTACAATCTTTTTTCTTCACCTATACATTAACTATGAGTGAATTAAACAAACGACACTAATAATATACACCATCCCATCATAGTTCATAATGACGTAGATGTACGCTCATTGGTTGACTCTATTGACTATTCAGTTCTATCCATCGCAGTAAATTCTTTTATTATTATCTTTGAAACCAATATTACCAACTAAAACAAACGAGGCTATTAATCATCACCATACCATCACACTGCATAATGACCTATAGGTACGCTCATTGGTTGACTCTATTAAGTATTCTGTTCTATAAAATGCAGTACAATCTCTTTTCTTCATCTATGCATTGACTATAGCTAAATTAAAGAAAAGAGACTGATATTATCCACAGGCAGATCGCACTGCATAGTAAGGTAGAGGTAGGCTCATTGGTTGATTGTGTTCACTGTTCGGTTCTATCCACTGAAGTACAATCATTTTTCATTATCTTAATATTAAATATGAACTACTTAAGCAAACGACACTAATAAGATATACCATCCCATCATACTGCATAATGACGTAGAGGTACGCTCATTGGTTGACTCTATTGACTATTCAGTTCTATCCATCGCAGTACAATCTTTTTTCAGCATATATACATTAACTATAACTAAATTAAACCTAGTGTATGCAAACTATGCCAAATATGCCTTATTAATTTATTTTGACCGCTTTGTGCACCATGGAATGTAACCATCTCGTGTATGCAAACTATGTCAAATATACCTTATTAGCATCATTTGAATGCTTTTTGCACGATCGAATGGACGAATCTAGTGTATGCAAACTTTGTCAAATATGCCTTATTAGCCTATTTTGAACGCTTTGTGCACAATGGAATGGAAGCATCTAGTGTATGCAAACTATGTCAAATATGCCTTATTATTTTGAACGCTTTGTGCACCATGGAATGTACTCATGTAATATATGCAAACTATGTCAAATATGCCTTATTAGCCTATTATAAACGCTTTGTGCGCCATGGAACTCACGCATCTAACATATGCAAACTATGTCAAATATGCCTCATTAGCCTATTATGAACGCTTTGTGCGCCATGGAATGTACGCATCTAATGTTTGCAAACTCTGTCAAATATGCCTCATAAGCCTATTATGAACGCTTGGTGCACCATGGAATGTACGCTTCTTGTGTATGCAAACTATGTCAAATATGTCTTATTGGCCTATTTGGAACGCTTTGTGCACCATCGAATGTACGCATCTACTGTATGCAAAATATGTCAAATATGCCTCATTTTCCTATTTTTTACGCTTTGTGCACCATGGAATGTAGGGATCCAGTGTATGCAAACTATGTCAAATATGCCTTATTAGCCTATTTTGAACGCTTTGTGCACCATGGAATGTAGGGATGTAGTGTATGCAAACTATGTCAAATATGCCTTATTAATTTATTTTGACCGCTTTGTGCACCATGGAATGTACCCAACTAGTGTATGCAAACAATGTCAAATTACCTTATTAGCCTATTTTGAACGCTTTATGCACCATGGAATATACGGATGTAGTGTATGCAAACTATGTCAAATATGCGTTATTAGCCTATTTTGAACGCTTTGTGCACCATGGAATGTACGGCTCTAGTGTATGCAAACTATGTCAAAATTACCTTATTAGCCGATTTTGAACGCTTTTTGCACCATGGAATGTACGGATCTAGTGTATGCAAACTAAGTTAAATATTCCTCATTAGCCTATTATGAAAGCTTTGTGCACCATGGAATGAATGTATCTAGTGTATGCAAACTATGTCAAATATGCCTTATTAGCCTATTATGAACGCTTTTTGCACCATGGAATGTACGCATCAAGTGTATGCAAAGTTTGTCAAATATGCCTCATTAGCCTATTTTGAACGCTTTGTGCACCATGGAATGTACGCATCTAGTGTATGCAAACTATGTCAGGAAACAGACCGGACTAGAAAACACTAAATTAGCAAATATAATACAAAAAGGAATTGCAAAATCATAGTACAACGTAACAGTATATCAGCGAAAGCTGCAATGCCACCAGTTCTTAAACTTTGTAATGTGTATGTAATTTAAGGATGATTGTTTGTTGATATTTTTTCCATTAGTATACGAATTCTCTGATGTTAGGATATTGAACAATAAAAGCAGTCATGAGACTGCAAAATTTATAGCTATGGGAGCACTCACCGTCTAAGAGTCCGTGGAAGCATAACATTTTAAGAATTTGTATTTCAATAGACATCAGAAAGCCTAGTTTTGACATCTGAGAAGGCATGTGTTAGCATATGATACACTTTAATCATACAGTTAATATTTCTATCTCCACCGTTACTGTTGTAAGCTGTTACTAAATATCTATGAGTAAAATAGTAGTTAGTAAAGAACACTAGAGAAATAGAAAAGCCTGTCACCATCGGGGATCGAACCCGTGACACACGCTTTCGCGGCGTGCGCTCTACCAACTGAGCTAGGTGAACTCCGATGTTAACATACTTTTATTTCTCTAGTCGCAACATTAGCTCCCAATCATCCACCGGTGGACATCGACATCCAGCTCAACGCAATTGGAGACCAGCCTCTCTGCGCCATGTGATTTGACCAAGGAAGAACTTCCATCCGGCCCGTCGTCAATCCAAAGCCAATCAATCCAAAGCCCATTTTCTCTGGTGTTCTTTTCTACTAACATTTCAAATCCTCTCTTCTCGATGAGTTAAAATAGTCTTTCCCAACATTTCAACCGTAACCTTATCCGCTTTTTAAATTATCAATGGCATGAAACGCCATCACTGTACTTATGCCATTCCGTCCGCCTACTCGTAAATAGTTCTAAAACTTGTCGCATCAAGGAACTGATATTATGATATGAAAAGTAGTATTCTAAATTTTCATCTGACCTGGCTAAACACGGCCTTTAATCTGAGATGTTGTTCTAAAGTAAAATTAATTCCTAGATCTCTCGTCCATGAACGTCTGAGATATTCCCAGCCCCCGCTTATTCAGTACCAAACAGTATTTATTACAAACCACTTTTGGGTTTAGTAAATCATAAACATCTATTGGTTAACTGAATTTCCACGTCTTTTGAGATTAAATCTGTGGTAAGCGGGGGTGCAAATTGTCATTAAAAGTGGGGGCACACAAAGAATAATCATAGACTGAATCATATAGATATGACCACCAGGTATGAAATAAGAACAATAAAGGAGGATGTAATAACATTCTATAACTTTACTACAAAATAACTTAACTCATCAAATTATGGAGACATCAAAATATTGATTATACTTAGGATAATGCCAACTTCACTCAATCAGTATTTCCAAATAAGCACATTTCTCTTTAATCACTATCCTCCACTTGATCATGTTAATTTCACCTTCCAAAGATGTTCAATGACAGCTTTATTCTTGTTCAGGTCTCACACCAATATCAACTGCATTGTTATTAATACCTATTACTTATCACCACTTACCCCTATGAACATCATATCCTAATTGCAACTGCTTTCCTTCTTAACACTCTAATCAAATTTAACATTATCCATGTTACTTTTCCTACTGCCACATTACTGTAAAATAATGAAGATGATGAAAATTGAAAAATCATGCATTAATGACACTAGGTTGGCAACACTGATAGGTGCATGGCTCCTTAAAGTATTGATCTGGGATCTGGAACTTTTTTTCTCATTAAAAGTAATTTGTTATGTAACTTTCTCACTCCTCCCTTGGTGTATGTTGGACATAACTAGTTTAATGTTTTTATGTTTTGGAAGAATAGCAAATGCAACCTGACTCAATTATAGATTTTGCTCTAGTATACTACTTGGGGGTTACTCCGGGTGAATTGCAACACTTTTTGCCACTCATAATTAGGTATTTACATTCTATCATTAACAGCGAAGCAGTTAAAGAACAGGAAGAAATTGGACAAGCAAACTTTGAATTATTAGAGAAGATTAAAGTAAATCAAAGAGAGGAGCATCTAAAGGTATCCAGTATCGCCGTTTTTTTGATCTGTTGCTAAACACACTGTTACATGTGCCAATGACATGATCAAACATTTTGAGGAGATAAATGAATGCTAGGATGCATAATTTATTTACATCTTTTAGTGCATAGATAAAAGTATTTCACAGGAAAGGTATTCCTGTGCCATAACACAAAATGCTATGAAGTGCCTCAAAGCCATGGTTCTGTGTGGAGTAGCAACTGGTTCATTAGGCAATGTTAACTTCAGGAAAGCGGAACAGAGAGAAGGAAGGGAGATGCCCTCATGTTGGAACCTTAAAGAATGCAGTGTTGTGGTTTGAATATACTATTGATGTTGTGATTTGCTACTGCCAGAACTTACAACACTCTATGATAAGTTTAAGTAATTTATCTGAAGGTCTTTTCGTTTGGGAAAATCAAAGTAGATAAACTCTATCTTCATTCTTGCAGGTATTTAACCATTACCATCCTTCTTGCTGATAGGTTAGAAATAGCTGCATTGTGTGTCCGTTTCATGTTCTTTCTTTTGGAGCAAATTTAGAAAAAGGATATTTTACTTTTTACCGAAACTAATGGCTCTTATATTTTTCTGTCCTAAATAATACCTTAAACTTGCATACCGTATTTCCTCTCATTGGCGCCAGGCCTCAAATTAGCACCAACCTCTAATAAAGCGCCGCACCTTGAAGTAAAATTATTTTATTAGCGCCGCACTTTAATTAGCGCCTCCCCTCTAATAAGCGCCGAAGTTATGTAAATATGTACGAAATTAAATTAATCTAGATTTTAGATTGATAAGAATTGACACACGGAGATATTGAGTTATCATTTTTTCCCAGGGCGTTACGTAGTTTGTTACTTCAGATCCCACCCACCCATGCTGAAACAGTGTAATAGCGAGTAACAACATTAGCTACCCACCCACCCATATGACCTTTACTTAATTTTTGAATGGCCCCTAAGTATTTGTTCATTTTGTTTAGCTTTGAATCAGTAGTTAAGACATTTGCAAGCGTCGCTTTTACACCACGAGTTTTCTCTTAAGTAGAAAAACGAATCTCACAACAGGTAGTTACAAGTGAGGCATAAGAATTTTCCTGAGGGATAAATCGATCAAAAAAAGATTTGTATAGTCTTGCCGGATATTTTGTTATTTTAATAGAAACGTCGTTTTATCTCTCCTAATGCAAGAATGTGATTTTCGAAAGAGAACTTAAGATGAAAGAAGTTTCAAGCTATGTAAAGAACCTCGGTGTTGTAGATGTCAAATTTATTTAAAGTGCCTCAGAAGGATCGCGTATTTACACCATCTCATTGACATTATCTTTTTTTTGCTGCTGACAAGCAGGTTAATCAGAGAAATTCAACACACATCAAATACGTCTGGGTTAACAAACGTCCTAGAGTGTTTCTTGAGTAATACCCCCTTAATGAAACTCTACAGAAACTTTGAAACCTCCTGACTATAAATTATTTTTTCTACAACCCTTTCCCAGCGAAGGGTGAATCCCAATACATCTTGACCTCTCTGCAGGTTAGGTTATTGTTTCTCGAGAAAACTATCAGATACCCTGTTGTTTAAAGGAAGTCTGGTACGTTTCTGTGGTAAGTGGTCTGCACGTCGCACCCCATCACCCATTTAAGTTACACTGAGCGCCGCTGAGTTAATTAGTATCCACGGACATTAAACTTTGACATAATTACAATTTTGCTATACTGAACTAAACATGTGTACAGTTTGACATTTTCACCTTCCTTTTGGCATGTTTGAATAATTATATACATGTGATACGAAATATCCACGGTGAAAACGTATAGAAACCCGT
Source organism: Alatinidae sp. Z8VKAUB7J3 (assembly GCA_010016025.2). Lineage (NCBI taxonomy): Eukaryota > Metazoa > Cnidaria > Cubozoa > Carybdeida > Alatinidae > Alatinidae sp. Z8VKAUB7J3. The sequence continues at coordinate 88,133,912 of JAAAKM020073195.1, forward strand.
GAAACCAGAAGTCTTCGTCATCGTTGCATCTCCAATGAATTTAAAAGTGGGTCCATCATCCTGTGTACGAATTTTGAGTTGTTCAGCACGGACTTGGCAGTGGACAGCATGTTCAGCTAAATGAAAATTTGTTAAGTTATCTTGGTCCAAGTGCTGATAATAAGTGGATACATATGTAAACTAAAATTGCGACTTTTAAAATAGATATTTTAGAAATATTTAAAAGGGTTGCCAGAAAGAATGATTCACTTGTAGAGTCTTAGTTTAAAAATGGAGTTCTACTGCCCGATTTCAGCATTACTTGGATTTTACACGAATTGTAACTATAGAAATTAGATCAAAGAGTGCATCCATACTCAAAACATGAAGGAATTGAAGAATAATATAAAGTTTCGAGTGCTTTTTGAGGAATAAAGGGCTTTATTCTGTTTAGAAGATCCATCCCTCGGGACATTTTTTATTGAAAGTGGCTATACAGGATCTTACGTACCATCATAAACGGTCTGAGTAATATTTTCAAGTTCTATCTGAGACGTCAGCTTCACTTTCGACGCCTTTTTGCGATGTTACTATTTTACTAAGGCGCTGACTGAGTTACTAGTAGTTTCCCGCACAAGCCGTTTTATTTGCTTTACTATCAATCACATCCTCCTTCAAAATACTAGCGTTTTTTTTTATTACCATAGGCGAATACCAAATATTTCTGACTATATGTCAATTCACTTAGAATTCGTACCGACCACTAGGGAAATGGTGACCACCAGCGAGGTAACCTCTTGCATTACTTCGACCATAGCCACCAGACCAAAAATTTACTTCTTTTTTTGCCTTCCTTCAAAATTGTAAGTTAAATTTTAAGTAAAGTCATCCGGAATAAATTGTGTCCTAACTGAAAGAATGGCAGACCTGCAATACCTCCGATTCAAGCCAGATGTTCACAAATTAAACTCAGAACAGAGCTACCACCGGGTGAAAAATAAATCACTAGATTCTTTGAAATAGTTCTAAATTAGGAAAAAGATTCCTAGATTCCTGATAAATAGAATCTCTTAATCAACAACTATATCAATAAGACTGTAATTTAGATGATCCAACAAAGAGCATGGTTTTGGATTTTAATATCGCCAGCTTTATCAATAGGCTTGTTTTATTTTTGTAGCATGTTCAACACAGGCGCATCGACAAGAAACTGTTGAAATTACCCCCCCCCCCCCTGTAATAGATTTGAAACAATACATTCTTTCTGTTATTTTTTTTTTGCAAAATTTCCTCCCTACATTTTGCAACAACCTTTTTGGTATAGTTCTTAGAGGAATATTAAAAATTCTTGCCTTACTCCTTCTCTAAAGGTGATCATTATAATAGTGATGTTGCTCTGTACAAATTCAAGCTCGGTTTTTTAATCTTTTTTGAAAGAAATAAGGAATGACAAAATCCAGTTTTTTAAACTTGATAGTGCACATACGCCATAATTATTATTGCATACCATTTTGTAAGAGAGTACTATAATGGTACAAGAATAAAGATACTAAACTTCAGTTCAAAATGTAATCAAGTAAACGTATTTTGCACCTTTTCCCACTAAGCTTTCTCCAGAATACTTAAGATAATGTGTAACTCAAAAACCAACTTAAATAACATCAATCAGATTAGAAAACGAACCCTTAAGCAGTAAGTAAATACACAGACTAAGTTCAATATCTGTTCACTAAATTTCCGTGTTCTCCTTACCCAAGAAAGTGTCTGCGTATAAAGGTCTCAAGGGGTTAAATTTGAATACATGAATCATACCAATTTTTCCGTGATATTCACAATCAGATTGCATGATTCATTTGTTATTTGTTAATTGAGCTGTAAAGCACAACAATAGGAAACTTTGGGAGAATTTCTTGGTGCTACGACAAATAAGGACATCCTATAACTGGAAGCAGGTCCTAAAGAAAAGTTGCTTGGCAAACCACTGCTCCCACCGTCAGTTCTACAATTCTTGCACGAACAGTAGGGATAGTTTGTTAGGGTGGTGTATTCAACTACGGTTTTCTTAATTAATCTTTTTACCAGATTTCGTGGTTTTCGGGATACCAGAATCCAATATTCAATTAATTTGATGATAGTTTTTTTGGTTTAGAACGTGTTTTTGTTTTGCAAGCTTTTGTTCATAAATTGATAAATATGCAGTGGAGTTTGGACTAAAAGAATTCTCATTCCTGTATGAAAATCAAATATATTGATACATCGAGTATCATTGACTAGAGAGATAGAGTATGTAAACATAAGAGGTCACCTAGCTCAGTTGGTAGAGCGCACGCTGTGATAGCGTGGGTCACGGGTTCGATACCCGGTGGTGAAATATTTTCTATTTCCCTAGTGTTCTTTCCAAACCCAATAATCATTCACTATAGAAATTAAATCCTAAACATTGAAAAAACTAACTCAAAACATTTAGTACGATTTGATTTATTCACACAGACTGAGTTGCATAGTTCAATCAGCCCTTGATCATACTCACACATATGGTGCAAACTGTTCAACACAGAACACTGAATTTTCCGGGTTACACAATTCAAGAAGAATGGATGCCATCATTAGCAGTTTCTTTGCATATAAATTGCCTAAATTAAACTAATTAAACATGGACTTAGAACTAATTATCACAGGATGAAATATAGCATGCAACAAAGCACGAAGCAAGCATGAAACTAAGCATGAAAGAGAGCATAGAACAAAGCACTACAGAAAGCATGAAAAAAGCATGAAAGAAAGCATGAATTAAATCATGAAACACAGCATGAAATATAGCATGAAACAAAGCATGAAGCAAAGCACAGAAGAAAGTGTGAGAGAAAGCATGAAAGAAAGTATGAAAGAAAGCACAAAAGAAAGTATGCAAAAAGCATGAAACAAAGCATGAAACAAAGCACGAAATAAAGCACGAAACAAAGCATGAATTAAAGCATGAAACAAAAGCACGAAAAAAAGCATGAAAAAAGTATGAAATAAAGCATGAAAACGCCAAACTGCAAGAACTGTGACACAATGGCATTAATGAAAAAGTTAAACGCACAACTCCATAGCTGTCCCCGCTTGATATTCCTGAAAAGGGAAGAGATATTTGTTCCTTCCTTGACATGTGAGTTCCAAACTATGCACTAATCCAACAACGGGTACAACTGCCACCTGTTGATGACATCCTCCACAAAATGGAAGGAGCCAAGATCTTTTCAGTGGTTGACCTCTTGCAAATGCACCTCCAGATCCCTTTAGCACACGACTCGTTATATATAACAGCATTCTACCCACCAAACGAATGTAAACATCAGTTTACAAGGCTAATAATGGGTGCATGCCTCTCTGAAGAATACTTTCATTTCCAAATTCACCAACTGATCCAAGATATACCAAATTTGCAAATATTCCTGACAACATTTGGTTATGGTCGAGCAAAAAGTAGCAACAAGGAGCAACAAAGAACGACATATGAAACTGCTCAACAGACTTCTTACATGATTGCACACAACTGGCATTACACTGAAGCTCCTGAAATGCTCCTTCACTGTCCAAGAGTTAAATGCATTTGGTCACATCATCTCTCTTGAAGGTATCAAACCTGACCCAGGCAAAATAGAAGCAGTTAATGATGCCCCAGCACCAAAGAATGCTTTAGAAGTCAGGTTATTTTTGGGTTTAACTAGTTTTTGTTCTGCATACATACCGGACTAAATAACATTAAACATCCATTATGGCAATTAACAAGGGAAAATGCCACTTTTACATGGGAACCTCAACATGAAAAGGCATTTAGAAACGGGAAAGAGGCATCTGCAAAAGCTCCAATCCTTGCTCATTACAAGCTTGAAGCCCTTGTACGACTTGTCATCGATGCATCTCCTTTGGCATAAGTAGCTGTTCTACTACAATAACAGAATGATGATACATATCACCCCGTTGCATACAGTAGTCAATCAAAATTGCAACAGTAGACATTTTGCATTAAACTTTTTTGACCGGCCATTATCTGGGAGAAAAACATTGCCCTGTATTTTGTGCCAGTTGGAGGACATATTTCTAATTTATGACATGCAGCACTTCTTAGACTCAAAACTATCATGGGAAATATTGATTTCTAGAATGATGAAATAATGTGTAACACACTTATATGCATGCCAGACGGAGCAGGAGTAACAATGACAACTCTCAGATGTAGAGAGAATGAATAATGTAACAAAACCACCGACAAAATTAGTGCTCAGAATGGAAACAAATTTTTGATACATTGCAAGAAATAGCAATATATTTGCTGTTTTTTTATTTGCTATCTTTGCTATGCAGACAAAAAGAATTCGTTTTTTGCTTGGCCTATTCAATTAATATTGTTGTAATGGACGCTGATTGGTCCAAAAACACAAGCCATTTAGGCAGTCTAACTTCTAATTGGCTCCTTCAAAATATAGTTGGGTATACTCTTTCACACATTCCATTTCGGTCATTCTGACGTTAGTACTCTGAGGAATGTCAGACGAAAAAAGCTTTTCAGTACAATATGTTTACGCTATTTCGTGCAGTATTCTTGTTTTGTACCACTAATAAACTATTTTTGATAAAGTCAATTCTTTTTCCTGGCAAAGAATTTCAAAACTACCAAATTCAGACTTGCTTAAATATTGTAACTGAAGTGCTAGTCTTGTTGTTCTATTGCACAGTGAGCCGCAATCTATTCTAGTATTTTTGAAATAAAGTAACTTACACTGACTATTTTGGTGACCCTATTATTCAATTTTTGTCTGATGTGGTCTGCTTTTCCTGCATTTTTCATCTAGTTTACAAGCTTGCACCAACTCACGCTTTCTTTGTCATATATGAAAGTTATATTTCTATGCTTTACACGTTTACATATTTAGAGATTTTTTGCCTTAGACGCAAAACAAATGACTTTTGAATCTTTTTCCATCAGGTGTTTTTATTGCGACTATTTTTTTACCACGATTTCAAAAATAACAGAAAGTGGAGATACCGTACGCGTGTACTATGTTTGAAGTACCAAAAGAAATTGATTATTTTTATTACGCAGGACAGAAAGTATCCGACTCCTTGCAATGCCTTATTTAAATCATCGTCAATATAAACGGCGAAAGAACCAAAAGATCCAATAAAACGTTGGATCTCTTAAAAAACTCTGCGTTTCGCCAGTCAGTCATATCGAAATGCTTCGACTTCAGTCATTTTTCGTCTTGTTAATTCTATAAATTTTAATGACAGTGATTAGATAGGGCTTCTTAAAATCCTACTGCTCCCCTTGCAAGGTTTTTCCAATGAGTAAAAATAGAAATACAACATAAAACAGAATATAGTTCAGTTGCAATAAAATATAGTAATGAGGTTCTAAAGGGATATCATTGTCTTGGTCTTTAAAACACCTAATTAAGGGCAGAAGAGAGGCGCTTGGGATCCAGAATATTGATATCCATAGCACGCCTTTGGTAAAAATGCCTGAACAGAGGAGACCTTGATATATAGTGCAGCTTATCTCTGGCATATAAATAGATAGAGCACCCCACGTATAAAGGTGAAATGGTTGTACAAGTAACAGAAAAAGAAAAGAAGACATATTTGTCTAACTAACAGAGGCTTACGTATAAAGGTTCAAAAGAAGTTACAAGAAATTTTGTCAGGTCTTCAGCAAGTATAATAGTGACCTCTTCAGATTTGTCATGGCTCAGGTCTTTAACCGTTGTTAGTATTGTAGTTTTTGTTGTATTTTGTTTGTCTTTATTTACATAATTTATTTTTCGTCTTTTTAGGTTTTCCTTGTTCCTGTGACACTTACTTGCGCTGAGAGAAAGCAGCGGCAACGTTTTCGAAATGCAAAAATAATAGTAAGGGCATTGGGTTGGAATTAACATCATCATGTTAGATCTTCAACTTGCGTAACAAAGATATAACCTCTCTCGACTGTTTACTATTGTATCATGAAATGCTTTAGTGTTATTGTTGCCTCTTCTGCGATGATATTTTTTCCATACTGATTGTCTTTTTTTTAATTGTTGTGTTCGTTAGTCTTTGTTGTCATAAATTTTACTTATAAAGACCCTTGCCAGCAGGAAAGTTATTATAATGTATAATATACATTCTTAAAACATTGAGTTAACAGTTGCTATTATAATTATTATTATTATTATTATTATTATTAGCTTTGTTTCAGCTTATGCTCTTGTTGTTCAAAACACCGTAATATACCCCTTATAAGGCGAGCCATAACAAGTGACCAGAGGCTAACAAGAGGGTGCGCTTCCTTTCTTCACATGTCCAAGACCTTTCTAAGTATTCGTGCTGTTCCTAACAAGGCAGTTTTTGCCATTTTTGCAATATTACATTAAATGTTAATCTTTTTATCCATTTTTTAATCCTTTTGTCACACTCCCAAGAGCCCCTATTACTATCGGTACTATCTGTACGATTCTCATTTTCCACACCCTTCTTATTTTCCTTTTCAAGTCTTGATATAATAGAGCTTGGTTGGCTGCCTGTCAAAGAAAGAAGAGAATTCCATACAGTCAATGACGTTTTCTCCTCAATACATTTCCAGCTGCCGCTTCCTTATCGTCCTTAAGAGGCTTCGCTTCGTCCTAGCTTGTCTTAGTACTTCCTCGTTTGTTAAATAAATACAAACTATCGAAAATTTGAAAGCCGAAAATATTTCGGACGTGCGGCAACGTTGTTCAACTAGTGTAGTACGGACTCCCTGTGTTAAACGTCACCCATTTCTGTCCCACAGATCTTCTGAGTTTGCGCAAAGTACGATTTCACGTGGAAGAATGGTAGGAATAATGGCTGATACAAGAAACTTCGGGGAAGGAGATACGATGGATGTAGACATAGGAAATATTGCAGAAAATGGAAATATTGATGATTTAGATGATAAGAATTTTGATGACCCACCTGGGTTTGTGGATGGCATATCAGATGAAGGTATGTTCATTTCCTTGATTTAAAACCCACTAAGTACGCCCTCAGGAACGTGGTTTTTGCATAGGTCCCTATGCCTGTGCTGTATATTTGCGCGGGAAGGGAAATGGATACCTTGACAACTGGTAATTTGTACAAAGTCGTGCAGTTATTTTCAGAACCACATTAACTACCCTCTTTCGTCATGAGACATAATGTTGAAAATAGGCGAAATTTAATGGCACTACTGGCTTAAAAGATACGAATGGTGTTGCCTCGTTTATGCCAGATCTTCAATTTCCTTGGTTTATGGCAGTGATTTAAGGGTAAGTAAGGCTTACATGTGTCTATCGAACAGGCTGGACCAACCAAGAGATGGGATGGGCAATCAAAATTCATCGGACAGCCTACAATCTTAACAGCCGCCGTTTTCTGCAGCTTGTGGGAACACTGTAATAACGTAGAATAACAGTTACACAAATTTAAGACTAGTTTTTATAAGTTGTAGTCTTTACATGAACTAATTCTGTATACCTTGCAGATTTTTCTTGTAAGGATATATATGTTCGGTAATTTTCTTCATTGATCAATTTGTTAAATTGTAAACAGAGCTACCGCCTTTCCCAGGCCTATTACATCATTGAGGAACGTTGGTTTCAATATTTTACAGCTGCAACACCATCACTATCAAGTGGGTTAAGGCAACCAAGATCTTTCCACCAATTGGCTAATATGAAGTTCTAATTTTTGTTGCCATAAATGCCAAACCTGTGTGCGGAGTCCTTTAAGTATAAAGTAAACAATTTTTTAAGCATCATGTGCTATTTCATGGCATCCTCCGGGTTTGGTTCCCCCCACCTGTCACCTATCACCCCCATTTGGCCTTCTCCCCCATCTTACTTCATCAATGCCCCCCATCTGAACCAAAATTACTGATACCTCCTGTGGAGATTGAGTTACCTGAGCACAACTCACAACAACAGAATATAAAATGGTATCCTGTTAGAGAAATACCAAATGTTGTCCTGTTTAAATTCTTCATTTTTTGGTATTTTGTTGATTATACTAATGCAACATTGTGGGACCCAGATGCTTTTAAAAATTTTACGTTTTATGTACGAGTTTTGGCACGAACTTGTACGAGGCGTGCTTACTTCTTCATGAACTTTAAACGGAGCAGTTTAGTTTAGCTTGTGGCTTGCTTCTCTGTCTGGTAGGTCAAGTTGAGTGTTTATTATGGCAGAGTGGTTAATACGTCGGATTCATGGTCGTGTTTGACTCTGACACTTGGAAAAGGCATTTTAATACGCACGTCCCGTCAATAGCTTCTAGGTTAAGTTTGTTGTCAGTATAAAAGAGAGTTAAAAGGAGTTGTTCCATTCTCCGTTAAGCAAATGAAGAGGGCTTTAATGTTTAATGAAGAGTTTCAATATCGTGACCACTGCTCATCAGGATTTAGATTGAAGACGGCAGCAATTTATCTATGGTTAATTTTAGGCATTTCATTCACACTAGATCAAAGTTACGCTGCCCTACATTTGAATTGCATGATTAAAGTACTGATTGATGATCAGTAAAACGTTTTAAAGGTTAAAAAGAACCCTAAGGGCGTCTGTGACCAGCCAACAAGTTGAAAACCTTCCTCTTGAGAGAAAGAAAAGGAGTTTTGATGGAGAGTTCGAACGATGCTCTCGGCCCTGTGGGATCGTCACCTAGGGCTGTAATATCTGTAAGTGAAACAAAGGCAGGTGACGGTGAAGAAGAAGTGATTATATTTGTATTTGGTGAAACAAGTAGGAAAACCAACAGTGGGTGGATAGCACGAAGGATATGATACGTGTTCTGTTGTATTTGACATCCTAAAACACTCAGATTCCATGTTTGATATGCTATGTACATAAAATGGAGCGCATATGGAATGCATTTAGGGGCGTTCAATTTGTGTAATTGTCATAGAGTAGGGAGGTGATAGCATTGTCCAACAGGTAGCATTTAGCATGAAAACGGCATAGCAATGGGGTTTTTTATGTTTAAAGTAATAAGATGATGATAAGTTGTACGGAACTGTTTTATAGAATGATCTGATTTTTGTTGTTGAAAATGCCACGTCCTTTGGTCTTCATTAATGGTGTCCTTTTGATCACGTGTTTATTTACACTCTTGGCTGCTTTCTGTCCCTTTTTAGCAAATGTTATCGATTGCATTTTAGGACGTACCTCATGTGCAATAGTAATGTGCGGTGATGTAAATTAAAAGTTATGTGTTCCTGGAGTACTTTTAACGGATAAGAGTGAAGACCACGATGAAAAATATTAAAATGTTTATCATCTTAGCAGTGTGGAGGCGGAAGTAGTGGCTGCTTGACTTACTGACAGAAGAATGTTGTTATGTGCAACAAATAATTGTCTAAATACGAATATTTTTCAATGTCAGGAACCAAACGTAGCCACTCGAATCGTTGTTTTACTCCTGACACCAATTTCAATCTCAAACACCCTATTAGCAAGCTTTTAACGATGAAACTTTCCTTCCTCTAATTGCATTACTGCTTTGTAGGAGCTGCTGTCAAAAATATTTTAACAGATGCAGTTGGAAACCATTGTAGATATAAAACGCCAGTGAATAAATCTAGTACTGATAGATTCCTCTGATAATGCCAATACCTGCTTACAAAGTTTAAATTTTTCAAAATTCTCTTCCTCAAACTTTCCTCAACATCCTCTTCCCAAGACTTTTCTCCCCACACTCGCTCCCTAACTTCTGTATCCACTCTCTGTCTCTACCTTTTCTCCCTATCCTCTTCCCCTAACTACTCTCCCCACCCGCTCTCCCTAACTTCGTCTAACCATCACTAGTTCAACGACACTCTTCAGTTGCCCTATTATCCTCTTACCTTGTATCTAACCCCGATAAGACAACAGAACCTACAACAACAAACCTTGTTATGGGAAATAGGGGAAAGTATTGTTAATTCCTTCAATAGGCGATAGAAATATTTTCATTCCTGTGTGTAGGAATGCTGATCTTTTCATGTTCGCTACTTTTGTATTTCTTAGGCACACAAGACGGCTAGGGAAGAAGACAGGAGGTATTTAATTTTGATCAATAACAAATACTATTATATTTTTGTTTCACCTTCCGTGTCTTGTGAATATTAAAGTGTTGCACGTGTGAAGTGAAGAAAGGGATCATTGGAGCAAAAATAGTATTGTATCACTAAGAGGTTTCCCATCAAGGCAACAAGGAAACTCGAAACGTTTGCCGTATGTTCTGGCTTAAGAACTTCCTTTTAATAGATTTCACGTTCGTATATAACATAGTCATTTGACTGAATGGTGTTTCGCATATTAATGTATTGATTATGAGGCATCATTTATTAAATGGTGCCTCTGATCGGGAAGTGCGGTTATTTTGACACGAGTGGAAGCAGATCGTACTTGAAATTAAAATGCACTGAATTTCCAAAAGACATAGGCTTGTAGCTTACATATTAATAATGTTCAGAAATATTTTATTTATAATTATGCCTCTATCTGATTGTTTATTTACTAATTGATAATTCTTAATATTAGAACTTAATCCCATAAAGTAACAATTCTCAAAATGAGATATCGAATAATCATCTGTACTCTTAATAGCTTTACTTTTAACTCTTAATCTATTTTAAAATTCTCCCAGCAAGAACGCAAGTGCCTCAGAAAATATACATGATGACGTCAAGTCACGTGTCTGGATTGAAGCTCAAACTAGGCCTCAGACTACTCCCAGATCAACATGTGTTAACAAAGGAATACGCAGTATCTTTCGAAGGTGGGGAGCATGTCAGTTTCAAGACCCATGACAGCCCCTACTGCTGAGATTTAATACGAGTATGCTTGTACATATTCATTCTTGAGGCGCGGTTCAACGAATAGGGGGCTGTTCGGATCACAACGGTTATACATACTTGCTAACACGAAATCTACATCATTTCTAGTGATGAGGGCCAAAAGAAAGTGTGTGTGTGTGGGGGGGGGGGGGGCTTGGAAGGATAACTGCAGTGCCATAGCTTAGGGAAAACGAGTGAAGTAACAATGAAAAAAGAAGAAAATGGAGGGATAAAAAAGTTGAAAAAAGTGGAAAACATAGCTAGAACCAAAGATCAAAAGCTAGCTGAAAACAAAGTTGCAGCAACAAAATTTGCAGTAAACAAAGTAGCAGAAAACAAATTTGCAGTAAATAAAGTTCAACCAAACAAAGTTGCAGCAAACAAAACTGCCGCAAACAAAGTTGCAGCAAACAAAACTGCCGCAAACAAAGTTGCAGCAAACAAAACTGCCGCAAACAAAGTTGCAGCAAACAAAACTGCCGCAAACTAAGTTGCAGCAAACAAAGCCAGTCAGTCACTGGCTTCTCTGTATCTGCACTTGATACCGTGGGCTCTACTTGGAAAACTTTTATGAAAAAATTTTCAATATCTACATTTTTTAATTATTACACTATCAACATCAGTCTAAAAGTTTTAAGAAACTGAGTTGTTTGCATGAAGTATGTACTTTTCAAACTTGTGATCTGAGATCTTACAAGAGAGTTGAGTTGATAGCATTTATAGGTTCAACTTAATTTAAAAGTAATGACCTATGTCAACTTACAAAATGTATATATTAATGTTTTGTTGGCTTTAGTTTTTATTCCTTTAGCAAATTTAAAGTTTTGTTGGTAATTTTGAAAATCGAGTTTTTTATCATCTGAATCTTTTTAATTACTAAGCTGTTACTCAATCAACAAAAGTCTGAACGTTTCTATGTCAATTAGATGGTTTGGATCAGGTATAAACTTTTTCAGATAATACTTATTAAAGGTAATAACAAGAAAAACTTTCAAAATTGGTCATTCTGACGTTAGTACTCTGAGGAGTGTCAGACGAAAAAAGCTTTTAGGTACACAATGTTTTCGCTATTTCGTTAAATAAAACATAAATATGAGGCAGACAGTACGGTACTCTCAAAAACATTGTTATTTGCTAATACTACGGAACAATATCATTAAGAGCCATTCACCACAGTAGAAGTTTCTATGAGTCGCCATGAAACAAGTGAAGAGGCTAAACCTAAAACAGGAAAGCGTTTGCCGAATTTAGTCAGAAGCATAACAACTCGTCTCCTTGATGGCAAAAATCATTTATTGAGAATACCACGGAGACAGTAGGTTGTTCGACTGGTTCCCTTTTTATTCTTGGCTGATAATGAAATGACGTAAGCGTTCTATTCTATTAAAGCTGTTATTTCATCAAATAATTGTATATTTATATCCGGTTTTAGATCCGGTATCAAAGCCAACAAATACAAACATCGCAGGCTGCAACACGAAAGCCATATATACATGTAACCACCAAATCCTATCAATCATATACATACAGTACCTTATAGACGTTTACTGTCAGTATTACATGTAACGTCTTTTCGTACCTCTAATGGTGGCACCGGTTGCTCAGAGCCAATAAGCTCCGCATAACATGTGCACAATTTCATTCCAACAGTAAGAGTTCCATTTCTTCGCATGGCAGTTAGTGGTTTATCAAGTCTTGCATTGATGAAATACCAACCATCGGTGACTTCAATTACGTCCTAAAGCGATGAAAAGGAAAGGGCCTATGTCATCAAGGTATTCAATATCAAGTTTCTATAAGTGTATTCAAAGCGCTATTTTTCTCTTAAAAAACATTTAAAATATTGAGAAATGGGGTTTTGAAGAAGTATTAGTTCGCTATAGGGTCCACCATAAGAAGGTGTTGCCTTAAAATATGATTTGTTTTTAAAATTTAAAGATGATGCGAAACCTATTCGATTCAAATGTGTCAAAAAGTAAATGAAAATAAACTTTTTGTTGAACATTTGCTAGCAGTCTGATACTAAGGAAATTACGGTAACTGTGACACTTAGTTGGCATCTATTACTGGATCTGTTGTACAGCGGATTCGTTTTATGACAGTACAATAAAGGTCGGCCTAGCTAGCCTCTCTCAGAAACTGTTAAGAAGGTCTAAATTCTTTTTAATTTTTCCGGCCAGGAAAGATCGTTTGGAAACTTTAAATCGTTGCCATCGTTCAATGTAAGTCCTCTGACGTTACATTAACTTAATGTTAATTGATTATAAGTCAGCCAAGATACCGTCTAAGAGGTTAGTATTTCAGGTCTCCTGATTGACTCGCTTAAGAACAATGGAATCGGGCCTAGTTCTCAATCTAGCGAAGCTATTATTAAATCTATGGGTTCACCTATGGCCACACCCTTTTAGAAATCCTCCGCCCACAAGCACAATATGGGTTATGATTACCACATGACACTGGTCTCAAACAATTTGTTGAGACTAATGAATTGCCGAGGTCACCGTAGAATTGAGTACTATTGGTGACGTCACATGTTTCTATAACACGAGGTTCTGATCCCAGTAGCGATATATTTCATCTATCATCATTATTGATACGTGGGCTTGTTCCTTTTATATTTACGGCATAAATACATTACCACAAAGCTAAGGCTGCGTATTTTTTTTCTTTGTTTGCACTTTTTCTTAACACTTTGAATTTTGATCCGTACTTAGTTATATGGTGCATAGGATCTGCGCTTCGACAATAACTTTTGTTGGATCCAAACAATATCGATTGAAAATTAAGGCCTGATGTGGCAATTAGAAAAATGAAACGTTATTAACTATCATTAACGTAATTTGCTTCGTTGGTGTCTAAAAATTCTTTTGAACTGTAGAAACTTCTTGTTTTATGTCTGGAATTTGGAATCAATATGGTTTGGCAACGAACAATATCGACTTATCTCCAGTAGCAATAATAAAAAAATCTAAAGCAGATTCTTAGACGGTATATTTTTATCGCGTTATTACTCGAAGTCGTTTAGGCGGTACGTTTCGGGAGATGCTTCTCCCATCTTCAACGTTCAAGACCATCGATGGCAATGACTGAGTCAACAAGTTTTAGAATATTTCAATCCGATTCTGACGTTGAACTTAACATCCGAATCGCAAAGCTTGAATTGCAATCATTAAGCTTAATGCTATTCGGAAGGCCCTAGTACCTTACAAATATTTCTGGAGATACGGTTAACAGACCTCTGGACATTGACGCAAAAGCTTGTACGGATATCATATACACCTGTAGCTATACACAGCAAGGTACGACAAGGAAACAACATTCAACAACATCGAGCTCTAAAGGAAACCTTCTCTCTTCCTAGTACCAATGAGCAACATTAGACAAAAGTTCAGGGGCGCTGTTTTCGTAGCACAGTAGCACACTTACGTTATAGAGTATACCCCACTGTATTACATCGAACGACTTTGAAAAATTTGTACATAAGCAGAAGTAGCTAGTGACGGCCTTATGAAGCTGAGGCTGAACTGGCACGTCAGGACACGGTGGTTCAAATTCACTATGGATAAAGACGGGTTGACCGATGTATATTCAAATATCTTTCGAGGTTCATTGTTTTAGTAAATGCATTATGGAATGCCTTATGGCTATCCAAATTGCTAACTGACCGCTTAACAAATTTGTTCATTCTTCCGTGAGTGTTAATTGGTAGAAGGTCCCTCAAATAAAAAAGCAATGAAAAGAGAAAGTTCATCGACTACTTGAAACCTTTAATGTACACTTATCAAGTTCATTACCCTCCAAATTCAAATCAGGTTTACAATTTTTTGAAATAGATATTTCAAACTATTGAAGAAAGTCTGGCATATAGTAGACTCCGTTTATGTCAGGTAAGAAATATTGATAAGCTATTAATCTTTTAGGGTTTAATTATTGATTGAATCCAATCCAATTTTGTGAACGAGTTACAACTTTCGTTTAAGTTAAACTTTCACGTAACAACTACAGATCATAAAGGAGGAGTGGATCGTTATACAGCTTGGTAAAATGAGCATTTTAGTTCAAGATTTCAGGAAAGGACCTAATGTACTATTTTTTGAGTGAATTTTATATATTTTATTACTACGAAATGATGTAATAATTGTAATAATTGTTCGTCGTCTGCAATTTCTTTAACGAATAAAGTCCAATCAATAGACTGTAATGAATATGTTAATGTGTCATATTCGTCCGCATTGTGCAAACATTTTGTTTCGTCAGTGCCTGAGGAATGCCGCAGTGTCAGAAAGCCAGCTAAATTTATTTGTTTTTTACAACAAGAATAGCAGTATTGAGTTTAGTGTAGAAAAGCTGTGAAAAAGCCATGATGCATATTTACGGGAAAGGTGAGAGCTACTGCTAGTGTGGAAAATCCGTAAGCGCAGTGTACAGATGCTAGTACAAAACGGTACTAAACAGAGCGCATACACTTAAAAGCAACAGGCTAAAGATCTTCACAATCTATTTCCGATAAAAATTCATCAAACTTCTTTCCACACTTGGCTGAATTAGACCACTCGGCATGCACGGACTCTCCAGTATCTGTCACTGCAAGAGAAAAAGAAGTAGTATAGTTGTTCATGTATTTACATTGTATTGATCAATGTTTTCAGTAATTCAAGTAAACGAATTTCATAGCGATACTAAGCACATCTTTCGTAAAGATGATTATGGGTTTTGATCTGGCCAATGTGTTTTGCCTTTGGCTATGTAACAAGGTTAAGAATATCTAAACAACTATTGAGTTGATTATCTAGTTTATAGCGTAAGAGGATGTAGTAAGGGGACGCTTTGAAACAGGATATTTGCTACTTACTTCAATGCTTTGTTGTGGTCAGCTCGGACTCCATTGAAGAATACATCACAATTTGTCCTGAAATTGATAATAAAATATTTTGTTGCGCTACAAATACTTAAATATCGACATTATTAAAAATTGATTACTTCAATAAGCTTTACAAAGTCTTGTGGTCATTGTTCTCATTTTCATTTCTTTGTCCTAGAATAAATGGGAGTTTAACTCAAAAAGAATGTCATCTAACAGCTACAGTTTTCTGTGTATCTGTTATTATATGATTTCCTTAAACGTGTGATAAGACGAGAAAATGCATTTATGGAAGAACAAAAATTTGCTGTATGATAGATATTGCAGTGTCTACCAACAGTAAAATTATCAAGGGGGGAGGGGAGGCGGGTCAAAGTACTCCTGTTGAAAGGCACATGCAAAACCACAATGTCAATCCATATTTAATAGCAATTTTTAAAATAAAGTACAATGAAACTTCAATAAACAATAAAATAATCAATGATGATACTGACCGAAAACATTTTGCAAAGGGGAGTTAGTCCACGCTTGGTACAACCCTCTGTTACATTAACAGCGTTAAAGAAAGTAATTTTCTTTCAGGAAATACAAATTGTTCCAAATTATTTTAGCAATTTGTAACATCTGCATTAAAACAATTATTGATTGACAAAATGATTTCAAATTTGAGAGGCTTACTAGTCATAGTTTTTAGATACAGCAGTACAATGTGAAACCGATTTTATGACGAGAAATGACAATATTTTTCTCTAAGCAGGCTAATAGTCGGTATCAAGGCAAGGTTCTACAGTAATTTAGTCAGGTCCTTTTGAAAGTGTTTCATTTCGGAAGAGGTGGCACTCTTTTAAGGCAAAGGCACTCGCATACACAAATGTAGTCAAAAACAGCTTACATAATATCTAAGCAAATTATTAATTCGACGTATATAAAAGAGAGCTAATAAGGCAATGATACAATCCTGGTTAAAGGTTTCGTAGAGCACTTTGATGTTCATGACAAATCCTCGGAGCCCCCTCTTCCCTTCCTCTATTCCAACGGCCCTCATAATCATTGGAGAAGCGACGATACGACCATTGCCATAAGGCTAAACAATCTATATTTTGTTCCTAAAGTGGATCGGTTGCCAAAACTGAAATATCTTTTTTTTAAACTTATACAATTCGTGCAGCTAAGTAGGAAGTTCTTTAATTTCAGCCTTAGCAAGTGACGTCGAAATCGACGGGAGTTGATAATTGAGGATCTGTGCGACGAGACCAATAACACTTTCTCACGTTATTATGCTTCTCACAAAGAGTTTCATTGCATGACAGTGATGAAATCAAGTTAGTTAGTCACGCTAACGGAGAACTAATTGATTGCTTGCAAGTAGTTTTTTGTTTATCGTGTTCACAATGATGCAAACGAATAGTTCAAACGAAAATAATTACTAAAATAAAGCAGTTCAAGACGTATTTACTACTTGTACGACTGTGTTTGAAGGATTTCTGCCAAAAGAAAAGACCAACTGGAAGATGAAACGTTCCTCTTTCAATCCCACAGCTCGTAGCTTGTTTTCTGTGCATGTGTACCTTGAGAGCTTCGTGCTCATGGTTCGGAGCAGATGACCCTTCTGTATTGTACGACTGTGTTTGAACGATTTCTGCCGAAAGAAAAGACCAACTAGAAGGTGGAACATCCTTTCTTCAGTGCTAATGCACTTTATAGCTTGTTTTCTATGCACGTGCACGTACACCTTGAGTGCTTCATGGTCATACATCGGGCCAGATGACCCTTGTAAACATAAAAGAAACTTTACGCGACCCACAAACCCTCATCCTTGGTGTCGTATAAGTCGAAACTGACCTCTTTTTTGTTTTGCCGATCGACTGCGTCGGTGTAGTATTCAACATCTGTAAATCAAAGATTTGTTGTCGTACTTCCGTTATACTTCCGTTTCAGCTTAAAAACGTCATTGAGCCAGGAATTTGACAGTACTTACGAGTGGATTTCTCGTGGGCAAAGAACTCGAAACTGAATTAGCAGGCGCTTTCTCCCCTAATCGCGAGTCTTCAACTTCTCGAGATCCTATTTTTGTAAGGCATGTGAATCCCAATAGAGTACTCAAGTGATGACGTCAGAAGGAACTTTGTTCGAGGAATCACAATTATAACTATATCATAGTGTTAACCTTGTCACAAAATCGACATATCGCGTTCAAATCTCATATCAGCTGTGAGAAATGGCTGTTTAAATTTGGAAAAGGCCTTAAGGAAACACTGTTCATTTTGCTCAGTTCATAAAATTGTGAACTGGGTTCATTTAACAGGGTTTTGATAGGCAAGTTTCAAAGTGTGTATCTCATCGATTGCTTAAGGTATGGTTCTTAAATTAGAACAGATTACCTATGTCACCAAGAAGAAAGCAATGAGTCCAAAACAGTGGCGTAGCTGGGCTCTTGTCAATGGTCGTGCTGACCAATACCGACGGGGGGGGGATAATCGGCCCATATAAGCCCCCTTCCCATAAATTTGAGTATTTGGTTCTTATAGTCGACCTATCAGATTAAATTTATGTCTTTACCATTTTATTTTATAGCAGTGTCAGAACATCTCTCTTCTCAACTGTGGGCAGGTTCTGTCAATTTCACGCTTAAATCTTTCAATTGATCGGAATATAGATGGTTTCGGTTAAAAGCCTGATTTATGTACATATATGCGACACACAGTCATCAACTGTGTGTATGGTGACAATGTTTGTGACTGGTAGAATTGTTTATAAAGACAGGTAAAGCGTAACTCAACCCTTACAGTGGGGCGCAGTTTTAAAGGAGAGGTTAAAAGAATGCGGGCCCGAAGAAAACGTTGTACGGATAGCCAGAAGCGACACAATAGCTAGTTGCCCCGAACTCAATTGTTTTTTTTATTAGCCTCCTTCAGTTGCGATCTCAAAAGGGTTTTATCTATATCACGGTTTCTCAACCTCGGACGGTAAATTACCTTCCTCGAGCTACCAAAATTTTCAAGTACTCGATTGGGTCCGAAGGAATTCGGCATTGTTTCACGCCATCGATATTAAGCAAGTACGTATGAAATAAACAGTTAATAAAAGAGTCGTTAACTACTTACTAGATTTTAAACAATATGTACAGCAATGCCGTAAACAGGAAAAATGTTTATCTAACTTTTTCTTTGGTTTTGCCATTTTGACATAAAAAAGCAATGAAACGAGCTATTAGCCGTTGGACCCTACCCCTAGTACCCCTTTTTTCAATTTTACCCCATTTGAAACCTCAAATACCCCCTATGGGGTGCCCGCACCCCCGCTGAGAATCACTGATACATAGGATCCAAAACAATACACAAAGAGAATGAGTCCACTGGATAAGGTTGTAGAGAACCTGTATTATTGTAGGTTATCCAATATTGTTGATCAATTTCCCCAGATCATCCTGCACTGTAGGAGTTATCTTCCTCATTTTATCTCCCCATAAATTTACACCTTAGCTTCAACCATGCTAAATTTGGTTACCATTGACCATGACCATAAAAAAGAACCAACTAAATGCAAGATCACTATTGATGTAAGTATCATTGAACCAGTTCCCAATTTTGTATACTTGGGCCAGTTGATAACAGTAGCTGGAAAAGGTGAGAGAGGCATAGGAAGGAAAATATCTATAGCAAGAGGAGTTTTAACAAGATGAGAAAGGTGTTGTGCAACAGAAACATGAATCTGTCATTGAGGAAAAGGGTTCTGAAGTGCTATGTGTGGTCCGCTTTGCTGTATGGTGCAGAAACATGGACAATAACTACAAACATCACCAAAAAATTAAAAGCTTTTGAAATGTGGACATAGAGGAGGATGCTACGAATCTTATGGAAACGAAAGATCGCCGATGAAGCAGTACTGAATAGGATAACGAATGAGTTTACAATCATAAAAACAATCAAAACACGTAAATTAAAATACTTTGGTCATCTGTTGAGACAAAACAAACTACAAAGGATGAATTTTTGTAAAGAAACCTTAGGACATCATACTTTAGCTGTTCAAGTACTACAGTACACTAGCAAGAAATGGTTTGCTGAAAGAGATTTCAAAAGTTGGAGTCCTAGCAAAAAGCTGTTGGCATCAAAAGGATCTTGGGAAGTAGAGAGTAGCAGAGTATTTGTTTTAACAGTTTGCATAGCTTGTTGGCATATTTTGATGAAAATGGGGGACAATGTTAGTAAATCTCCAAAGTTCAGAAACCAAAATAACGCTTATAAAGGAGACTTAACGATGTAGCAAAGAAAGTGTTGCATGTACTCTTTGGTCTCTAATAAATGGGGGGGGGATAAGTGGGACGATCGGCAACCATTTCAAATATTAATAAAGGGGCGTTGGAATAAACTGGACGGTTGGAATAAGTTTTTGAAAACAACTTCTGATAGTTGTAAAATGAAAATAAAACTAAAAAATTACAACGTAAGACACGTTTTAGCCTCGGAAATCTTAACATCACTTATCATCATCAAATAAATCAGTAAAAAAGTTTCCTTTCACATCATCAACGCTAATTCCCAAAATTAATAAGCGGGGGTTCTAATAAGCTCTGGGAGGTGGTGAAAAAGTTCTAAAAATTAATAAGTGCCTCCCCCTTGATTAGAGACTCAAGAGTACTAAAGTTTAATAGAGTTCATTATGACAGTTTCATTATGACAGGTGATTTTCTTAATAATCATATTTTAAGGGATAACAATTAGAGAATGGTGATGGTTGAAGGGTCTAAAGAATTCATAGTTTGAGTACATGTACACTAAATTGACCAAAAGATGACTTGTCCTAACCTAATTAATTGGTGGGAATTTGAATCTACATATGTTTAGAAATGTTCAAATAAATAAGTAAATAGTTATCAATGAAAATACAAGGACTGGCCCTTCAAAAAGTCACATGTTAACCTTAAAATATAAAGATACAATTGAGTGGTCTCATGTAATTTTCTTACAAAGTTGTCCCAAACCTGAAAGTAACATATCAGTGGACACGTCTGGAAAGTATTGGATGCAAGAGTTTGAAGTCTTTTTGTCACTTGTTTATTTTTCATACATATGATCACATTTATAAAGAACAATAAATACGATAAGCATTCAACAATAGGAGCTTTCACATAAGCATACAAACTTGAAGGACAGCCTTTTTATCTCCTCATAAACAACCTACTCTCAGGTGCATAATAGAGCTCCCCCCTAATTAATTTTTAAAAAATTTTCCACGCAGGACATTCTTATTCCAACCCCCTCCCCCCCCACCCATTAATTTTTATGTAATCTGCACTTTTTACTATTTAGATTATGGTCGGCCGTAGAAGATAGGAGAGCAATTAGTTGTAAATAGGACAGTGTAGGAAAGTAGTGGTAGTTAGTGACGGCAGATAGGTTTCTTTAGTATAGATAGATAGATAGACAGACATACATACATACAGTGTAGACTGTAGTATAGATTGTATTAGTGTAGTGAGGTAGCTCTAGGTAGGTTGTAGCTAGTAGTAGTAAGTGTAGGTAGTAGCAGTTAGTGTAGGTAGGTAATTGTAGTATAGATATTAGTAGTTAATGTAGGTAAGTACGTAGTTGTAGTGGTAGTTAGTGTAGCTAGTTGTAGTTAGTGTAGGTATGTAGTTGTAGTGTAGGTAGTACTAGCTAGTGTAGGTTATTGGTAGTTAGTGTAGGTAGTAGTAGTTAGTGTAGCTAGTAGAAGTGTAGGTAAGTAGTTGTAGTTGTAGTGGTAGTTAGTGTAGGTAGTAGCAGGTAGTGTAGGTAATACTAGGTAGTGGTAGTTAGTGTAGGTAGTAGTAGTTAGTGTAGCTAGAAGTAGTTAGTGTAGGTAAGTAGTTGTAGTGTAGTTAGAGGCAGTAGTTAGTGTAGGTAAGTAGTAGTAGTTAGTAGTAGTTAGTGTAGGTAAGTAGTAGTAGTTAGTAGTACTTAGTGGTAGGTAGTGTAGATAGTAGTTGTTAGTGTAGGTAAGTACTTGTAGTGTAGGTAGTGGTAGTTACTGTAGGTGAGTGGTAGTTAGTGTAGGTAGTAGTAGTAGGTAGTAGTAGTTAGTGTAGGTAAATAGTTGTACTGTAGTTAGAGGTAGTTAGTTTAGGTAGTAGTAGTTAGTGTAGGTAAGTACGTGTAGTTAGTGGTAGTTAGTGTAGGTAAGTAGTTGTAGTGTAGGCAGTAGTAGTTAGTGTAGCTAGTAGTAGTTAGTGTAGGTAAGTAGTTGTAGTGTAGGTAGTGGTAGTTAATGTAGGTAAGTAGGTGTAGTTAGTAGTAGTTAGTAGTAGTAGTTAGTAGTACTTTGTGGAGGTAGTAGTAGTTAGTGTAGGTACGTACTTGTAGTGTAAGTAGTACTAGCTAGTGTAGGTAACGGTAATTAGTGTAGGTTAGTGGTAGTTAGTGTAGCTAGTAGTTAGTGTAGGTAAGTAGTTGTAGTGTAGTTAGAGGTAGTTTGTGTACGTAAGTAGGTGTAGTTAGTGGTAGTTAGTGTAGATAAGTTGTAGTGTAGGCACGTAACCAGTGCATCTAGTAGTATTTTATGTAGGTAGTAGCAGTTAGGGTAGGTAATAGTAGTTAGTGTAGGTAAGTAGTTTTAATGCAATGAGTGGCATTTTCCCCAATTTTCCGCACTAAATACTAGGGAACGTTGTATTCACTCTACAACGTCTTTAGTGATGCTACCGCACAATGCACAAGGGATAGATGTAAGAAAAATGCAGAAAGAAAGACTTTAACTACACTGAGAATGTTCAGTGTAGGAGAAAACTGTTAAAGATTACGCCAGAAAATCCTTATACCTATGGAAGGAAGTAGTCCAAAAATTGTAAGTGACATTACACACCTCCTGACATCATACTATTCGCCTCGATACACGTATCCATAGATGACTGGGGCTCACACAATGAAGTAGGCGTGTTGCCGACATATTGCGCTCGTTACACATTGTTATGCTCCTGAGCTGGTTCTCTTAGATAACAAGCTAGTAGCAATAGTAAGCAGCGGTTTGCATATTAAAACAACGAAGCCAGTAGCCCCGTAAGTTAAAACAGAACCAGTTGGCAGAAAGTTCCACTTCTTCCTGCTTTCGTCTGTGATATCCTTATTCCCGGTCAATAAATTATCAACTCTTTCCTAACCAACAACTTGTACACTTTCTAAATTCTGCCCGCCCACCTGAGCTGCGTAAACTTTGCTGTTATATCACCCCCCTACTCCACTAGTCCCAGCCCTTGCATGCTTCACTAAGGAAGATACTGCTAATTTCGCGACGTACAATGTAACTAAAAGTAACCACCAGGTCACAGGACGCGGTAAAACCCTCACGATTATGCAGGGGGGGGGGGGAGGAGGAAGGAGGTTCGTAGTAATATTTTTGCCCAGGTTCTGGGCAAAGGTGATATAAAGAAAAGGGAAGCCGGCTTTCCATTTTGCCTCTTAAACACGGATATTCAATGGACAGCTTTTTCACCAACTTTCCACTTATCGACAAGGCACACTATACAAGGTAAATGATTCTAGTAAGCAGCTAACAAGTTCTCTGCTTGTACCAGATTGGCACCTGGCATCTCATGCCGATGGCTCAAATACAGAGCCCCCCTCCCCCAGGAAACCACGATCGTCGTGAAGTCACAAATCGGGTTGCCAGGGGAAACAAGCCTCTAGATTCCGAAACTATTTAATTTGGAGGTATAGGAGCTACTGAGACTCCTTCATCACTACTTATCCGGACCGTACTGTTCTCATACTATTTTCTCATACTGGACGCCTATTACCGTGGCAGAAACAATCGTTACTGGGACTAGAGTGCAAGACTAACTGTATGATGTCAACCTCTAAAGACGTTTTTCCGCGTGTGTAATCGCAGCTGCCGGTGAAAGATAATTAAGCTTTTATTGATGTTGATACTTAAAGAAGGAGACCGAATTCAGTAGAGGCTGAAGCGAGAAAGGTAAAGTTTAAAATTGAAAAGTGTGTGTTACAGTCAGTGCCATGAGAGCGAATACTAGAGAAGGGAGGGTTAGAGAGTTTTTTCCCAGTCAAGGCTGAAACACCCAGATGATCAGAGAGGCTTCTTCTATAAACCTGTCTCTCCTCTAACAATTCATTTTCCCCCTTGCAACTCCCCTTATCACTTATTTTTCTATTTAGGGGCAATTAGTACTTCACTATTGTTTGTTTATATTTGGTATTGTTCTAGTTTTACCTTATTAACTCGTTTATTCACGTTGTAACTTCACTTTGAAGATGATGTGAGGAAACATCGAAAGCTCAGGATCGAATTATTGTTTGTATTTTATTGCGTTAGCAAAATGATTCTTTTGCGGCCTATATGCTGTGTACTAATTTCCATCTTAAGCATACAGTTAGATAAAAAACATAATTAATATGGTATCAGGAGGGATCGAAGCCGCTACCTCTATGTAAAAATATTTAATTTTTTCGTAGGCAAAAAACTGAAAGTCAAGATGTATTGATGAAGTTGATTAAACCTTTTACTTTCTTAAAGTATAGCCCACTATCGGAAAGTGGTAGTGGTGCAGGTATAGGTGCGAGAGGTCCCCGCTTTAATTCTTGCCATTACCACTGCATTCGCTTTTCAAAGGGATTATTATTATTATTATTATTATTATTATTATTATTATTATATTGACTTCTTAAACACATTTAGAAAATTTTGTTTTAAAGTGATATTGGAGAAACGGCAAAAATGTCCAGGATATGAACGTGTTTGGACCCATACATTAAGGATGTGTGATTTACCAATTGATGATAATTTAAAAATTTGTCATTTGTAAAGTACAAGAAATATAAATATATAATCAAGGAGTAAAAATACTACTCGTATTTTGTTATGAACAGTAGAGTCCAGCAGAGAATGAGCGATTTCTAACATTCGCTCTGTTCAACACTGTAATGGAAACCAGGCTATGTTCTTCCTTCATCTAACACTCCCTAAAACCTATAACTAACCAATGAAATTCTAACACGACTTAACTCTGGCAACTTCTCCTCGTTACTAATCAATCACCCTGCAGTTCCTCTCTTTATCTCTATTCCTATTAGTTGTTAGAAGATATAAGTAGTTTAATGTATTACGAAATTAATAGATTGTGTGACAGCTAACTGAAATCTATGATCACTGTCATAGATCTCAGAAATAGATTTATGTGAAAGTTAAGAAAAGAATTGTTGCTTGTGGAACTACTTGAAGCGCTGAATTATTTCTTGTTTTTAATTATCTATTTTGATTAATAAAATTGATAAAACTAGAATACTTTCTGATACAAAAATTAAATGTTATTTATGGTTCTAGAATCAAGTAAGCTGATGACAAAAGAATTTTTTTACAGCGGATTCATTTTGCACTAACACAAGTCAAAAACACATACTACACATGTACGTATTTTTTAAAGAGTTTTTTCAATCGCCCAATGTCCCATGAAGTTCTCACCAAATGTATCCTACTTTCACTCAAGACGATCACTGTAGCGACTGTTTGGTGAAAAAGTTCAAAATGACTTACCGGTTACATAATGTAATATTCAAGTCAATAAAACGGACTCCATAGGTGAGTTAAAATGTACAAAAAGTGTCCAAAGGAAGTTACATTTTTTTGAGTGCAAGGCGAGGACCTCCACTTGCATAGTGAGTGGTTATACAGCTGGGGGATCTGGGGCGTTGTAAGGCCTTCCATGAGGGTCCGGAAAATTTCGCAATTTTGACTATTTCATAGCCCTGAAACCCCCATTTTGAGCTCTTTTTTGGGCGGTTTTACTCTTTTAAACATACAACTTTTAAGAGAAAGTATTTATTTCAAGACGTTAAATTCTTCTCGCTCTCCTGAAATTTTTGATAAATATGAAAAGTCGCATTTATGCCTTTGCGACCAAAGTTTTGTCAACTCTTTTTTTCAAATTTCGTATAAAATAAAAAATTATATAGTGCTGTCAGCCCCATGATATCACAATCTGCTCGGGGCCCCTAGGACGTGCACTCCCCGAACCCCGCCTGTTACGCGCCTTCTTGGACGTGGGAGGTAATGAAAGTCTCAGTAATAAAAATGTCTGCTAATTCAAGGCTTGTTCAGTGTTAAAAAATTGATGTTGGTACAAAAATATTTACAATTTTCATTTCTTAATGAAGTAAATTTCAATATTTTTCTCCACTTGTTATTTTTCAACTTCCGCGTTGATAAGAAAAAACATCTCTACGGGTAGGACTCATACAGTACATGGCTAGTGTATTCGAACACCTTAAATCGAGCTTGTTGTTTTCCTTTCTCGGATTGATAATGAGGTTTTGATATATATTACGGTAAAAAACTATATTTCTTGTAAAACGTTTCCAGAAGTTAATCGGAAAATTCTCTTCTCTGGTGCTACCATTCAGTATCAATATCTTGACACTTTAATTTCCATTGTTTAGTAACATTCAGTAGAATTATTCTTTCCCAATTGCAGCTTCATTTTACCAGTCCAATAACTGCTTTTAATCAATATATACATGTTTGATCTTACCGTGCCACACTGGCATGCAGTCTTAAGATTTGCAGAAAAATACTTTTAAGAAGTTTAGAACAGTAAAGGGGGTAAAAGAGAGAGTGGGAGTTGTATGTAAGGCAAGCAACCTTTCGTCACCAGTTTTATCGTAAAGGTAGAAAAATGGCACACTGTTTAAATTAGCAAGGATTACATTCCAACTCCTCCAAAGTAGTAACCCGTAAGGCATTTTACTTTCATGAGCAGAAGATGATTTCGTCAAATTATAGCAGTAACTCCCTAGATTTCGCTTAAAGCAAGCAAGAGGCTATCGCATGTGCAGAACTGGCTACTTCTCACTGTCCCTATCGTCTACATTGGAAACTTATCTTGAATTTTTTCATACGATTCTGCTTGCAAAGGAGGAATTTCAACGCCCCCTATCTAACGCTGCAACGATATTAAATTGAGAACACGTTTTGGAATATCCTTGAGAACTAGTACTAAAAGGTACTTGATAAGAAAGTAATTAGAGTGTTATTTGGTTGTATTTCTAAACAGCATTGACAATAATAGCAATTGAAACCTAAACGTTGTCATTTCATTTTTGCACCTTGGGGAATCATTTCCATGAATAGGACTGTCTCCCACCAAATAAAATGACTAGTAATTATAACTACAGGAAATTTCTACGACATCATAAGAAAGAGCTCTGAACGTCTAGAAAATCTAGTGAACATTTTGGAAGATATCTTGCCAAATATATCGTTGCCATTTCGTAACATAAAACTTTTCAGTGTAACAATTCTTTAGGGTTTGGTCCCATATACACTAAATAAGTTTGTTCTTTCTTTGAATAAGCGAAGAAATAGAAAGCAACAAAGGAAAGAGTAAGTAAATCAAATATTAGTCAATAATAGTAAAGCTCATATATTTCATATATCTAAGTAAACAGATAAATAATAAAGTGACAGTATAGATAAATCAATAAATGAATCAATGTGTTGATCAAAATAATTAATCGACGGATTTATAAATCAGATGAGAAAGAAAAGATAAAAATAAAAAGATAAATCAACGTATTGCATGATGAAGAAATGTAATATTGAAAACGTATCGGACAGGGGCAGCACCACCGAATCGCTTCTCGGCCTTTTGGCAAGGAATGCATGCAGTATCTGTTCCCCTTGATGACAGATGCTCTCCGTAATCCGCGAGAGGTGGTCGTTCTGGGTGGTTGTGTCTGCCTCATGGCTTTCTTCTCTGCCTGGTTGCCAAAATTGAGGGGTGTGGCCCTTGGACACCCCAGCTGCCCTTTATTTATTAGTTAGCCTGTTTGGTGGTATTTCTGTTTGCAGGTTTACTTCCAATTCATTTCCTTGCATTGTTTATAGACCAACAGAAGAAGAAGAAGAAGATGGTCGACCGCAGTCGGAGGCAACATGAATGCTCTTCTTTCCTTAGCTTCTACCACTTCTACCGTGGTAGGGGTGGGCGCCACTCCTATCCCAAGTCAAGCTTTTGATCTCTTGCCCCATCATAGCTGGTACTCATTTCACTGATCCCGTAAGGATAGAAGGCTGAGTGAACCTTAGCAATCTTTCAATCAAAGACCCCTGATGAGCAGTGGGCCCGACATTGAAACTACCCTAAGTAAACAGAAGAACCACCAAATAGGAAAACAGGCTGCGTGAACCTTGGCACCACTATGTCGAATCGAACTCCAGTCGCTCGATTTGTAATGCAAGTCTAGTACCACTGGACCACGGTGCCATATACCAATAAGTTTAAGTAATAACTTGTATACAGACAAATGGGTTGCGCCACTGAGGTCCCTTTGGTTTAGGCATATACTTCATTACAGTACACTGAATATTGATTTGCGCAATTTCTCAAAACGAATTTCTAGTTCCGATGTCATTAGCAGATTTTATCATAAGTTTTCCATGCCTCGAAGTCACTCGACAATTTGGAAATCTGATCTTTTTGCAAAGATAAAAGTTGCAATCCCTAACCGTTTTCTCCTCCTTGGCGCTTATAGTGTTTTCAAGCGGGGAAGGCATGTCGCCGCTTTAACAATTTTTAAATCAAAGTGGAGGCAAAAACTCACTGGTTGGCGACTTAAGAGAAAGCAAAAACATTCTTAGAGAACATTATCTCCTACCGCAAGCTGTAGACATGCCCTATAGCATAAATATTTATATAGACCATCATCTTTCTTATGATCTAATCGCTCCGAAAATCCATTCGGCGACCAAGGTGAGTGTTTTTGTAAGATTTTGGCAATAAGACGCATCAAAATCCGGCAGCACCACTTACTTAGCGTCTGGTAGAGAAATTTAGATCGGGCTAACGCAAGGATGCTGTGTGCTGTACTAGATAATTCCTGGTAACAACATTCTACCAAAAGTGCAGCTTTAGGGAAATCTGCTACACGTTTTCACGATTGCATCAGAAAAGGCTTGCCAGATTTATGTTACATGGTTTGAGAGACAAAGAAGAAAAAAGAGATAAAAGAACAAACGACAGTGATGTTGGTCGGTAGTTTTACAAACATGGCGTCTCAACTTGTGTTGAAAATTACATGAGTATTCATAAAATCTATGTGGGTGCCAGATAAGGCGTTGAGAACATGTCTTGAACCAAGGAGGAGAAATCTATTTGTTTTTAGTGATTCAATGACTTGAAATCTCCAATCAAAAGCAAGTACCAGGTTCATAGACAATTAAAAGATGCATATCTACATTCTCCAGGAGTTTGGAATCACATGTAGACCACTTGGATTTGTTATGGTCGCGCAATCAAATTGTGTGATGTTTCTTTTTAGTGCCCTGACTGTAGAATGTTTGAATGAATAACTAAAAGACACAAGATGGCAACATTCTCCCCAGACCCCCCAAAATGTTCTTACTGTTTATTGCCTCTAAAATATCAGACTCAATGGTAAGAATAAGTGAACACTCGCCTATTTTCAACTTTAGACAAGGTTTTGATGAGAAAGATCAATATTATTGTCCGGGGGTACAGTGAAATCTAGTTGTAAGTGCTTAAAACAATGCAAAAGTGAAGCAAAAGCCTTGTCAATCAATCACACACAATATATGCTGTTGATAATAGTAAAAACATCTGTAATTAGTTAAAAGGGAGGAAAATGAGGAGCGAGGAAAGTAAATTTATCAAGTCGTCAACCTATCTAACTTTACTCTTACTGATGTTTGAAAATTGAGATCCTAAGAAGCATAGCAACTGATTGTGAATGCATTCAGTTTCACGGAGCATAGCAACTGATTGTAAATACATTCGGTTACTAGAAGCATAGCAACTGATTATAAATGTATTCGGTTACTAGAAGCATAGCAACTGATTATAAGTACATTCGGTTACTAGAAGCATAGCAAGTGATTGAGAATGAATTCAGCTTCTAGAAGCATAGCAACTGATAGTGAATGCATTTGGTTTCACGGAGCATAGCAACTGATTGTGAATATATTCGGCTCCTAGAAGCATAGCAACTGATTGTGAATGAATTCAGCTCCTAGAAGCATAGCAACTGATTGTTAAGGCATTCGGTTACTAGAAGCATAGCAACTGATTGTGAATGCATTCGGTTACTAGAAG
The DNA here is from genome assembly GCA_010016025.2 of Alatinidae sp. Z8VKAUB7J3. Lineage (NCBI taxonomy): Eukaryota > Metazoa > Cnidaria > Cubozoa > Carybdeida > Alatinidae > Alatinidae sp. Z8VKAUB7J3. The sequence continues at coordinate 88,163,681 of JAAAKM020073195.1, forward strand.
CATAGCAACTGATTGTTAATGCATTCAATTCCACGAAACATAGCAACTGATTGTGAATGAATTCGGTTACTAGAAGCATAACAACTGATTGTAAATATATTCGGTTACTAGAACCATAGCAACTGATTGTGGATAAATTCGGTTTCACGGAGCATAGCAACTGATAGTAAATGCATTCAGTTTCTAGAAGCATAGCAACTGATTGTAAATACATTTGGCCACTAGAAGCATAGCAACTGATTGTGAATGCATTCGGTTTCACGGAGCATAGCAACTGATAGTGAATGCATTCGGTTCCTTGAAGCATAGCAACTGATTGTAAATACATTCGGTTTTACGGAGCATAGCAACTAATCTAAATTTGCAAAACGAAATCATCAAAAAGGTAAAGAACCGATTAAGCGCCCAAGGGACCATTCTCAAACAAGCGCCTTTATTTTAAAAATGCCTTCATAAGCGCCAAGGTCCTAGCAAGCTCACAGGTCCAAATCAGAACAGAAGACTGAACAATCTTTAATTGAACGGGTAAAAAAGAAACATAGCCTATTCAATTTTCTTTTAATATCCGACATTAAAACTTTATAATTCCCTCACAATTAAATATTCCCTGTTGACTTTACTAAATATTAGACACATTCTTGTATTTAGTTGGAGCACTTTTGCTATCCGACAGATAACTATAGATTACCTGTTAAGCTTTTATGCTCGAAATGGGGCCCAGTTCAGGAGCAATATTTCTCACAAGCACTCGGGTCCAAATAAGTTCACATTCCAAATAAGTGCCTACTCAAACATTCCTGTTTTTTTAGTAAGTGCCCAGGGCTTTTAACGTGTAATAATTAGATATACCAAACGAAACATGGCTTTTATGACTGTTCTTGCGCTAGGCAATGTCTGTAAGCCTCTGCATAAAAAGATGTTTTTTATGTAAATCTTTTGCTGAAGTATTATAATATGAATACAAGCAAATCTGTACTGGCCACAGTCCTTCTGTAAGAGACCGACGTAATTTTAGGACAAGGATCTTTTGGACAAACGAATTTATTTTTCTGTATTTATTTTCATCTTCATTTACAGGTGTTGCCGATCGTTTGCTTGTTTTAGTTTTGAGCTTCCAAGGTTCTTCATCCACTTCTTTATGAAACCTTTCCTTTCCACAGGTGATAAATATATACGTTAGCTTTGAGATTTGCAATGGTCCAAAATAGTGACAGACAAAATCTTTAAACAAACATGAATTGGTCCTGATGAACAAATGTAAACATAATTTCTAGAAATTTAGTAAAAATGCCTTAATGAAAAGTCTTCAATAGTAAGCATAGGCTCTTAATTGCAAGGCTTTCAGATTTTCTTTTTAAAACTTTACAGTATTTAACAAAAAAATTATTACAGGAAGACAACAACAGGAGTTGTTTAAGTCAGGGATTCTGAGAGCTAAGGCATACATCTCGCCCTCTGTAACAGGCACTTCACTGATAGTAATTTGGAAGCTAATTTTCCAGTGCTATGAATATTTTAACATCTTGGTGTCTTAAAAAGCTAGTCTGTAGTACAGAATTCAAAGGCTGCGTAAGGTAGAGGATTTATTCAATGCGTCTTGTATTTTGTTCAGACACTGGTCATACGAATTTACCCAATTGAAGGACGATAACTGAAAGGAAATCCGAAAAGAGGAATAAACGCGGCAAGTTGATGGTCAAAGATAACTTTGACCGAATCAAATGCAGTTTTAACTGTTACTGGCGGATGATTCTCAAGGAATTTTCTGAAAAGATGATCTTCATATTAAAGAATTTCATAATCCAAACCGTTTGTGTCCTGTCTCGATCATAGAATCCTATTAAACAGCACACATTTTTACATTTTCCTTCTATTACCTAGTTTCCAAAGGTCTTTTTAGGAGAATTTGGTGAAAATATTAGTGGAAATAATCCGTTTTCGGGTTGGCATCATTTCCTACCCTGAAAGCACTTCAGTTCGGCAAGAATGGCGACGCTAATTCCGAGGGCTGGTAAGACTTAATATTATTTCATTTTTATTTCTTATTAAAGATTATAAAAGGGCCCGAACAATTTTTTTGCCCGAAAAAATAATCATTTTAACAAACTGGGTGGCTGCCCTCTCAGCCCTTTCGGACGTGCGCTCATGCTACTCTGACTTCCGCAGAAAAACTTCTGAACCTACTTGCGACTTCATGAAGCAAAGGAAACATAGAAACAAAGTAATATTAACTTGTAAGTATTCAATGCGTACTCTTAGGAGAAACCACGTCTTGAATGATGGGCAAGTTAGCTTTGGCAGCAAAAATACGCTTGAGAACTCTTGATAGTACCCTTCCCTTAGTCCCCGACTTTTTGCAAAGGCCGATAGTGGAGACTCCTATGGAATTTCTGTATCAAGATTGAGAATGCGTGATTGTTTACAGCGCTAAAAATAGATGTGAAACTGAATCCATAGGAAAGTTTCAATGTGATTAACGCATGGAATTCAGTGTGGAGAAGGCCAAAGTAGACCCTACATTCCTGGGTATTATTCCCTATACTTTTTAACATTATTCCTTTTACTTTTTAACATTATTCTCAAATTTCTCTATTTTAAAGTATTAAATGTCTATCCTGCAGAGTTGTCGTGTCTAGAGAGAATGCAGACAAAGTTATAAAAAAAGAGATTCGTCACAAAAAGAACCACATCGAAGAAACAGTAATGTTTGACGAACTCTTGGTTTGAAAAGAAATTAAAAATCTCAGGATGTCTCTTTCTTCAATGATTCTCAACCTGGCTGTTATTCTTTAAAGCAGATAGATCAACTATAGAAAAAAACAAAACCAGACAAAGTCAATCAAGAACTACAATTCCGCAATGTAGCTTTTAATTTTTTTATAAAATTATTTCACATATTTATGATGAATAATAACTTAAAATAAATAACTGATGACATCTATATAATGTTCATCGAAAATAAAAAGTCACTAACGCTGAGTTGTATGGTGACCTGCCACTGGTGGGAAACAAAATAGCAGCAAGAAGAATGCAGCTTGCTGGTCATTGCCACCGTCACCCAGAGATGAGCGCCCACAAACTTGTACTGTGGCAACCAACCCGCGGTCAGCGGACCAGAGGAAGACCACGATTAAGTTATGTTGATATACTCAGACAAGATGCTGGTGGAGTCACATCAGAGGAACTAAGAACATTGATGGTCGACAGGACAGTTTAGAAAAGCCATGTGGTCGCTCGCCTGAAGGCGACCAAGTAGTAGTACAAGCCATTGAAAATAAATGACAATCCCGAAAACAGTCTTAACTGTCTTAAAAATTGAATTATAAAATGAATATTACGTCATCATATTCCCTACTAGAGTTCTTTTCTCATGATACGTTTAAAACAAATTTTTAATGATATTTTGAGTAGCATTATTTGAACAGTGACGTCATAACGAGGTCATGTGACCAAATAGTATGGAAATTTGGTAACTCAAAATAATGTCAGATAAATCTTGGACATATTTCTAATTAGCTGTTTCCTCTAAAATATAAGTTTCAACTTACGAATGGAGAAAGTTTAAAGGATTGGAGAAATTCGTCACCGCTATACGAATTGGGTAAACGTGCTCCTTCGGTCAATCTTTGTCTATTCCATGATAAAAAGTGACGAAGACACGGATGAGTTCAGAGGGCACGGACAAGTATTCGAAAGATAAGCTAAAATAATCACCACCGCCCGTCAGGGAGTAGCCATTATTGTTCACCAATTGTTACTTGTGTGGATAATTCTACGGCTTTCCCTCCACCAAATTTCAATCTACTGACGTGCTCCAACAGCTTCGGCCACATCCCGTAAAACTGCTGTAGAGCATGCCTTTACTGTTCTTGTATCAGTGTATTTAATTTGAAGGACAGCTATGTTCCTAATGATAACTAATGGTTTTACGTCGACATTAGTGACACCCCAAATCTATGATTTTTGACCCAACTACATTCCTAATTTACTCTTGGGTGCCTAATGGACGTCCCCCCCCCCCGCTAATTAATTTTCCAAATATTTTCCACCCACGACATTCTTATTCCAACACCGCCACCTATTAGTTTTTAAGTAATCTCCCACCCGTGATACTCTTTGAGGAGGTACTTTGAGGCAAGTAGCAAATATCTTTCTTTAAGTATGAAAATCAGTATAAGTATAAAAAAGATGAAGGTGGCCAACCTGCAATGGGCATTGACATTGTAAGGAAAACCAACAGTTAGCTCTTACAACATTCAGTGAAAATATTGAAGGAATAGGGCCATAAAGCATTTTATTGATGGCAAAGTAGTTACTGAAAGAGAGAAGCCCTCCCCATCTAAACAGAATAGCACTATTCGTATTGTGTTGCCATGTAAGGATCAAGTCTCGGCGAACGTCATTAAGAGACAATTAGGCAATCTCAGTGTTAAAGTTGGGGTTGCTATCTTACCCATATTCGTTAACCGCAAACTAGGCGATCGTTTGAAGAATAAGGAACCCAAGCCCTCTTTTATCAACCAACAATTTGTTGTGTATAAATTCTAATGTGACCTGTGCGATGCAGGGTATGTAGGTTACACACGTAAGCATCTTTTCGAGCGCGTGGATGGGCACAAAAGAAAATCATCCTCCATATACAAGCACAGCGCTGAGAGGCATAACTTCAGCATTCCAGATCGCCTGATTGAACATTTTCAAGTGCTTGCTAGGTGTAGCAACAAATTCGGTTGTTTGAAAGAAATTCTGTACATTCGGATGCTCAAGCCTAACTTGAACGTTCAAACGGACTTTCTACGAACCAAAGTTTTTGTTTAGATTTGTATATTGTATACAAAAGTTATAAATTATAGTTATATAGTGATTCATTATTCACGTTGAGAATGGCGTCAAGATGACACCGAAACATCGGAAAGATATAATTATATTATTAATACAAATGACGGGTAAAAAAATCATTATTTTTAACAATCCTTAAATAGGGTGTTCACATCACTCAGTTGTGATTTTCTGTTGGGTCCTAACATGAATGATAGGAAACAGATATATAATGTGCAAAAAGAGTTAAGATAAATGTTTAAAAAGTTAATTACAGTCCACATTAAAACTAGTTAAAATGCATAGGCCTATATATGTACAATTTATGAAATTTAAAATCTACTTAAAATCGTTAACAATTACTTAAATAAATACGAGGGTTTTTCCTTTTATTAAAAATAGAAAAGAAGACAATAGCTTTAAAATAACTGCCTGAAAGTTTTCATTCTTTGATGCATCAATATGGAGCTCGTTGTTTTCCATACTTAGTTTAACCCTTGTAAAACGCAAATTGCTTTTCCTCCTTGTGTTGTAGCTTTGAACGTTCGAGGTCTTTGTAAGGTTTGAATTATAGTCCATAAGCCCATGAATGTATCCAAGAGTGCTTAAATACCTATATACAAGGCATCCATGTACATGCTTGTCTCACTTTCGCTCTTGCTCGGTTGAACAGGTAATGCAAGTATAGCGTTGCTGGCGGACAACCATTTAGCTGATGGTTGTTTCCACAATGTCCTCTCCCTACATGATTTTGGATTTCAGATTGAAAAGAAACTACATAGGAAAACGCAACGCTGCACATGTGTACTTTCTTTCTGAGATTTATAATGCCCCTAGATTACCTACTCTTGGGTCCCTAATAAACGTCTCCCCGCATATAATATTTGTCAAAATTTTGGGGCGAAAACTCGAGACTTTATATGGTAAATCTTTGCTTTTGACGTACTATTTTGGTTTAGGATAATCTTTCATCACCCCCGCTTATTAGAACTCCGTCTATTCGTTGAGATATTGACAAATATACATCTCCTTAATAGGGCCCCACGTTGAAAAAGTGCCCAGGGACCCACACGTCGGAAAACCGCCCCTGCCTGTGCCGCGTAGATGCTATGTGCGCCAGTTCCTATGGCGTTGCTGACCATCTGAAGGCGACGAATCGTAATGTAACCATAGACGTACAATCACAAAGAAGGAAGAGGTTGCTGATGCTAGAGATCCGTTAATTGTGACACCATAGAACTTAACCTACTCCAACCTACGTCAAAGATCCCTGGTGACACCCACAGAAGTGCTTGTTTTCAGAACTGTATTCAAGATAACCATTTTACAAGTTATAACATTTAACACTTTGTAACACCTATCAGTCGATTAAAGATAATCAGTAAGTCTGGTTGCAGAATTGTAGCCAGGTTCGTCGAATAAAAGTGCATCAAATATTTCCTTTGGGACTTGCAAGTACTTGGGCATCTATTGCTGATATTGATGAATCAAGAGTTTGATGACAGATTGTGGGAAAAGAGCTCGTACCACCTATTCATACGTAGAATTGCTTCTTCTCCTTTAAAATTATCAAATTATCAGAACCCAATTAAATGTCATTTGGAACCTCAGATGGGATTCCGACCTTGGGATACAGAAACTATAAAATAGACCATAACAGATACAGATGCTATCGTTTCCAATCTTATTTAGCAACATCACGTACAAACAAATACTAAGCTTTGGAAAATCGATATTCTTTGCACGATGCTTGGCTTACCTTTAATTGAGCACTTAAGAGTTCGTTATGACAGAAGACTGTCAGATTTACCTGCAAATCTACTGGAATTAAATCCCTTGAAAACCATCTCTAACTGTTATAAAAGCTTCATCACAGCATGCTAATCAAAAAACTGCAGACATGGTATTACAGGCGGACCAAGCATGAGCGAAAAGAATCTAATACAAGTTGTTGTCTTTTTGTAGAAATGCTTTTCCGATAAAATACTGTCTGCATTCCCGCAAAAATTACCTGACAAAAAGTACAGCTGCATTTACCGCCTGTTTAGGCTTCATATCAGCCGAGCAATTTCTAAAAGTGGCTTTTGCAATCTGCTTTCGAAAGCTTTGGTTGAAAATGAACAGCGAAGAGTGTATGGCAAATAGAGATTGTTGTTGTGGTAACCAATTAATAAACGCCTTTAGAAACATCTTTATTCTATGTTTCCTATCTATTTAAATTTGAACTGAAATTGTTTCTTGAAGATTCTGTTAGCCAATTAAGATACTACTTCAACGAATAGCTGCTTTACGCTTTCATATTGAAGTTTGTAAAAATGCACGGATTTTCCATGACCACAAATTTGAAAAAAAGTCGTGGAACGAAACACGATCTCGTGCGTTTGAGAACGTTTGCCTTCGCTCCTCCCATTCGTCAAGTTTCATATACTCTTTACAACGAATACTGTTGTGACAAGTTGTTAGGAAGTTCTTATTCAATTATAACATCCAGTAAACATAAGCCGGTAATATTTGAAAGTGTTCACCGTTACTTGACTTAAATTGTACAGATTCTGCAGGTATTCACGACAGTTCAGTTTGCTTTGAAATTGGTTATTACACGAAGATCACTTTCTTCCGGACGTAGGAACTTCAGTGATGATGGTTCCTTTGAAAATGTTGACATTTGGTCAGTTAATCATCCCATCGCAGTAATCTTTGAAGTTAATCTGTCGTTTTTAGTGACATCTCATCTTTGTTAAAGAAGGATCTGGGTACGAAACCTTCCTTTTCAATCTGAGTCGACTTTCCCGCGCATTTGAGGACATTGATTGGCATTTTAGCGGGCGTGAAGCCCTACCCTCTACCTTGCACGAGCTTTTGAGATTTAAGCTAGAACAGGAGGAGGGGGTGGAGGGCTTGCTGCCATTTTATCGTTTACAAATGGTATAAAATTTGGTTGTATGCCTTAGTATCAAATTTTAGATACTTCGAGGCCTTTGACGTTGAATGAAAAAGTTTTAGTATGAAAATATGAAACTTTTGGTTAAAGGGGTGTTTGATTCGTACGATGGGGGAAGGTAGTCTAGTCAAAATTGGTTAACAGTTTTATCGGAATGGTACTACAGGGTTGAATCGTTTTGTTTAATGTACTAAGGACAACAAGAGTTACCTCAAAAGGTGTTTCGACCTTAGAATAAGCTACCATTCCAACAACTGGAGAGAAGTACAAGTTTAAAATATGGAAACAAATGGTGAATATCTAAAATCTGAACGGTCTCTGCTAAACAACTTGAAAGAAAACTTGTTTACAATGTCTGAGGATTTAAAATATTTGTAAACAATTACATATGGTCAGGCTAATTTTGGATGCCTTTTAGCCTTATGTATACATCTGGGACTAGACGAGCAGACAATACCAAGTTTGACTGGACTGTTTCGAAACTGTCACGACATCTAGAAAAGCCAACAGAAGCGCATGTTGCAGCTGTGAAAAGAGTATTTCGATATCTCAAAGTCACAGAGTTACAAGCTTGTATTTAAACCCACATACGGCCAACTGAAAGGTTTCACTGATTGGGCAAACAGTGTGGAAGATTTACGATATTTATGCTCAGATATGGACATCATTCAGAAAGTACACTCAGTAATGTACTGTGATAACCAAGGAGCGATAGCATTAACATCCGAACGATCGAAACAGCATCAGCAAACGAAACATATTGATGTTAGATATCATTTTGTACACGAACAACTTGATATTTTGTATGAATACATTCCAATGATTGATCATTTAGCTGATATTCTTACGAAATCACTTGACAACTGTACACATGATTTATTTAATGGACCAAAGTTTCAGGGGGCATGTTAAGATAACAATCAAAGCCCATTTTACAATTAATGGCTTAATGGCTTCAAATTATCGTTTATAATTGCGGATAGAATTTAATGTTTAACCCGTCGCCATATGAATATTCCTACCTATGTTCATCCGAACTTTTGCTTTAACAGAAAACCTCTCAGTAGCCCAACATACTCCGCTTTTTCATAATACAGTAAGAACACTTGACATGATGTTTCTTTTGACGACTTTATGATCTTGTCCCACATTCCACCTAATTTGGAACTTTCTATTTGTGAATGTTTCCTCATTTCCAAACTTCCAATTTACTTGGCCAACAATCGGCCGCCTCACTTGCGTAGTTTAATTACACTTAATTCTCACTTCCACTTTTATGACCACTCAAATTTATTTTGGCCAACAACTGCGGACGAACCTTTCCTTTAATGCGCAGCTGATGAATTATATATAAGGGTTAATTATACAGAATCCTCATACCTGTCGTGATTTTACTTCCTTTTCCTTGGAAAGTTGCAGTTATGTCAGTGGGGTTCTTCCTCTTTGTGCACAGTACATGACTTTCCTCTCCGTGTTTTGATCATTTTCCGACTTTCGAATGACAATGTTCAAAACTTGCTTTGTTTTGGAAAAATTTCTAGTGGTCGGTATATAATTCATAGGGGCACAGATAATATTGTCTAATAATCTACTAAATTGATGACCTATTAAGCTAATAGAAGTAATGGATAGTGAGCTATGAGCCGTATCAATATTCGCAGAATTAAAAAAATCATCGACTTAATAAAAAGAGATAAAACATTCAAGTCCGGTTCATACAGCGTTTCGACTACAATTATCAATGCTTTTCATAAATATAAATAAATACATTGAAATAAGTACTAGTAATAGACAAATCTACAAGTTACTAAGCAACGTCTGCTAAACTGATATTCTTGTTGATATGATTTACATGAAATTTACAAAATCTGATTTTATTTCTCAGAAATGAAAATGTTATTTTTCAGAAAGTGAGGTCTCATGTTGATGATGATGAAATATATACACATCGTTGGTTGTTTACTAAGTATTTTTGTCTTCAAGGATCAACTGATTAAGAAGAAAACTATAAATGACATTTGATAACAAGTTATATGTACGAGTCTAGTATAACACTATAACGCGCACGCGTTTGTATGTGTGTCTATTTGTATTAATGAGGGTCATTTTAATTATACACAGTATCTCATGTTATTATTTGATTCAAGAATTCACGTTATTGACAACAAAATCTTCTTCGGGATTTAGTATAGTCGACTTTATACATTTTCAACAATGAAATGACATAGTATTAGAAATTGAAAATGGATACTTTATGACTTCTTTCAACTATGAAATCGTTAAAATGTGCACCATTGTTAACTTGATCTTACTCGTGCTGTTTTGTATTGTTTGAACAAAAACTGTTTTTACGTGATTTTAATCTATCAAACGCGGAAAGCATTTGTTACTTTTCAATACCATTCCCAGTACAAAAATAACTTTATTCTATTTATCCAAAAGTATAATTACTGTGTTGAACAATATCCATTCTTGTTTTGTTTTTTACACTAATCTTCATACTAACTCTTTTAACTTACAAACATTCTAAATAAACAAGTATTCTTTAACATTGACGATATTTGTAGGCCTATTTAGGGTAGATTTAAAATGTTACTCTGTAATAGCGATTGGACACTTTATCTATAAGGATAAATGAGAAAATTACATAATGCTAAAGATTTTAGTTCTATAAAAGACTTTCATACTTTTGACATGATTTCTTTTTGAGTGAACGAAATTTGACAGGACAAAAACCTTAATTTTTAATTAATCTCCTTATTCTATTGACTGAACCAAAATACAGAAAATCACCATTCTGTATTTCCATCGTCTTCCTTTCCCCTTCCTGTATAAAGAGCAGCGTGGAAGTAACTATTACCCGAAACGCTTTCATCTTCTGAAAGACAACTTCAAGTCCATTAGACGTAGACTAAATAATACAGGCTTGCCGATGATGACAATTATGCTAATAATACTTATGATTCTGAATGTGTTGATATAATTCGAGTAACTTTGCTATTCAGTTTGTTATCAGCAATAATAAGAAGCAACCGAAGTTCATTTTATGTTATGACGGAAGCATTTGTTGGGGTGTTTGGGTTGAATTTCTTGACAGACTGGTGGTCATGGTCCTGCTACTCCTGGTTCTTAAAGAGGATCAGCTTAGTGAGAGTATGCCTTTGGCTTCCTTCTCCTCGTTGAATAATGTTCTTGCAATACTTTTTACCATACGTGAACAGACGCAAAGTGAAGTATTTGTTGGCAACACATATGATTAGCCTATGATCGTGGTTTTCTTCACATACAATTTCATTGAGAGCTGGTGGGTGATCATTAAATAGTGTTTGTAAGGAACGACCATCTGAGTAAAAGTTCTCAATAACATTCATGATCATTCTTGCTTTGATCTGTCTCTTGCAAGTTATTTTATCATGTGTTTGTTGGCATACTCTTAATTTAAAAACATTCTCAGCACATAGTAGAACCTTGACTACAGATGCAGAGGGCATTTTTAAACCACCACGATTGACAAAGGATGCAAAAGCTGCATTGTTGATACCATTTTTATGTGGTGTGTAGCTACGGTCAAGCTCAGTAGAATCAATCAAACAGTTGATACAGTGCTTGCACAGTTTAAAACTAAGAAACCAGCAATGTAAAACAAAGCGTTTCCAACAAATTCAGAGTGTTGTAAACTCTCCAGCTGCCCTAGCATATTCAATGATATCTCATCATTTGGATCTTCGTCAAGAGTGTCATGTTGTGGTATAAGAGGACATGCGTGTTTCTTTGTAGAAACACAGGTATAATTGCATTTGGCTCAAACAATTGGCAATTACCACACTTGGATGCTGTAATGTTATTCCTAAGAAGTAATTTCCTCAAGGCATACTTCATTTGCAGTGCATTGGGGTAGTTGTTCCACCCTCCTCTACCACGAATGGAAGAGAAAAGGAGTTCTATATGGTCTTGGGAAAATTTATGTGTTAAAAGGTACTTGAAGGGATTTTGCTCCATTGTCAGTAGAAAATGAGCCAACTCGATTGTTGATTTTATTGTTGTTGCAAAGCCAAGTATAAATGTTTTACGCCTGTGAGGTACCACAGGATTTCCATTTGTCGATTTCAATGAAAGTAAAAATTTGGCTGTACCCTTATGTACATTTTGCCACCTTTCTTCTACGCAAAGCCTTAATGGCTGTTTGAATCCCTTGGCGAAAGGATTCCTTGAATTTAACATGTCAAACAGTCGATCAACGTTTCTCATAAATTCTACAGTACCTTCACTACCTTTAAATTGTTGCAGTTTGCAGTTTGCATACCATGATTTAAAATACCAATGGAATCAGCTACTGAGGAACTTAGTGTTTGTGCTGCTGTTGACTCATAGGAACGTCCTAGTTGAAGGGCTTCTTGAATTGTATAGCCCTTGGGTTTATTTAAGAGCTCCTTTTGATATTCGGGTATTGGTGTGCTAGCTATGACCTGTTCAATTAATCGATCATTGAGTTCGCCTTCGTCAAATTTACACTTCATGGCCAAAAGCTTGCATCTATTGAGGAGTTGATCTAAAGACTCGCCTGTCTCCTGCTTATATTGCCTGAGTTTTAAACGACAAATTCGAAAATGCTCTGAGGGCTCTAATTGTTTAATGTACTTTTTGAAGATAATGTCTGGACTGGAGCGTTCTTCCTCTGATAAGGTCCAGCTGTTATAACGTTTCAAGCCTTATTCACCAACTACTAGTAATATTATTGGCACTTGATTGGCGGCAGCCACATTCTTTATTTTAAAATAGAGTTCTAAGCTTAAAAATTCTGCCTGGTTGCCTGTATGCCAGTCCATACTCGGAACAGTGTCGCCCATTATTGTTGGCTATCGATACATAACAAGGATAAGAACAGTTCACTATAATATAATACGAAGATATAGTACTTATCGATATCATGTCTTTCTCTCCGTTGTGACTTGAAATGTGGCTTCTAGTGCTGATGTTAAGTCTCTGTGACAATAGGTTTGACCTCTGTCACCATGTAAACGGTCCTTATTTGTGGGCTGGCATGTTAAGGTTTGTTAGAGCCGGTATTGATCATATGTCGTTCGAGTGAGAAATGAAACTTGATTGCTAGTCAAGATGATCATGTGGCAGGAACGTAAAGTTCCTCATGTAACCATCACGAAACATGACATATCATTACAGAATCTTCGTTAGGAAAAGTGAATAATAAAACAACAGCTCATTAACACGTTGACTGTCGGACATTATATGACAAGAACTGCGCCGTTACCATGGTCACGGCCCGGACTAATTTATGACATATTATACCTTTTTGAAGTTAGGTCTGCAGCACTATTTCGAAAACCATTGTTTGGGATTCATAATGGCTTCCATAACTTTACTCGTGGTTTGCACACGGATATGAAGAGTCATTAGGATGCCGATCACGAGTATACTCGTAACACGAGTTTACTCGTAAATTGCGCCACCGCAGACATAAATTGGACAATAACCGCAACTGTGCCAAGAACGAGTCAACTCGTGACACATAAATTTAATTGCTAAATTTGAATTTCAAGTACTATTGGCAAGTACTATTATAATTTCATTAGGGGCATTTTTATTGCTTACCAACAAACATTGATTCAATAACATACGCACATGATGCTCGCGGTTTCTTGTTTGGCAAGTTTTCTCAAGAAAGAAGTTGAAGACGTTGAAATGATCTATGAATCCATATATATAATTTGTTTAACCTTAATGTTGTGGCTATTCCACTTTTTGAAATTTCAACAAGTTAAAATCTTAACAAAATTCTAAGAAACCCAATGGTAAACTCTAAGTAAAGTTCAAGCTTTAATCTGCAATGAAATAATGCAATGGACACATTCATATTGAAATATTTCAGAATATAGGATTGAAAGAGCAAGATGAGTTATTATAAGTTATATATCAAGTTCTGTGTACAAGTATTTAATAGCCGCAATGTGTTCTTATCTCTGGCAGTCAATCCACATGTGTAATTGGGTCTATACAAGTGCTTCTCAACCTTTATTTTCATGGGACTTGCCACCTCCCTTTTTGGGGTTGGGGGAAACAAAAATTTGCTGACACATTTTTGGCATGGAAAAAATTCATATAGTATAGCCCATTTCTTCTTCTCCCGAAATTCTATCCTTCCCCTATAGGATGCCCCTTTGGAGGCCCATGTATGCTCAGATGTTAAGGGAAAGCAAAGCAACGAGTTATGAAAATTTGCTAAAAGTGCCATACCCCACTGTATACACCGTCCACATGTTTCTTCACCCCTCCACACTTCCTGCAAACAATAAGAATCCTTGTGAAAAACATAGCTTAGCATATTTAACCGCAAAATGTCTTTATTTGATATCACTATTATTCAAAACTCAACCATAAAAATATTAGAAATGTTCATGTCAGTAAGATCCTTTAGCTTGATGCTTTCGAACAAGTGCATCATTATCAGGAACAAATCTTGTCAATTTCAGCCATAAGTCGCCACAATTTGTCATTTTCAGGCTACCATGTTTCTTTGTTAACATATCCGTTACCGGTATGAAGGCACACCCCACCAGATATGTAGTTGGGAATGGCAATAATAGTTTCTAAGCTAAGGTGCTTAGATTAAGATGATGTTCAACAGTTTCCTTGAGCTGATGCTTTGCCTTGTGCATCGACACTGTGAAAGCATCATTCTGCAAGTCTGCCATTTCATTTCTCAGTTGTGGTTCACTAAGTGAAATCAATGAATATTGAGTCAGCCATCCAGGAAAGTTCATCTTATGTAGGTCAACCAATCTCTGAGAGAAATCTATAATCATGCATTCCATATGGTCCATAATTATAGTCAATGTACTACTTATCCTTTTAACGTCTCTTGATCTCATTTTTTTGAGGTGAGACAGGCGATGGTGGAACGCCATTCTTGTCTGTCCAAGGCCTGTGTTCGGTTCAAATTTCCTTTTCTCAGGTCCTCCTCCAAAGCCAGGCCGGCGGCAATAATATAGCTAACCTAACTAAACACCATGGCACTGAATAAGAAGAGTTTGCCTGCCATATATAGAATCAGAGGGGGTGACAAGATACAGCGCAAAGAAAACAGGGGATTTAAAGTCGTATTTATCAGGTTTGCAGATTGTACTGCAGTTTATGGCAGTATATCTACTTGAGCATATCGATCGTTAAATGCAAGACACAACTTGTCCTTGCACAGTAATACTTCCTGACACCGTTAAATAATCTAACATTTTTCGACTCAGTCATTACTTAGATGGAAGAGTTAATCATGTCTTGATTCGCTGTATTTTTGCGAGCTCGCAAAAAGACAGCGACTCAAGACATGATAAACTCTATCATCTATACTTCCTGACGTTCAGCAATGGCGTATCAAATCTTGACAGTCGCGGAAGAGGATTCATACTCACTGGTGAGCGGTAAGGTTAAGATGCAATATGTATGTATGCGTACAGAACGCCTCGTTGATAAACATAGATATGTCAATCATTGAGCAGACATCTCAAGCCATGCCATGTAAGGTGGCATGTGGCACTATGAATGGTTTTGATGCTTGGAGATTTTCACGGTCAAAAAACCAATAAACTTTCAAAAAGAAGGCCTACTAAGGGAATTGAGAATGATGAAGCACTCTTTCATGGGGCAAATTTAAGAGCACAAACGTCTTAGTCCAAGCTTGATATCTTCTAAAATGTAATATCTGATATCAGGAACGTTAACTTGACAGAAGTTATAAATAATTGCTTTTCAGCAAATGTACAAAATTTAACGTTTAACTTTAACTGCAGATATAATCACTTACTGCACTTGGTAAGAAGATCTTCTGCTGAGTCCTTCGTGACAGCCCTACAAAAATAATCAAGATACAAGGTAACATGAAACACAAGCAAAAAATCTGTTTGCAAGAATCACTTTGTTATTGATTTCATCTGAAAGAGCCGTGAAACTGTGCGTTGAATGCTTACCGACCTTCCGTTTTACATATGTATTGTGTATCAGAAATACAGTTAATCGAAATATGTCTGACATACTTGTCTCTTGCTGCCTTTACGCTAGCCAACATATATTAATGTTCTAATCTTGATTTAGGTACTCCACTTCCTTTTAACTAGCTAAACCCGCAAATGACGAAGTAGTGTTGACCTTCAAAGAATATGTGAAAAACACACAACCGGTGGACTATTTAGTGACCTGTCCCCAGTAGGCCACTACCATAAAGCATCAACACCCAGTACCTTGCCATTTCCCGCACCCTTGACAGCTGCGTATTAAAGATGTTGTCGTCGTCGTCGTCGTTGGTGGTGGTGGTGATGTCGTTGTTGTCGTCGTCGTAGTTGTTGTCGTTGTTGTCGTCGTCGTCATCGTTGTTGTTGTTGGTGGTGGTGGTGGTAATGTTGTTGTTGTTGTCGTCGGTAATGTTGTTGTTGTCGTCGTCGTCGTCGTCGTTGTTGTTGTTGCTCTTGCTGCCTTTGGAAGCATTCGAAAAGTATTGAAAAAGTTCTGTTTTTGCGCAAGGCAGGAAGTCGGTGTAAGGGCTGCTCACCTAGCGCTTAGTCAAACGGACCGAATTTACCTCGACTTGGCTAAAGTTGTAACTGAAGCTTTCTAAAAAGTCAACTGGCAAAAAGGGAACTAAGTGATTTCTAAGAGCAGCAAGTACAACCGTTGCTTTTGTTCTCCCGCAAACACGATCTTTTTCGTGAAGGAACGAACATGTTTACGATCGGTAGTTGAAATGGACAAGATCCAATGACGGGCCTTTTGTCTTCGACCGCTTTTATTTCACCATATTGCCACTCCGTATAGGTCACTTGAAATTGATTGTTTAATTAAAGAAATAACCTTTTCAGGCGGGATGGTCTGTATTTAGAACAAGGCCAAGTTAAATTAATTTTTTCAATTTTCAAGTTTATAAGTAGATCTCGTAGGTGACTATATTGTACATATAAGCTCATTGTTCATACTAAAGTTCGGATATTCTTTGTACATACTTTGCTTGAGTTGTGCAACATGTAGTGTTCAAGAGATTCTGATTATGAATGTTAATTTTGTTAGAAAGATGTGAGAAACGCAAGTACTTATGGGATTGATTGTGGATCCGAGTCTACGTGCTGCGAATGTACGCGTGGATTGAAGGCGAACGTTTTAGTGTCTTAGTCTCACGGCGTGCAGATTTTCTTCGGAGATTGATGGCTTCTCCGCCTTTTGGCAAGGAATGGATGTATTATCTGTTCTCATTGATGACAGATGCTCTCCGTAATCTGCGAGTGGCGGTTCTACTGGGCGGTTGGGTCTGCCCCATGGCTTTCTTCTCAGCCCGGTAGCCAAAATTGAGGGACGTTGCCCCTGGACGCCCCAACTGCCCTTTATTTATTAGTTAGCCTGTTTGGTGGTTTTTCTGTTTATTTAGGTAGTTTTAATGTCGGGCCCACTGCTCATCACGGGTCTTTGATTGAGAGACTGGCGCAGAGATTGAGAGTTCAGATTCATCAGCAATACATACTAGGCTAGCCTGCGTGCAGACTATCTCAGCTGAAGTGGATAGTCTGCGCATCTAGCCCTGTTTCCTTGTATGCTGACCTTTTAGGTGATGATATATTCAGCATTAAATATCCAGAAATGTTTGTCTATTAACGAACACTGTCAGTGCGTGATTTTATCATTTAAGTTTGGATGAAGTCATTGAGATCTTCAAAGTGACGTCATTGATACGATATCCTCCATCTTGTAGATACGCTGAATGGCAACTTTTGCCACCTGCTTCTAACATTTACGTTTTTAAAACAGTGAATATCTGTTAAGTGTAACAAAGTGTAATAGCTAATGTAACTCCCTCATACCCCTTTTAACCCTCATACATCTCGTGACCCCAGTTGTTAATAATCTGGATATATATATTTCATGGCATATATGATTTAAAGCCTTCCGTACTAAGTGAAAACTCTCTAGCAAAAACCAGTGACAGAGATGGCTTTGGGAAATTCATGTCGGTCTCGTCGACCCTGGAGAGAGAAGAGAGCAGCTAGAAGGATAAGGTGGTATAAGGATAAGGGTATGGTGTATCTAATGGTAAGATAAAGCTATTACCGTCGGATTGTTAGAAGACGAAGTGTAGACGTTTTGGACCCGAAGCTGGAGAGAACTGCAAATCTAGTACCGGCTGGGGTTACTAGTTCTTATCGTTTAGATTGTCCTTTACGGCTTACTCTCCGCTTACAAACCATCTCCATATTTTGGGGCTGCATCCGAAGGCACATTATGGTGTTAACATTTACCATGTGTAAATTGGCGAATTGAGAAGTATCGACTCACAAGGAAATACGTGTTCTTGTTTGCACGTTGCAGAGGCTTGCGTGTATAGGTATCATCCAAGCTTATGCGGCGAGAGGTATTACCATCTTTTTAGGCAATTGCAATGCAGCACAAGCTAGCTTGATGATACGAAAGGGCAATTAGCTTTTACCCTCGCTTGTAATCACCCTAGTTACCAAATGTTTTTGTTATGAGACATGGTCAGGAGAGATGTAGAGCCCCAGCTAGCCTAATTAGCGTGTGTTTGGGAGGGATGAGTTTAGGAATACTGAACTGGGTGAGCTTTAATGCGATCGGAATGCGGAGTGCTGCCCTGTTACACTCTTTGGAGTGCATTAATTGCCATGAAACTGTCTCTTAGGGACATAAAATCGTAATGCACTCTCAGTTTTTAAATTATTTAACTCTTTAGACGGACGTCCTCATATTGTGTGTTTTGCAGTGACATGGAAAGTCCCTTTCCCCTTTGACGCCAATAGCTACGGACTTTAAGTGGTAATTAGAATGTTATGTTTGAATAGGCTACAATAATTAAGAAAAGCTGATTTCAAAACTTGACCATAATTTATTGTAAAATGAACAAACTGTTGATATATAACAAATATCACACTGTTGATAATGTGTCAAGCAAAGAGATCAAAGATCCGACCATCATTCGGTATTTTATCGTTTACTACGAGCTCGGCATCTCTCCCATCTTCGTCTCTTTCTAAATCATCATAAATTATCGCATCGTCGACGTCGTCATGGACATCTTGGCGGAGTTGATGCAACTGGGAGGGTTGTTGCAAGAGAAAATTCGACGATAACCCGTAGTGATATTCTAAGCAACTCCGGGCCTGATTTTGGAACGTCCCTAAGCAACTCGAGGCTTGACCCCGTGTAAAACACGCGTAGACCAGGATGTGAAGTAGGCCATGGAATAGAGTGTTGTCAAACCTCGGGGCTATACTGGGCTTTCTCCTCTGCCCGTTAGCCGAAATTGAGAGGCGTTGACCTTGGACGCCCCACCTGCCCTTTATTTATTAGTTAGCCAGTTTTTTGGTTTTTCTGTCTATTTAGGTTAGTTTCAATGTCGGATCCTCTGCTCATCAGGGGTCTTTGATTGAGAGACTGCTGTATTTGGTTTATTTTGTATATGCAGGCATTCATCAACAAATTAGACAAAGGCTCTTTGCATCAAAGTGATTTTCTCCAGAACCTGAAATACCAATCAACTTTGAGGTAAAATGTAGAAATATCAAAAGATAACATGACATCTATATTTGAATATTCGAACTTCATTACTGTACAAATTTGTGTACATCCAAATTGTCATATTTTGTATGATATCTATTCATGAGCGTTTTAAAAGAGA
This sequence comes from Alatinidae sp. Z8VKAUB7J3, assembly GCA_010016025.2. NCBI lineage: Eukaryota > Metazoa > Cnidaria > Cubozoa > Carybdeida > Alatinidae > Alatinidae sp. Z8VKAUB7J3. The sequence continues at coordinate 88,183,123 of JAAAKM020073195.1, forward strand.
TCGACGCCCAAATGTTTCTGTAGCCAGTGATTTCCAGTTCTGAATCTTTAGGGGTACTGTAAATTGTTTAGAAGAGGTTAAGAAACACGGCATGAGTGGATTCAAAAAGCTAAGTGGCAAAGTTTATGGTTGCTATCAACGCGATCATTTTTGCTCATTCTCCGCTGCAGTCTTTTAAGTCCTTTTTTTTTCAAAAATTGCCGAGGGAAATATTTGTTTCAAAGGTCTTTGCTAACTATGTGCTGTTGGTTTTGTATGCAATATTTATTCATACCTCCAAGTCGTCATATCCTTAGAGGCAATATAGGGGTGGTTTAACTACCAAAGTATTAAAGGAGAGGAGAAGAACAAGAAAGAAGATAGTGATCACCACGCACTATTTAGCAAACGGAGACAGCAATCAGAATAGTTTCCAATCCTCTAGGGAGTGTCGCGAAATTCGACCAAGTTGCTCTGGTTCAGATAAATGAGGATTAATCACACTCAAAGTTTCTTTAGAGGACTGTATCTTCGTCTATAATTCCACTTTCAGACTTAAATAGCACACATGGATTTTTGAAGCCTGGTAGGTCTATGTAGAATTGCAGACGTTCCTTATTTACGCTGGTAAGGTGATTAGCTATTGTTTTCAGGATAATAATAATAATAATAATAATAATAATAATAATACTAATAATAACGATATACAGGAGCTTTCCAAATTACATTGGCTCTTTATCTCTCTTAAAGAATAACTGTAGATGGAAAAAATAGAAAGTGACAAGCCTAGGCGACCAAACTATAATTATAGAAAAACTAATTTCTGGAATGATACTCACTATATACAAAATTCAAATAGAGCAATATGCTTTGAGGTGCCACGTGGGACAAATAAGAAGAAATTTGAAGTTGCTCATTTTCTAGCATCTTCCCTGCAGCTATCACTATTGGTGTCAACATTGAATATCTTTACGTTCATGAAATCTCAGTTGTATAGAACGTTTGAAACTTATCGGTAAAGTGTTCAATTATTTCCTCTTTTACAAACACTACCACAGATAGGAAGGTAGACTCTAGGTCAGTAGACAGTCACGCCCATGATCGGACCAATGGGCGATCATGGTGAGGGGGGAAGCAGTTTCTTTATGTAATGTATTACAATTGTGGGCCACATATAATAATTTTAAGAAAACATTAAAATTGAAAGATTACTAATGACGACCTTTACAATTCTTAACATGATAGTGTTTTCAGAAAAGTAACAGTATTGCTTGGTCTGCTGTCAATGCATATGCTGTTAACGTTTCTTGTAATGATATTTAGCAACAAGTTAGAAGAATGGTTAGCTGGAAGAGTGATTTACTTAAACCGACACCACTGATACATTGCTAATTGGTAAAAATTGACCATATCTTAACCAAGGGGGAAACGTTTGATCAGAGGAGACATGATCTCCTACCCCCTTGGCTGTTGCCCTCCAGACGTTTTCCAGCCTTGAGACTGTAACTGATCCTTTATGTGAATAATCCAGCTCTTGGTGATAAAGTAATTGATGATAAAGTTCTTCAGGTATTTTGGTTTTATAAATGGATCAGTAGCAAGAAATGCTTCTTTAGGGTCGGCCATAACGAATGTCACTTCTTCTCAAGGAGACTAGAGCCGGTGAATGTAAATAATTTTTGGGCCTACCACTACTACTACCACTACTACTATTGTTCCTACTGTTCCTACTGTTACTACTACTACTACTACTACTACTACTACTACTACTACTACCACTACTACTACTACTACTACTGCTACTATTACTACTACTACTACTACTACTACTACTACTACTACTACTACTACTACTACTAGTTTGCACTCCAATTTTGATATCGTCGTGTTCCGGTGAAACGCGAGATTGATGTTACAGAGGAATGGGAGACAAGCTCACATGTCACCTAATCCTCACGTTTCGGATCGCACACCTTCCATACCACATTTAACTACCTACCACCAAAACCTTCCATCCTCTTTCCAAATCCTCAATCCAGATCAATAACTGTACATTTTAATCTCAGAATCTCAGACTCTCAGACTCTCAGACTCTCAGGACTATCAAAGGCATAGATCTCACAAACCGTAAAATCCCGAATATAAGCCCTTTGCTTATAGAGGTTTGTAAGCTTTTTTTGACTGGTTTATATTCGGGGGGGCTTATATACAGGGGGCTTATATTCGGAGAGTCTTTTGGGTTTTACAGGTGACTTGTGTATTACTTAAAAATTCACCATTCGGTGTCCAATCAGAGAGACTAATAACAACATTTAATGCGTAAAATCTCACAAAAGAACGGCAGTAAATACAGAGGCTCTATAGATACTCTATCCATGTTCATTTAGTTTTACTGCCTACTGCACTACAAATTTCGGATCCAACACACAGAATCCCAAATGTAAGCCCTGGGCTTATATTTGGAGAGGCTTACATTTGGGAGAGGCTTATATTTGGAGGGAATTTTTCGTTAGTTTACAGGGGGCCTATATTCGGGGGCTTATATTCGGGAGGGCTTATATTCGGGATTTTACGGTATACGGTCCTCTCGTTTTCTACAAATGTTTTGCTAAAGCTTTTTTACGTCACAAAGACGATTGAAATGACTAGTGCCTGGCGATAATACTTAGCAAAATGAATTTAGTCTGACTACTTATTGACACAAACAAAAATAATACTACATTATCTACTCATTTGTATTATTCCGGTAGGAATATTCCAACGAATTCCATATCACATGTGTATTACAAATGGATGCACTTTTCGGCAGATCAGCGCGGAACCTGGAAAACTATGATCTGCATGCTTCCTAGACCATAAACAATACAATGATGCCCACACCTTGTACATAGACCCGCTGGCCCTTTTAACGGTCAACATGATGACAAATCGAAAATAGGGCCCAAAACACCAGATCGTAGGGCAACTCAACCCGATAATCAAACTTTGAACGTCTAACCAGCGTTTTAAAAATACATTAATTCTTAACTTGTCGGTAATTAGACTTGCTGGATAGCAGGATTGCTAACGTGGTCTGTACCCTTTTAATCTAATTCAACACTCATTTTAGTAGCATACTTTTGATGGTCGACCACAGTCGGAGGCAACACGAATGCTCCTCTTTTGTTAATTGAAAACCATAACTTTAACATATATATAACATACCTTTACACACTTCCATCATAAATAGCCCTCTAGTTTTAATTATTTGAATGCAAATGCCACTTTTTTATTATATTCAGAACAATCTGAAGATTATCAACAGAATTTATCACATCAGAAAATATATACGCCAAGCACAAAGAATTAAGAGGTAAGGGTAATGCACTCAGCCCCTTTTTAATATTTAGTTGTTTCCATTTACGTGAAACCAGTGGTCAGGACAGTTATTTAATTAAGACCTTCTACACATGTATTGAAATTCTGAATTGCTGTTTTAGCTCATGAACTTGTCTGATTGCCATTAGGACATTAAATTGCAGATTTATGATATGCAGGAAATGTAGCATGACCTGTCTTTTGTTTTAGAGATAACTGTGTGCCTTGATAGTACATGAACAAACCCTGAACAAATTGCATAATGCATAGAAGGTTACCCTTGCTCTCTATTGTTCAATTGTTTCAAAGCTTCAACTGTTATCAGTCTTATGGCTCTCTTATCGGTCTTGTGACTCTATGCCAGGGTTCTTTCCTAGCAATATGGTATCCAAAAGGGTTATTGATACTTGGAAGGTATGATTTGATAGGATTCTGAATGTTACTATGATTTGTAACACTACTCTTAAAAGATTAGTTAGCAGTCCACTCTATACCGATGCAATTAAACAATTGGTTAACTTAATGTTGGGCCATTGGCTTGAGAATGAGAAAAGGAGTAATATGTCAAGAAAGGAGAGTACTCTACTTGTCAGATTGTTCTTTATGTTTTGGAAAGGGCAATGGAAGCAAAAAATAGATTATGATTCAGGTGTCCTGAAGAAGAGTTTTGACATACTAGTAAAAGTTAGAAGAAGGAAACAAGTTTCTTGCAACCATCATGAATTATGACTGTACCTGATAATACTCTGTTCTGATCCCCACAGAGGACTAATGAAAAGACTGGATGAGCACCATGATTCGTATAATGAATATGACACATACTTTGATGTAAGTAGAGTTAATTATTCTATTTGATGTTAAACCATTACATTAGAGGGTGTTATAAAATGCGTGAAAGATTTTCTGGGACTCTTGAATATGTTGAAATAAAAAGCACATATTTAAAACATATTTAATTAAAGCAATAAATATCAGTGAGAAATTTGCACAATCCTTCAGTAGGTTCAGTAAGTATAGGCACATTACTACCATTAGAGGGTATTATAAAATGCGTGAAAGATTTTCTGGGACTCTTGAATATGTTGAAATAAAAAGCACATATTTAAAACATATTTAATGGTCCAAAATCTAAGCAACAAGCTAAGCAACTCGAGGCCTCAAATTCAGGAGGGACAATTTTTAAAACACCTGAAAAGCAAATCAAGAAACTTTTTCATTAAGAATTGATTACAAACTGTTGATATATAACAAGTATCACATTGTCGATAATGTGTCAAGCGAAGAGATCAAAGATCCAACCATCATTTGGTATTTCATCATTTACAACACAACGAAATTTGACGGTAACCTGTAGTGAAACCTAAGCAACTACTTAAGCAACTCCAGGCCCGATTTTGAAAAATTGCTAAGCAACTGGAGGCCTGGCCCCGAAAATGGAGTTGCTTATAAAAAAACCGTGTACAGTGACAAACCTTTTTCTCAAAGAATCCAAGTTATAAGAGCATCAAAGTGCTAATCCTGAAACCAAATGCCTGTGTACAAAATATAGCCTTCAAATCTTATAACAACTGCCGGAAACGCCTGTTTGAATTTGCAAAAGGCCTAAAGGTAACACTATTAATTTTGCTATGAACTGGGTTCCAGTAAAAGATTTGATAGACATGTTTAAAAGTTGGAAGGGGTGTATCTCGACAATTATTCAAGATTTCGTTATCAAATTTGGACAACTTATCTATACCTGCAAGAAAAATGCATTGAGTGCAAAATTTTATCAAAATGTTATTAAAACTTCTGATATTCAATAAATTATGACATCACACTTAAGTGTTCTATTGCTGAAGCTGAAGTACAAACTAAGATTACTGGAACATAAAGTTTCGTCAAGAAGAGAGGATTTGATACTTTCTAACTTTAATGGGCTTTGGATTGATGATGGGCTGGAGGGCAGTTCTTCCTTGGTCTAGTCACATGGCGCAGAGAGGCTGGTCTCCAATTGCGTTGAGCTGGATGTCAATGGCCACCGTTGGATGATTGGGAGCTAATGTTGCGACTAGAGAAAAAGAGTATGTTAACGTCACCTAGCTCAGTTGGTAGAGCACATGCCGCGACAGCATAGGTCATGGGTTCGATCCTTTCTAGTGTTCTTTTCCAAACTACCATAAAGTTTACTAAGCAGCATGAAAAATACAGCAAACAAATATTATGCTTTGTTTTTAAAACGTTACTCATAGATAGGTACCTAGTAAACTTGGCTGCAAGGTGTTTGCGTTCAAGTAACTTTAGATATAAAAGATTGAGGCTAAGTGTCTTTGTTCACAAAAGAGTCAAGATATTCATTGTAACATGTAGCTTTTTCTAGCGAAATATTGTAGAACCCAACATTTAGTTTTTCAAGTTATTATTATGTAACTTTATGGATCATGTGCCTGTTGTCTGCTTTGATGAAAGTAGTTAAGGCTGTTTACTCGACTTTTAAAACGAAGTTACTGCATAGCAAATAACGAAACCATCAGGGATAAACTTCAAAATGAGCCCCACTAGGGTTTTCATACCAGCAAAAGTAGTCAAGGAAACAAAAAAGGGCATTTTCATGGATAATCCACTTCTATACAGTCAAAGTATCAAAGACGTGTCTACTTTTCAAAAATTTGAGGCGTGGAAATGCAAGTAGCTTCAAAATAAAAATTACACCTTGCACATACATCGTCATTCTGTAGCATTTCATGTCAGCAAATAAGATCGAAACTCTTATCTTTCACGTTCAAAAACTTAAAGTCAGAAAAAATAGATAAACTGGAACTCCTTTGAAATCTTGAAGGTGAACATGAGTTCAGTTTTCGCAACAAAGGGCGCGGAAAGGTCCATAATGGTCATATGGACACACAGAAACGAGTAAAAGCGTTTAAATACCCGTCCGTCATAAAGTTAGTGGCTATTGTGCAAAAAAAACTACCACGTTGAAGACGAGAAGGCGTCTGTATGCTATGGAGAAATGGAGAATGTGCAAAGTGCGGCCGCCACTCACCAGGGTTTGATTGGTACCACATGATTTGATTGAAAAAGAAATTAGCGTCACCCATCTCTTGAACGCAGCTTTCAATCGACTTGTCTAAAGAGTTTTCTCCTTTTCAATGCGAACGGTAGTAATTTCGCAAAATTACATTAATATATCTTATTGAGGTCTAATTTGTAAAGCTTTATTACAGACATGTTTCCAGAGATAGTGCTACATTAGAGAAAGGGTGACACTGGTCTCCAGCTTGCTGTAGTATCCAACACGTTACTGCTATCCTAGGAAAGATAACAGAATGGTTGTGTTGTCACGTTAAAAGAAAATAAGCGCTAATGTAGCGAGATTGATCGAGAGGGCCTGGGATGTACGAATCAGAGGATAAAGGATGGAGCAAAATAGGAGAACATCATCAAGCTCAATTACCTAACAGATGATGCCAACATTCTCGTATCTGTTAATTGCCGTGTAACATAGCATGATCACGTTATCAAATCCAGTAAAAATTTGGAAATAGCTGATTTGCTCATGAAAGTATCCTCAGCGTTATTAACTACGTTGTTACAGAAACGCCAACTACTTGTAAGGGTGCGTTCACACTGCAAGCGTAGAGCACAGACGAGAATAGAAGAGTAGCGTAGAGACGTGCACAGAAGCGTGTTTCATGTTCACATTGCAAAGTTGTGGCGCGCAAATTTAATCTTGAAGGCAACGGTCAAAATGGGAGGACGAAATGGCCCTTCAAAAGACCAGTAATTTGAAAACCTGATGAACCGCATTCTTTATACATTTCGGAGACATGAGGAAACTTTACATTTTCTAAAGCCTGTAAAAATATTTTCTCATATTAGTGTGCACCGATTAAACGCATCTTTACCCATTTACCCAGCATATTTTTCACTTCGATAGAGCAAAGGAAAGATCTTCGAGTAAGTGACGGAGGGAGTTATTTTCATAATCTTTGACAATATTATGCTGTTAGGCTAGTGCTGTAGTCAACTTCTTATGTCAGGTGGGCCACAGTCAATGAGAGGGTATAGTCACAATCTATGGAACTCGGCTCAGGAAATGGCATTTTTTTGCTCTGCAAATACCAATCAATTGTAGCTAATTCTTAACCTCCTTTAGGTTCTTTCGTTCTGTTTGATGAAGATCTCAATATCAAAAATGATAATAATGATAATGGATTCATGATGAAAATGATGATGTTGATGGCGAAATCCATTTATTTTCTAATGCAGATAGTTTCCTGTAAATAAAGCTATGACTACTTAAAACATTGCAAGTCGTATTTCTGAAAGGCATTTTTTCGTTTATTAAACTCATTGGCGGCTCCTGGTAGCTTAAAGATGTGAGATATGATATGTTTTTTCTAGGTAAAACTTGGTCATGCAACTTTGATGCCATATAATCCAGTTGCTCTAAAAATAAGCCACATTTTACGAGACATTCTGTGCTCCTTTATTCAGGCATACTTTTGTGGAGCCAAGAAAATGTCTGCGGCAATGAACATGAACCTGGTCTTCAAAATTTGTAAAGACTGTGTACGTTTGCTGTGGAATAGGTCTCTGACACCTCCATTACAGTTTCGCCACCTAGAAAATTTAAACTACTTCATCTGAAGCTTGGAGAAACAGGTAAAGGGAAGGTATAGCTCACAACAGGCATGCCAAACAATCTGCCTTGACTAAGGTCCCCTTTTAAATAACATGTTTTATTAGTCCCTCCTGGAAGCTTGACGGTGTATTCTCTTCTTACTGTCGAGATTCCTATACCCTGAGGATGATGTGATAATACATTAAAAGCTCGGTTATTTAATATATCGTCTTATATTGTCAAAAAATCTTCAATATGGTTCATATGCGCGTTCTTTGCTGGGCGTTGCTGTTCATTACTAAATTTCATTTTTCGTTCTTCATTTTTCGTTTTCCATTTTTCGCTTCCTTTTATTTTATATAGAGAATAGTCTAGCAGGAGGATTATATTAAGATCATTGAAAACAACAGTAAATATATATTAACCTATACCGTTATTTTCTATTTGTATTCTCTTGCGTTGAACTCGACAATACCTTGATGCTTCTCCAACTGGCTCGACTGACTGACAATTAGAAGTCAGCGTTACGATACTATTGTCATTCCATCGAACAACCAACAACTTGTTTTCAGTGTCTTTCAGTGAGCTAAAACTAATGTTAGCTTTGTGACAACTGCTCCACCAAGCCCAACGTTTGGATTGATATCTACTTTGCCACAATAGGGATCAAATAGGGTTAGATAACCCCATCTTGTGCAAGGCGCCAAAGCTTGTACCCAAATTCAATAGGCTTGCCTTTAAAAAATTGTTTAGCAGAATGTTTTCCGAAGCAAGGTGGCATGAGTTCATCGACACAGAGATGTTGCCCGATGCTAATTTTGTAAAGAAATGTTTCATTCATCATGTCGTAGAAAGGCCGAGGTTTAGACAGTTTATCATTAGGACTACGATTTGCGTTGTCAGCTAAATAAGGGTAACGCAGAATTCCTTCAAACCTCTTTCTTGTCATCGTATCAGTAATAAGTTAGTTGGAAACTCTCCTCTAAGTTTCCAAAACATCATTCTCCGAGGTAGTGGTGCGTAGTTAATGATCAAATGGATTGTCAGGAAAGCTCGAAATTTTTCTGGTGTCACTGCAAATGAATGATTGCCTCTACAAGATGCGTACAGTTTCGATTGTTGGTACAAACAGTTCATGACATCATCGTCTAAAAAACACCCAAAAAAACATGAGGGGAAATGTATGTTCCTTCAGCAATGTTCTCTTCATTCCATTGGAAAATGTTCTTAAAACGGAAGCTGGTAAATCCCGTTGGGCCCATTTTCTAGGTTTTGATTGCACTTGAGTAGTAAAATAATCCGGCTGTTCCTTGTGGGTAGGCTCTTCTGCTACACTAATATCAACAACTTCATCAGTTCCTTTTACTTCTCTAGGTACATCAGTGTTTCATAGGCACCATACGTATCTTCAACTAATTGCCTTCTAGATAACCACTAAACTTGACAGGAGCGACAAGTTGTTTTCCAGATAAATTATTGAGATTTTCTGAGCCAATCTCATCATCGTCAGCACTATCTTACCACAAACGCTTTTTTTTCCATAACTGCATCACAAATTGTGGATGCATGCGTTTAATTTTTGCAAAATAATTGAAATTTGTGTAGCCTTCTACGACTCAATTTTGTTTGGTATTGATTTACGTGGAAAGAATCGAAAAATATGCTTCCAAAGTATTAAATCTTAAAAATTTCTAAATTTAAAAACATGCACCCAATCAGTCCCAATGTCCCATATATGAGACGCTGTTTATTGTAGCTGTGAAAAAGTTTCTTGTAAAGCCTATCCTCTGCTTCACTTGAAGTTGCATCTAAAAAATATTCAAAAACTTCCTTTGTTATAGAGAAACTAAATGCAGCATTGAGAAGCGGGTGCATTACGAGTCAAAATTTTATGATCGAAGCCCTAATTAAAAAATTCTTCTCCATGGCAGACTAGTCCGAGAGTTTAAGAGGCGATTGACTTCCTATTTGTACCTCTTTTTACTAACTTCTTTGACATGTTCGGAGCAAATGGGTTTATCCTCGCCGTTAAATGTCAACCGGGACAAGTAACTGCTTGTTTAATTTTCAAATTTTGACTGGAAATGTGTACGCTTCTTGATGCGGCATCTATACAATAGCACAACAAGGAAACCTCCCCATTACTGATGGCTTATATACGTACTAAAGACAGTGAATCGTGTGTTACTGTATACGGAAAATATGACGATTATACGACTCAGAGCCAGAGGAAGGTTTTGCTCTTTGGGACAATAAGTTTATGACGTCATCAAAATTGTTAGTTTCCAGACCCCTTTACTTTCTTTGACTTTGTCTACACTGTATTCATACATCACCCTTTTTGTGATAGGCTGATTCAAAGCCGCTTTATTAATTTACATTTACCCCGCAGATCAAGCTTGCCGGATAGTGTAGACTGGTAGCGGAAAAACACAACGCATAACGTGTTACTTCCAACCATAACCACATCCCAATATTAAAACCCTGGTAGCACGCTAGAGCCCATGTCTTGGTCAAACATACATCAGCACGACTGCAGCTCGAAAATCTCATCTCGTAGTTATTCGACGAGGCAGTTACTCGAACCAGTCGATAAGCGGCGAGATAAAGTGCGATAACAATAGACGCCCTTCCATCACTAGTGTCGACGTCATGAAGAATGGTTCCAAATAACATCGAGTCATATTCCTCATAAAAAATCCTCAAATGATCAATGAGGATTATTAAACCTATTCCAGCGTGCTCTTTTTACTCTTCATACCAGGGGCGAGATACATATAACTCGTCCTCTAATTCTTTACCCGCTACAATCACACAGATGATACTTTAGGAATAGTAGTGTATCTTTCAAAGAAACGCAAAAAAATTTTAGAAAAAAGGTTTTCAAAGTGGTTAAGCATAATTTGTTAGGGTTAAAGCCAGTGCAGTAGCACAAAATTTACTAAAATTTACGGTATCGGTAAAATTCACTATACATGACTTGAACTGGTCAGTCTTAACAAAGATGGGAAATAGTGTTTTCTGTCTTATTGGTTCCAACACAATATTGTAAGAAAACTAACGAAGTTAAAAACATGGACAGTGTGATGACCAGCTGTATGTGCATATTTTTTTGAGAATATAAATGCATGCATTGCATTCACTAATAGCACATACCTGGAGATAACAGTGATTATGAAAATCTAAAGTAAAGTCTAAACTGAGCCCAGGTTGTTGATAAACATAAGATAAAGACATTAAAATCATGTGACCAGCCTCAGCCCTCCTGCATTTTAGTGTTTGGTCTAAATTGTGGATAGCTCTGACCAATGTCTGGTAAGACTATATCATATGGCTAAGGTAGTGGTTCCAAATATGGGTGGTGGTACCCCTTGGGAGCACTGGAAACTCTAAATGGGGTGGTGTAAGAAAACAGCATTGATCCAGCATTGAAATTACAGAAGCAGTATAAATTTATGAATTTGTGTTTGCAATTTGTTGTGAGGCATGTACTCCTACTTTGGGCACGTACACAACTATTTTATGTACAATTTCCTGTTGTACCACACAAATATACACCAAGCAGTAGCTGCACAAATGTTTTATCTCAATGTCTGAGGGGGGCAGGATATGTGTCATGGGGAGCAAAATGGGCTGTGTCATTGGCGGTTTATGATGCACTGGGCTTAGGCAGCACATCGGAAGCTAAGCTGAAATAAGCTCAAGTGTCAAACTGATGCTGCCTCACTAGCACATGTACTAATAGGATGTACATCTGTTTGCTAGTGCCTACCTGATAACTAAAGTAAAAAGGCCTACGCTATTCTCTGGGTACAGTACTAAAATCCTTGTCAGACAGGGAAAGGACGCCACTGATGATCTTCGAAAAAAAAATTGAGATGTGCAATGTTATTAACTAATTCATAATACTATGACATAGTACGGAGGGCGGTAATACAAATTTGCACAACCCTCTTTAATTGTCGCTATTTTCATGGCATCGGGTAGGATAACATCAGGAATAAGTCACTTAGTACTTTAATAAATTTATTAACTGTTTCGTCATATATATTTGGTAATGAATGTAGCAGTATTACGGCAATATTACTAGCGTAGGCGATGAAATTCATTTGCGTCATAGAGTAAAACCGTTCACTGCATGCTTGTTATGCTAGACTCGTGTTATGCTAGACCGAAGTTGTTTTGTCATGAGTATTTATACAATATTTAAAATAGGTTATATATTACCTAAATTACTATATAACCCATTCCTGAAGTCATACTACATAAAAGTATTGAAAATAGAAAGGGGGTATGTGCAGATCAGTGACTGCGCGAGGGAAATTCATACATCAAGAAATACACGATAAATAATCTTTTAATTTTGAGTTATGAGGCCTACAGCAATTTGTCTTTGTCTTGGGAGCAGTTTTGTTCTCTATGCTGCAAAGCACAGGACCTTTTAGGACGGCTATGTGGTCGAAATCTCTTTGAAAGCCGTCGTCAGTAGTGTGGAGTGAGCCGTAATGGATAGGAACCCCATTCTGTTAGTATTTGTATTTAACCTTGCTTCTTGGATCAGCAAGGCTCTGTGTCTGAAGACGTCGCCGTATGTTCTTCTCTTTCGTTTGCAACATTTCGTGCGTCAAGTAACGAAGGTAGTGATACATCTATTGTCATAGTTTGAAGTCAATGTGCGTGTGGAAGGCCAGCATTTCTTGCGTCACGCCAATCGTGAAGATAAGTACATTGGTATCGTTGTCATATATAGTTTCGGAGTTGACGAACGCTTCTATTACCTGAGGTAGAGACCTATCTTGTAAGGAAACGTTCTGCCACTCGGGTAGTTGATTAGACGTCACTTTATTTCCAGTGGATTATGTAATAGGCCTGCAAGTCTGGATATTTAGAGATAGAGGCATTTCTTTGCAGCTTCCATAGCATTGTCTACCCGTACACAAGCAAATGGAACTCCTAAGTAATATTGGGCAGTATGTAATATATCTATAGGTGTGCAAGCCCGGAAGAAGGAAGGTTAGGTGATTTAGGGCATCTCCTCTTCCAAATGTGGAGCACGTCATACGAGGTTGCTCAGAAATCAGTGAGGGTTCAACGACTGTGTGATTATGGAAAGAAAAAGGGAAAAACGAAATCGGCTCGTGTGGCTGTACCAGGGCATTCCAAAGGAGAGCTCATCCTTACCCTTCTGTGTGGAATTTTACATTTGTAGGAGAGGGGAAACTTGGGTATTTCTGTAAACATGCGATTTGAGTTGTATTATATTTAGTGTGTCTGGTTTCACCAAAATTTCTGTTATAACGGGTCAGTGAATGTAACCTCTGCATACCTTATGGGAATATTTATAGGTAGCCCCTATTCTGATAACATAAAGCATTGAGAATTTTCAGTTTTATTTCGTTATAGACTTGAATATTGAGTGAAGTAAGCAAAGAGCATTGATCAGTGTCTTGAGTTTAGTCTAGCTAGAGGGCATATAAGAGGGTTAGGAACCACTTGAATGTCTCCACCTCTACCCAGGCTCAGTATTTATGCTTTTAGTGTTAAAACTTTTTGTCTATCACATGTTGACTAGTATGCATATTTATTTTTAACATCATTTAGGAAACATATACAGAAAAGAAAAAAGCAAAACGAAAAAAGAAAGAAACTGGAACTGATATAGCATTGGCGTCAGTACAAATTCAGGAAAGAAAATTTAAGTTTAAAGATATAATAATCATGTTTTTCAAAGAAAAGCAACAAAACTGAAAGGCAAAAAACTCCACTATAGGTCAACAAAATGCCAATATCGCAACATTTCAACAAAATTTTTAAAAATATTATTTATCATAAGACTTTTCAGTAAATTTTAGGAAAAGTTACCAAATTTCGTGTCAATCGGGTTAGGCTTTAAAATGTTATGAGCTGAAATGTGTGGCCGCGGGCCTACTAGCCCCCCCCCCCCCCATGTAAGATAGGGTTAAATCAACTAAAAAATGATTCCAGAATATCGAGCGATTTGGGCTTTTGTTAGTGAGGAGAGAGCTTTTTGATGAAAAGAGTAACCGTGCCGCACCATCGCAGTTCCGTAAAAGTGATAAGCACTTACTTATCAAGGTGGGCGTGCATAATAAAATAACAATAATAATTTTTTTAAACATCTGCTATTCATTCTATTCTCTGTAATTTTATATTGAACAGAATATATACATTATACAAGTTACAATATTCTCATTGTAATCGCCCGGCATATGTTGGGGACAATGAGATTCTACTGTGGATATGTAAAAAAGAATATACTTGTTCACAAAAAAATTTGTAACTTTGTTTCAAATCAGAGGACATTTTTCTAATCACATCATATTAGCATTATCTTTTTCAGAAATTGGAAAAGTGTGGCCCCTAATGTCAATTTACGACGCTTGCTGTATTAGGCCATCGTAATACTGCTTTGATGACTTCATTGCGTCCCACCCCCACCAGCCCACCTCTGATATGAAGGAAAACCATTTGAATCAGAATGTGATTTTCATACGGAGACAACGTGTACAGCCAGCTCTAGATCTACATTAATAAATGTTCAAAATGTAATCTGCAAAATAACCGTTTTAAAGTTTTAAGTCCGATTCAATTTTACTGTTGTATGTTTAATCTCCTTTTTAGAGGACCTTACAAAAGAAACGGAGGAAGAGAAGAGGCTCAGGATTGATTTTTCAGACGTCCCTCCCCACCTTTGGAAACTGTTTCCTGAGCAAGCTGCATTTGTTCCCAACATCATGAAGTTCAGCGGCTATCTTAACAGAAACTCAATTCTCAAGCTGAAAAAAGTAGAAGAGGTAAAGAAAATGATTGACTATGCAGTCAGCATGGCAGAGCTCATCGATGACAAAGAATCAATGTTTGGTATCTTTGCTCGTAAACCAGCCATGCTCTCCATCCCTCCAGGAATCCAATCTACTCTGGACCAGTTTATTGATTGTGTTGACAAACTGTTGCCCTGCTAAAAATAAGTATCGTTCCTCATGAGACACCACTCGTCACTGCTTTTACTTGGTCGCTTAACAATGGTGTCTTTTGTCCTTGTCCTTTAACTTGGTCTATTAGGCCCGCGGCTGTAAATATTGTTTAATAACTTTTGAATGGGTTTTTCGAAATTGCTGAAACTTTCTGACTTTTCCTAACTTAGTAAAAAGTCACGGCCTGTGGTCTGGTCACGTGTCCCTGATAAAAAAGTTGACCATATATGGTGGAAAATTTCAAATGGCTATAACTCGAGATGTTTTTGATGAATTTTACAACTATTTTGTAGAATGATCTAAAATTAAGTTGTTAATACATTTCAAACCAATTCATGCTAGTTAAGAGCTAATTAGCATTAACTAGTGGGTAATTATCTATTTTGATGACGTCATATTTCCAATCCTAACTTCTTGACTAGTTTGTATCTAGAAACCATAGAGATCGGTTCCAAATACATAAAAAGGGACTAAATGGCATTTAAAACAGGTACAACTACATGTTACTGGTCAAAAGAATGCATTTCGTGACACATAATCGACATCTTCTCTTTCAATTGGTTTAGCTACGATCGTTGAGACTTCTCATCTTTACTATTGGTTCCGATATTTGTCACTTATGTTTCTTAAATATTTGGAATCGTAAACTATTCTATTGCTCAAAACAGCTTTTGAGGTAAGTCTTGCTGCTTCTAATTCATGAAATAAAGCGTAACAACTTCCATTCCATTTCGATCAGACTTACGTCCGGTAAACATTTTTTGACATAACTACCTTACCTTATGATACTAATAAAAACACATATTTTACAAATAATTTCGAAATAAAACGCTTTAATTCAACGTCAAAGGTGTCGAATTATTTACAACGTGAATATCAAAGCATAAAACCACGTTTTATAGAAGTTATACAAGTTAAAACAGCCGCGGGCCTACTAGTTTGTTGTGGTTAACGAGCAATGTATTTACTTTCATGACAAACTAGAGACAAATAAGGAAATAATCTACAGGACCGAAATCCTAATTTTAGGAACAACCTGTACCTATAAATAGTCGAAGAACATTATTTCTGATAAATTTGATGGAAAGTCTTTTTGCCGCTAAAACATTTGCAGAAAAGAAAACTTAAAATTGCACTCCCCTTAACTCGATGAAACGCCTTACTAAGAAACTAGAGGATCTGGGATCTGAGATTTCGTGTAAGAACTTAAAATTTAACAAGTACTAATGGAAATGAAACGTTAGTGGCTGTATGTTCTTTGGATTAGTGAGATGCGATCGATAGAGCAACCTAGCTACGGGCACGAAACTTCATTGACAATATTTCGTCTAACAGACTTTTTTAGGTTACTACTGAAAACTGGCTCAACTTTAGAACTGACCCGAAGAAGTCTGTTAGACGAAACCTTGTCGATGAAGTTTCCACATTTGGCGTTTTACTTGTTATCCACTAGATTAGTTGCATAACAAAGCGTTGCAGTTTGCAGACATATGTAATAAAGTCTTTCAAAAGTCAGTCCTTTTGCAAATGTGAAGGCTTATACACTTTTCACCCTGAATGTACGCATAAGATGGTGAGAAAGGCATTTGATATGAGGTTGGACCATTGCCATCAAAGTTTATACATTGTGCAAGTGATCGTTCTTACATCATCGGTAAATTATAAATAAATCCTGCCATCTTCTGACTTCTATTTTTTTACCAAACAGATTTGAATTAAATTAAGTTCAATTTAATGATGAAATTGTTTTGCTTTTGACCCATAATGTTTTATGTCTACTTGTTCCTAGCAAGTCTTGCAACAAACTGAAACATTTTTTAACAAAACTTTGGCTTAATTTGGTTAAAGTAATGGAAAGATCAAATAAAGGGGCAGCAATTTATGCCCTTTAATTGGACACAATATTCAAACTTACGTAAGCATTTAGAAAATTCTGAGATGACTGATGCAAGACTAAAAATTTACAATTATTCATAACTTTATTTTCATAAAAAATTGCACATTTGTTGATTAAAAATTGTTGTGATAGTGGTGAAATAAAATCACTTTATCTTTAGGCTTCTCTAGAAGCAACATAGACTTCAAAATGCAGAATAAAATTGCACTGTTTAAATAAAAGAGTAATTAAATAAGTGTTGCATAATACTTAAGGGAGCTTAGACTTAATCAGCTGAAAAATTGAATTTACAACAATCATCTTGATGTAGTGCATTTATCTAAACTTTTCTTTTGGTAAATGTATAACCCCTAGGCTAATGAGCAAAGCGTAGTATACAAGCATTATTGACAAGACGGCGCTTTGACAAAGTATAATTAAGTCCAATAACACTACTTTACAGCATCTACGTCGTCAGTAACGATATCAATCTTTTGATTTTTTACATCAATCTACTGGAGCTAATTAGCTAAAGATATTTGACAAATGGCTACACGAGACAGGGGGGGTGGGGGGACTGGGTTCGTGTCTCTTTCTGTTTTCAGCAGAGACCCATGTATCTTCCCCCACTAACCCCCCCCCCCCCCCCCCCCCCCGCGCCACCGCCAACGGTTGCGCTCGCTCGGGAAAATGTTTGTACTTGCTTGGTCTGGATTTTGTTCAGTAGTGACCTCAGTCCAACTCCACAAATTTCATATCCAGATACGTCTCTGCTTCCAGCTTCAACAAACGCTACTCGCCCATATACTTCTTATGGACAATCCATTTCCACCGTCCCACATTTCTTGAACATTCTCACGACTTCTAACGTCACGAGAATAGAAAGCAAGTCT
>JAAAKM020073195.1:88200928-88215941 GCA_010016025.2 Alatinidae sp. Z8VKAUB7J3
TACGTCTCTGCTTCCAGCTTCAACAAACGCTATTCTCCCATATACTTCTTATAGACAATCCATTTCCACCGTCCCACATTTCTTGAACATTCTCACGACTTCTAACGTCACGAGAATAGAAAGCAAGTCTACAGATCCAGGATTTGTACAGCTCAGTAGTGATCTCAGTCCAACTCCACAAATTTCATATCCAGATACGTCTCTGCTTCCAGCTTCAACAAACGCTATTCTCCCATATACTTCTTATAGACAATCCATTTCCACCGTCCCACTTTTCTGGAACACACTTAACACTTCTATCGTCACGAGAACTGAAAGTATTTTTACAGATCCCGGGTTTGTACAGCTCAGTAGTGACCTCAGTCCAATTCTACAAATTTCATATCCAGATACGTCTCTGCTTGCATCTTCAACAAACCCTACTCTGCCATATACTACTTATAGACAATCCATTTCCACCGTCCCACATTACTTGAACATTCTCACGACGTCTGCTGTTACGAGAACAGAACGTAACTCTACTAATCCAGGATTTGTACAGCTCAGTAGCGACCTCAGTCCTACTCCACAAATTTCATATCCAGATACGTCTCTGCTTCCATCTTCAACAAACGCTACTGTGCCATATATTACTTATACACAGTCCATGTCCATCGTCCCTCGTTCCTTGAACGTTCTCACGGCTTCTATCGTTACGAGAGCAGAAAGTAATTCTACAGCATCAGGATTTATACAACTCTATACTGACCTTAGTCCATCTCCACAAATTTCATATCCAGATACGTCTCTATTGCCATCTTCAACAAACCCTTCTCTGCCATATTATACTTATGCAAATTTTACAGTCAGTGTCCAGCAAAGCTTAAACACGGCCACTGTCTCAACCACCATGAGCTTAGAACGTGCGTCATCAGTAACGAGATTGCAACAACGCAAAAGCGAGTTCAGCCAATCTCCACAAATTTCGCTACCAGATACTTCTTTGGTGCCCTCTACGTCCAATATTTCGTTACCATTTGATACCTATGCACATTCCGCCATTTTGGAGAAACTTTAAGATGTCATTATGTTGGCCATCGTGGAGAAAGTTTAAAAGGCCATTACATTAGCCTTGTTTGATAAAGTTTAAAAGGCCATTACATTGGCCTTGTTTGAGAAAGTTTAAAAGACCGTTACGTTGGCCATTTTGGAGAAAGTTTAAAAGGCCATTACGTTGGCCATTTTGAAAAAAACTTTTAAGATGTCATTATGTTGGCCATCGTGGAGAAAGTTTAAAATGTCATTACGTTGGCCGTCTTGGAGAAAGTTCAAAAGGCCATTACGTTGGCCATCTTGGAGAAAACTTACAGTCCCATTACGTTGGTCTTGTTGGAGAAAGTTTAGAATGTCATTACGTTGGCCATTTTGGAGAAAGTTTAAAACGCCATACAGCCTTGTTGAAGAAAGTCCTGGTCATGTTAGGTGGTATCACATCTGTCAGGTGATGTCAGGTACATGCTACCTTAGCAAGGACATTTAAACCAATCTAACAGAGGGGAGGGTGGGCATATTGCAGTAACGACGTTTGGCATATGCTACCAGCATCTTCCATACCACTCCTGGTTGTGCCGATAGCCTGATGATTCAGTTTCTGTAGATTCATATCCTGTTTGTCTTGAGTCGAGAATATCATATGGTAAGTAAGGTCGTCACCGCCTCTTGGTTACCCCGAAAGTTCCTGAGTTCTTGATGAATTCCAAATCATGGGATTTCTTGGAAGATAAGAGATTGCCCTGAAATGCTTATTTCTGGAATACTCATTCGATTTTGAAAGCGTTGTGGGGCGGATCATTTTCTGTGGTCCATTTCAGTGTAATTTGGCCATCGTCGTACAAAAAAGAAAGAGATGCCTAAAAGTAAACGCTATTGTGAGAATGAACACCTTGACGTACATTGCCTTCAGAATTGCCATTTTTAGTAGTACAATAGCTTATCATTTGGTAGATTTCCTAGGTTGACATCGTAACCTGTATGTTTTAAGAGGTTGGGTTAGGCTTTTATATGCCTAGACACTGAACTTGCAGATATAAGATTTCTGAAGAAGCCGTACCCCCTTTCATGTATACAAAGAACTGAATAAACAAATGGAGTAATAGATGATAATAATGGAAAATGTGAAAGAAGAAGTGTGAGGAATATGGCTTTTTATGCAGTAACTCGCCCGTCTTCTATACGTTAACATTTACCATAATTTAGACATTGAATTTACTAAGGACAAGTACCGAACACTGTGCACAGAGAACTGAAAGTATACTCGTAGACACATGTACCAAGTAGTATACTCGTAAACGTCAAAAGATTGGAGTATCAAAATATGCCTCATTAGACTATTTTAAACGCTTTGTGCACCATGGAATAAACGAATCTAGTGTATGTAAACTATGTCAATTATGCATTATTAGCCTATTTTGAACGCTTTGTGCACCATGAAATGTTCGCATCTAGTGTATGCAAATTATGTCAAATATGCATTATTAGCATATTTTGAACGCTTTGTGCACCATGAAATGTACGCTTCTAGTGTATGTAAACTATGTCAGATATGCCCTACTTGCCTGTTTTGAACACTTTGTGCAATATGGAATCTACATATCCAGGGTATGCAAACTATGTCAAATATACCTTATTAGCCTATTTTGAATGCTTTCTACACCATGGAATGTACGCATCAAGTGTATGCAAACTATGTCAAATATGCCTTATTAGCCTATCTTCTACGCTTTGTGCAGCATGGAATGTACGCTTCTATTGTATGTAAACTATGTCAGATATGCCCCACTTGCCTGTTTTGAACACTTTGTGCAATATGGAATGTACGTATCTAATGTATGCAAGCTATGTCAAATATGCTTTATTAGCCTATTTTGAACGCTTTGTGCACCATAAAATGTACGCATCTAATTTATACAAACTATGTCAAATATGCCACATTAAACTATTTTAAAGGCTTTGTGCACCATGGAATGTACGCATCTAGCGTATGCAAACTATGTCAAATATGCCTCATTAGACTATTTTAATCGCTTTATGCAACATGGAATGTACGTATCCAGTGTATGAAAACTGTGTCAAATATGCCTTATTAGCCTATTTTGAACGCTTTGTGCACCATGCAATGTACGCATCTAGTTTATGCAAACTGTGACAAATATGCCTTATGAGCCTATTTTAAACGCTTTGTGCACCATGGAATATACGCATCTAGTGTATGCAAACTATGCCAAATATGCAATATTAGCTTGTTTTAAACGCTTTGTGCAGCATGGAATGTACGTATCTAGTGTATGCAAACTATGTCAAATATGCCTTATGAGCCTGTTTTAAACGCTTTGTAAGCCATTGAATGTACGCATCTCGTGTATGTAAACTATGTCAAATATGCATTATTTGTCTATTTCGAACGCTTTGTGCACCATGCAATGTACGCATCTAGTGTATGCAAACTGTGTCAAATATGGCTTATTAGCCTATTTTGAACGCTTTGTGCACGATGGAATGTACATATCTGGTGTATGCAAACTATGTCAAATATGCCTTATTAGCCTTTTTTTAACGCTTTGTGCACCATGGAATGTACGCATCTAGTGTATGCAAACTATGTCAAATATGCCTTAACGAAGATGCGTTTCATATGAGCATCCTATGGTGCCTTATACCTCCTACAAGATTTTGCATGCGAACTTCAGAACTACTACTAACAAAAGCAGCGACGGGAGAGGGTAAGGCGGATTGGGGGGGGGGGGAGGAGCAAGTAGGCTGGGTTCAAATTTACATTTTTACATTCAACTAAGGTGCCTTTGGTCATTCTGTGGAAAAGGGTGTTTCTTGTTTGTTGATATGCATATTATACTGCGAGTGTGACACAATGTCTGTCACAATCAATTTCAATTTTGATAAATGTGAAAAGTTGTCACGGAAAAACTTGAGATTTGGCAAATCTTGGGGGCATGGCCCCCTCTGCCCCTGTTCCCCCGTCCCCCTTGCCGAAAAGTCCTGCCCCATCGGATAACCGCCACTTCGACAGCTTAAAAAGACAAGGGGACTTATAAAAGCTAAGTCATTGTAACGACTCAGTATTCCGTATGGTACAATCGAAAGAGTATCTTGCATTTCGTAACTCACTAACATGATGAAGAATGGTTGAACCCCCTGGATTGGCATCTGTCGTAAAGGAAAATACAATAAGTCATTGCGTATGTGATAATTTTAAACAGAGTATATTAACACTTCTGTGGAAACTACTAGAAAATTCGTCGGTTTTTGTATGCCGATAAGAGGTGTCTGAATGGTTTGTTTCCATGTGAAAGTTTCTATAAATGGTTGGTTCACGTGTTGATCATTGAAACGATGACGGAGTAGCGATGAAACAAGAATACGATTTTGGTTCAGGAAGGTGGGTTGACTGGTGATAGCGCAAGAGAGGGGGCTAGGGACTTCAGTTCCTTCATTTTAGGGGTGGTGTCACTAAATAGAAAAGGGCAGGGACTTTTTAATAGTTGAGATTTGGAATGATTTATCTCTTCTTGCTTGTTTTAAAGTCTTTCTTGTTTTAGAGTCTTTCTTGTTGTAGCGTCTAGACCTTTGTTCTCTTTGCCAAAGAAACAATACTGTATCATAAAACGGTGGTGCTGAAGACGCACGCCTTTCCTGACCCCGTCATTACACTTCTGTGCCACAAAATGTCTTTTTCTGGTCATGTTGGTTGTTGAGGGGGCCTAGTGGCGATCCCTTCGACTTTTTGAACCAACTGATGTGTTTCTTTGGCACAGAGGACGAAAAACCAGCAAAGACTCCTGTGGCTTAGTCCTTAGCCTTGTGATTAGTGACCAGTTTGTACGTTAATATAATATTGACAAATTATTCAGTTTTCATGCCCAGTGCGTTGGAATGGTATTATTCGTCATTTATTGATCGGAACTGACTAAAACTCCATATTATTCTGCTACTCATTCCCTGGTCTCTTTCTACTCACTGACCTTCAGGTCAAATACGATACAAATTTATCCTAACATGGGCGTGACTTACACTACGTCACTAATGCCCAGACTACTTCCAGAGCAGATTGCGACACTTTAAGGGAACATCAAGAAGTAATGACATTTGACGTAAACATTTTAAGATGATTTTATCAATTGAGCACAGGTAAGTTGCAACTTGTTTTGTCTGCATTGGCATCTCTAAACACTCTCGCCTCCATCCTAATGTATAACAGCCAAAAACAATTTGTACCGAAGCTAGCGTCACTGCAACGAGTCTTTCTCTTGATTGTATTTGTAATGCATTTTAATCGATTGGCTATTGTTAAGCAACGATAACGTACGTTTTATGTACTTTAATCTCTCGCATGTTTATATATCATATTTTTGCTAATTAATTATCCGATGGTGATCATGTTAAAGAGAATCGATAAGAAAAGTTATTTGTTCATGAGTTGCCTGCTTGATTGTCATATTTAAGTCCTTTATTAACAAAAACCAAATACATTTTTACAACTATAAATACATTGACAGAATTAAGTGAGGCTTGGAAGTGAAGTGTATCTCCTCTGCTTACCCTTCTCACGTGTACTACTTTGGATCTAGAATCTATATCAATGCAGAGCTGTACAGTAAGAAATGAACAGAGTGGAAAACAATGAAACCACACCTGGGGATTTCTTTCTAACTATATACGTTATATATTTATATATATATAAATATGTATATGTCTGGTACTAATGAAGGCTCAAAGCCGAAACACAATAAATATCAATAAATTGATTCCCCGTACCCACTGACTGGAGGAGAATTCGGGAAAGACTGACACTAAAAATCTCCACCTTAGCTTTATTGAGCCTTGATGGCTCAATGGTTGAGGCTTTGGTTTAGTAACCATGAGGTCGTGGGCTAGAATCCGGTCAGCGCCGTTAAATTGCAGGCTATTGTGGTAATACTCCACTCTTTGAGAATTATATATAATTGCAATGTGTCTGCCGAGAATATATATATATATATATATATATATATATATATATATAAAACTAAAATGCCTAATGGCTATACGCGAGCTTTCGGATAAGTAAAATCCTTTGTCGAGCTTACAGAGGGTGGAGTTTTCATGAGTTTATATTTGAGAAAAACAGCAATGCTAAAAATTTGGAAACATAAAAGCAGGGAACAAAGTTTGGAAACTATGGGCTCATGCCATGTGCCTATCGTGTTTCTAGACCTAAGGGATTTTACTTAATAATGCTCTTTACCGATTTCTCCGTTTTAGTGTTGCTAGAACTTTGATACCGTAACTTTGCTTGCATGTAATAACACGATCGCTTGTACGGCGAGTGTCACAATCCTTCAAATTACCTTCCTTTAGCAGGGGTTAAAGACAACTTTGCACCCATCTCTTGACCAGTCTTATCGAGCGAGTGTTCTCTTCTAAAGCCAAACGCACAACCTTCAGGTTATAATCGCACTTTTCAACCACAAGTTTTCTAACGTTCGATTGAAGTACTGTGAATGCCTGATGCCTTGTTGCTCATATGTTTAAGAGCTCCCTCCACTTCCTGTGAGTTGGTTCTTGATATGGGAAACATCCTATACTAGCTTCCCTCGGCTGGTACTGGGCTTGAGGATCTCGGTACAATACTTTTACACACATTTTACAATTACTCCTGTCTCTGTTAGAGTAGTCCCACATTTGTTGTTGGGATATCTTCGTAATTACAAAAGTGGTATAAAATCATTTGCTACAGTTTACAATTGACTCCCTAATAAACCGTGTAAAATGTGAAACGTTTTCTTTGACTCTTCTTCATGAACTGGACTAGCCTGTTTCTCAGAGAATAACAACCATACAGCTACAGTCTAGTCTGTTCCATCTACTTTTGCTTCATGGTATGCTACGGGAATCAATAAACTTTTCAATATTGCAAGTGATAGGGGTTGAGAGACAGAAACAACCTTGCGGCCGATTGGGAAAGGATTTAGGGTCTCTTTTATTCAAATAGAGTGAATTTTCTTCTTGCTCTTAGTTTATCAGACTCACACATCAGACTAACCATAACACCCACTTGTCACGGACCACGGAGCAGCTTTGAAAGGGGGAGCAAACGAAAAGAACTGGGGATGAGGGGGGGCAAGCCCCGAAATTTTTGCATTTCCTTCAATCTGAGACTTGTTAAATGCTTAATTTATCAATGAAAAATAAGGATTATCGACCAGCTCCGCGGTCCCTGCTTATGTACAACATCGTGAAAGTAAGGGTAGACGAGTTTTCAGACACTTAATACCTGTTTAATATAGAAACTAATTGTCAGAATTACTTACTGTAGCTTGTGGTTCAAAGAACGCGGCCATTGGCTTTGACAATACATCCGGAAGCTAATAATAACAAGCACCTTAAAAACGACAAGCACTTATGGCTACGAGTACAAGTACTTACTTCTTTTTAGAAATGTCGAGGTCTTTATTGTGGTGCTTTAATGCTTTATCAGCCTTTTCCATATCAAGCAAGGCGTTCCCCATACATGAATGTAAATTTGCAACGATCTCCGTTTTGTTATCTGAATGGCAAAGTGTAAATAATGGCAAAGTGTAAATAATACTCTTACCAGTTATTTCGAGTTCCATAATTGAGGATTCGAAGAAAAATATTCAATAAGCATCAGTTCCTCTTCTCTGCTCCACTTAACTTTAGAAACTTTACATGCCATGTTGTACGGTAACCGTCCATGCTAATGAATACTCCACAGAATCATGGCAGTACAATTCTGCAACATTATTGTCTAATTGCCAGTATATTTACAGAAAATTACATGACTTAAAATTACGTGGTCATATGTTGCACAATAAAGATGATTTTATTGCAATAGTGCAATACTACTACGATTACCCTTGCCCATGTCACGGTTTTATAATGCAGTAGGCGTCCGTCCCATTTACCGTGCATAAACAGGTTGAACTTGTGTATCCTTCAAAGCACTTTTCCAGCTTTTTCGAAAATCTGTTTACGTTGTAGGCATATATTACATCTAACAGCAAACGTGAACATTTGCTATAACATTGTCCTCGTAGTGTTTTTACCTACGGGAATCTAGAGGAGTGAATATGTCGCAACTTCCTCAGCATACCTTCAAGAATAATAGCATAGCATAGCATTACTTAAGTGATGTACGTGTTTCACAAATTAATCATTTGTAGGAGGTGTAACATTTTAATGTGAGGGCAATTAGCTTACCACAAAGCCGTATCCCACCAGTTTGGGAAACGCAGTTTTTGCATAATAGCACATAATCTTTGAAATTGAAAATCCCTCACTAGAATGAATCTGACCTGATGCTCAAGGATGCATGCGTAACTTTCGGAGGGCTGCTATGACAAGGACACAAGTCAAAGGGAAAAGTTGTTGGCGGGAAAGAGCTCCATTTCCAAATATGGCAGGTTGCCAACAACTTCGAGAACAACTTTGGCTTGATTCCTTTTTAGCAACTTTGATGGGGTTACACACGGACAACTTTGCCGACAACCGAGTTTGCCAACCAAGTTGCCGTTGAAGTTGTTCGTGTGTGCCTAACTTAAGTTTATGGCTAAGCAAGTGGACCCGGCAGGCAGGCACTATTTTATCCTCTACAAAAGTTTTAACAAGTATTTCTACTTCTTCTTATTATTGTTTTATCGTACCTTGTCTGCTTCCCTGGTGAAGAACTGAATAAATGTCCTAAAGAGAGAGAACATAATTGCTGCTGACCACTTATCGGGCTTCAGCAGTTCACAAGCCAATCTGAGAGTTTCATCAGCATATTTTCATTATTTTCATTAGCATCTTGCGGTTCTCTCTACTGTTATTCGAGGTGAGTGAGACTGCGCATCATGGGACCAAGCTTTTTGTTCGAGATGGAGAAAAGTTCGAGATAGAGGGTAGTCGAGATAGAGAGAGTCCACTGTACTTTAGAAACGGTTAAGCAAAGCAAATCCGCAAAGCAAATCCGCGTATTTCCCAGCCGTTGTTTTGTTGACGTTTTTGAGGTTAATAATGTAGTCAAAACATTTTCTAAAGAGTACTGTTCCTCTTACGACAGTTAACATTTCAATACAGAATGTGTTTGGTGGATGGCAGTTTCTTACCATTGCTTGCCAGAGCGTTGTAGTCCCTGCTGACTTCTTTTTCCCTAAAAGTGTAAAACAGGTGATATTAACACTTCCGCTGACATTTTCAAGTTGACTGAGATGATTTTGTACAATTTTCGTCCTTATTTTGCTGACTGCAATCGTTATCATTAGGCAAACAATACAGACTTAATTGATAAGATAACCTAATCAACTGTATGAGTTTTCACAATACAACTCAAGATCTACATTTTTTCTATGCTAACAAATTATCTCAACGACAACTTCTTTTAGAATAAGTATATACTTTATCTTGTATTTTGTATGCATACCACCCAAATTGTCTGTTTTATTAAGAAAGTCTTATTTAAAAGATAACTTTAAAATCCTATATATCTTAGAAAGAATGTATTAACTTCAGTGTCAGTAAGTGTCAGGATTACGTGTGTCTATCAGGTCAATGGTTGCAAATATTAACTCAGCTGATGAAGTACTTTGACTTTCAAGAAATCGTTACTGTTTTGCCCCCTGGCAATTCCATCTGTTTTTATATATGTGTTATGTCTTCTTATCAAGGTTTAATGTTGGGAAAACTTAGTGTTCCAAACGAATGACCGTGATGAATATTGCCTGTATTCGAGGCATAGATTTACATTTTTAAAGGTAGCGCTGTACATGTGTTGTCAAAAATCGTTTAATGCCATTAAAAGTACCGCAGTGTATAAGAAAATTACAAGGCAAATAGTGCAAGAATTGGTGGAAATTCACAGCTTTGTTTTGCCCATAAGAGTATGGGGACAACAGACAAATAAACAACAGCTTTCAAACATTTTGTTGTGTGGGCAACATAGGGGGCTAGGAACTTCGTGCCAAGCTCCTGCTTCGTACCCTATTGGTTAGAAAACGCCTACTGCACTGCTTAGAAATATAACACTTGCAAAGCATTATTGGGCTTTTCATATGTATGTTTACTCTCAGTCCGTTTGTTATGTTTCAGGTCCTTTCGCGAGTATAAAGAGGGACTACAACCCCTATTATCTAAACATATGGTTACCTGTCTACTTTTCCTTTTTGTGATCATTACAAAAACAGTCCTGCAACAACTGGTGCTTGTACATTTCTTATTTTTGTAAACTGTATATAATCTCTGCTGGTGAAATTTATGCATATCTTCGTCAGTCTCTTTGGGAGCAAATGACACTAGAAATCTTACTACAAAGTACTACAAAGTGAACTAACACTTTCAGGCTACTTACTTGGAACCACCTGCTCAGGAAAAACCTTCCTGCCTGGTTCTGATAGGGATATCCCAGCTGCCTTAAATGACCTTTTCATCGTTTGTATCTAAAGGGGGTAAAAGGATGCTAAGACATGAAAATTAATAGTACGCAAAAGACGATAAAATATTGCTAATAAATAAACCAGTCTTTAATTATGTTCATATACTTTATAACACATTTTCTGCCTACAACATATGTTGATTTACTTTCAGAAAGAGACTACTACACTGCAGCAAAATAGAGGCAGAGAGCCAATAGGAAACAAGGAGAGGGCACAGATTCACATAACGTTAAGGGAGGCTGGGGTAAGATGGGCATTGGGGTAAGATGGGCACCCCTTCAAAAACAATATCAGCAATGATTTTCCTGTTATCATGTTGCTTGTGGAAAATTGTTGAAGTACCTTTGTTCTACTGCCATTGTTGTTTGCAGTAGATCATTCATCATGGTCAAAATATTTAGGAAAATGCAAATTTGCAGGTAAAAAGTAAAAATGTCTATATGAACGGAATTTTCTCTGCTAGTCACCACTGTAAACCTAGCAGAAGGGAACATGTATTCAGCAGAACTCTGACAGTTGCCCTCTCTGCATGTAAAGTTAGAGACCTGTGGATGTAATACAAACTAGGGAAAAAATGGGTGGAACTCAGAAATATCATTTGGGGTAAGATGGGCATCTTGGTTCGGGGTAAGATGGGCATCTTGGTTTGGGGTAAGATGGGCATCTTGGTTTGGGGTAAGATGGGCATGTGACCATTCTGCCCCTAACTACCATAAGAACAAGCATTGTCAATTTCTGATTAAAATTAATACCACAAGTAATAGAAAAGTGAGTTGCAATTTACTTATCTATTACTTGTGGTGTTAAATTATAAAAGAAAATGAAAATACTTGTTCTCATGTTCTTATTGTTGACATGTTTTTTGATAACTTGCCAACCAAATGGGCAAGTACAACTTTAGTCCTTGCAGAATTTATAATGTGGATGAAACTGGCTGCACAAATACCACAGCAGTAGTTGCAGCTAAGGGACAGAAGCAAGTTGGCAGCATATCAGCTGAGAGAGGTTGCCTTGAGACTGTTGTTTATGCTCTCTCTAGTGACACCTCCCTGGTGCATGCACATAGCAGTGACACCTCCCTGATGTATGCACATGGCCGTCAGACCTCCCTGGTGTATACACACAGCAGTCAGACCTTTATGATGTATGCACGTAGCAGTCAGACCTCATTGATGCTTGCACGTAGCAGTCAGACCTCTTTGATGCTTGCACGTAGCAGTCAGACTTGTCTGATGAGGCAGATAAAATTGAGACATGGGGTAATAGGGGGTCCAACTTACAGCTCGGCGTCCAACAGAAAGTTTCATGTTCATTGTTTCTCTTACGTCAAAATGACAAAACCAAACAAAAGGATAAAGAAATATCGTCTTCGTTTATTCTCACGTTGATCATATTTTCATTATACACGTGGTAAGCAATTCTGGACTCTTTACTGACTCGTTTAATATCGATGAAGTGAAATAACACCAATTGGTTATGGATTCAGAGAAGTACTAACAAATTTTCGTAGCTCGAGGGTGGTAAAATACCTTTCGAGGTTGAAAATCCCTATTCTAAATCATGGTAACTACTACCACGAAGGATTCGCGCGAAAAGTGATTCGAGACAAATGATTGGTTCATAGCAAGCAATTGGTTGACTCTTTGGGAACGGTCAATTTGGCCACAGAGGTTTAGGAGCACTGCTTTTAAAGACAAGTGTGTTTTTTTCCTGCCAGATCTAGATCATCCAGGCGATCCCGAAGGCGTGTGCGAAATTTAAGTGGTTATCGTTTTGATCTAGTTAGATTGAGTAACATGTATGAAACTAAAAACGATAAACGACAACCGATGTGTGCAATGTTGGCACCGTGTTGTGACTCATAAAGAGTGCAAGGCGACAGATAATATGTGAAACACACGGTATATGTACATCGGAATCGGCGATAGAACAAAGTGTTTAGTTTGCTTACGAATTTCTTAGAAATTAAGTGAAAAACCATTAAGTAGGCCTAAGTCAAAAAGAGGAACGCATAAATGCATACCGAAAGTCAAGGTGTTATTTTTAATAATTGATAGTTTTAGTCTTAGCTACCCTGATTTCTGATTAAAAGTGTCATGTGACTAGCATTTGATAATGTTTTTCTATGAAATTTTATGTCGTCCCTTGCTGTCTTTGCCATCTACTTTTTCAACGGTTATTTTGAGAAATGAACTGACTGGCCATCGTATCTCGTTGTTGTTATTGGCCTATTCTCGTTTCTCGCCTCTTATGGTTAGCCCCTCAACAATGGGGCTCCAATCCTGCCACGAACCTGTTCATTGTATGCCTTGCCAGCAAACCTGTATTACCCAGAGACAGCGAGAATTTTGCAGGTGACCGCTCGGACAGGATTACTGTATCAATTTTTACGCGACATAGACGCCAACCTCTGAGTTGATGTGGTGTTTTTTATTGCAGTATTGAGAGGTTCGCGTTTTGTTGTTTTTTTCAATGTCACGGCCTTTTACGTATCTGCCAATGCCTCCCTCGTTTATCGATAATTTGGTCTACAAGAGCTAGCTTCCTGGCTCCATATATCGAGTTAGTCCACATTTGCATATTATAGGTCTTCTGTTTGGCATGCCACCAGTTTGCTATTTGACAACCTTTTCTGTGATGGCACTCGCAAAATTTAGAGACAGTGTTTCGGTTTCATGATTTGGTCTGTTGATAACCCGAAAATATGTCACGTGACATGTTTCCAGGGTATGAAGTACCGATTATGTGCGAATTTTTGAAGGCAGTCATTCTTACGAGGAAATCAATGTATTTACAGGCACAGATATGATTGGATTAAATGATTTAATACTTACAATTTATCGTAAAATAGGAAATCAGGCCGAAGTAGACTATCCGTAGACCATTTTAAGGTGCACGTTTTCTTCTCTTTGTATTTAAAACATTCTAACTCTTAAACAGCGTTGATGGAAAATTTCAGATATCCTAGCAGGGTAACTTCCCCAAGTGCGGCTAAGATGACAAGAGAGAGGTGTCTTCTCTAGAGCGGAAAGAAGCTTTGTCAATCTTTTTAACATAAGTAATAATTGGAAATTCTAAACCGTCGTTAATAAAGGAGTTTAAGCCTTACGTAACAAAATTACTCCTTTTCTTGGAAATTACACTATGGGTTAAGTGCTGCTTTTCGAAAGACTGCATCGTTGTGAAGCACGCGAATCTAATGCGACGGGAGGAAACTGGACATTCGCCTAACCCAATACACTCTTTTTGCCGTATAGGCATAACGTTTATAAGCTCATATGCTTAAAAAAACAAGCATATACTAAGCATATTTCCCAGCCTTGGAATTTTCCCCTCACTTCCATTTCTTCCCAAATCAAGTGTAAAAACTAGTGGACGAGGTTGAGTGATAAGAAACAGCATTTTTGCATGAAATAACCTTTTAAACTACAATATGTACAAGGAAATGGAACAAAATGTTTCGAATTTTAAAGAGTTGCAGTGTTAATGTCAAACCCAATATCAGATCATGAAATGAACTTTAACCACCATTCTCACTGCGTAGCAATTCTGGCTCGTTTTATGAATAGACCTTAGAATCAGTGGCGAAGGCAGGCGTCCTGCCACTCATGCTGGGCAGGAAATGGGTTTTCAAATTAGCAATAAATCTGAAAATCAAATACGTGGCGAAGTAAATTCTGCCTCTTCTTTGGTTAAGGGCAAGAAGAACCGAACTCTAAATTTATTGTTTTCACATTCTGACTAAGTTGCTTTCCCAGTACTTACTTGGCGACAATGACCTAATGAGGAATGCATAAGAAATGTACTTTTTCTTGAGTAATTTGCTAGTAAATAGGGCTGGAACTTTTTAGGAAAAAGAGCACGAATGCTGTGATGCCCGAAACCTTAACAGCAGTTGTAAGGTGCATACACTTTTGTTCACAAGAAACCAGTCTATAAGAATCTTAAGGCTCAGATTTGGGAAAATTTAAGAAACTCTTAAGAAACGTAGGCAGCCTGAAGCAGGCACGGAGCTAGGGGTTAAGGGGGGCATTGCCCCTCCAAAGCTGATTTCTTGCCCCAAATTGCCCCCCGTACAGTTTCTTGACATCCCCAGAAAATCCTCAGATTTGTTGTCGTAATGAAATTTTCTTCAGAAATATTGATTTTGGCATTGTCGTAATGATTCATCCTTGCTCTATATTTCCAAATTGTTTGTCAGTTCGGTCGGCCAAATGAGAGATGAGTAATTTCCCGTTGGCAAATAGGACATAAGGAGAAGAAAAAAATTGAGAATTATTTTCTTTGCCCCTCCTGACCAATGGAGCTGGCTCCGTGCTTGGCCTGAAGTAACCCAAAAGTTAAGAAACATTTATGAAAATTACGGGTAGATATATTATTTTCCTGCAACAGTCCATATATGTTATCTTGAAAAACACAAAACAATATGTACACTTTTAAAAATTGTAGATGACTAAATCTGTAATTAAATCTGTAACGGAGGCAGTAGCCTATTGAACGATCTATTATTATACACAACATACACCTTTGCACTTAATCGTACATACCAC
>JAAAKM020073195.1:88215951-88258561 GCA_010016025.2 Alatinidae sp. Z8VKAUB7J3
ACATTTTACTTTTTATACGTTAAAATGGTATTTTGTGACTGCATATAACAGTCTCACATGATATTTAAGGAAGTACTTCTTAAGAAACTTTGAGGGCTAAAACTGGATAAATTAAGAAACATTTTAGGCTGAAATTGGTAACTTTTTTAAGAAACTCGAGGCTCAAGCCGTTGCTTAGGTTTCTTATAAAAAACGTGTAGATGTAGAAACGATTCAATTTGATATTTTCGCCTAAAAATTTTTATTGAGAAGTTACTTGATAAAGTGTAGGCCTATCTTTCTGATGTCCATTTTGCCAACGTAATATTTTTTTCATAAGCAACGCTATTTTCAGGGTCAGGGCTAAGGTTGCTAAGGGTATGATACACTTTCAGGGCTAAAGTTGCTTAACAGGTTGCTAACCTGCAAATGTATGGTGGGTTTAAGGAAGTTTACCAGAAGTACCGAATTTGAACCAGTAGGATCTTCAGTTCTCATTTTACTCGACAAAGTGGGTTTTCTTTTGCTATCAGTGACGCTTTGACTATAGGCATAAATTACCAATTTCCTTTTCAGTAACTTTACGTTTGTAGAAAAGTCTTCTGATTGGTTGAAAGTGATGGCATGTGATCACTTTCATTCAACCAAAATTGATTTCACGGTCCTCCTGGTTTAAATTCTGGCACTTTTGGTACATTTCTGATACCTGCCATCCAGGGGCGAATCTAGAGCAAAATCTGGAGGGCAATGTGACAAGGGCACCAATGATGGACAAAATTGACAAATTTATTTTAAAAATAGAGTGAAAACAGGAGAAAACAAGGAATGCGATCACCATAAAAAATCTTGGGGGTTCTGGGGTTCCCCCAACCCTCTGGATCTGCCAGTGCCACCATCTATGCGCATGCCCATTGACAGTGCATAAGCACATTGGTCCAAAATGGCCATATTTATGTCTTTTATCTTCTAAAATGACCATGGTATTTATGGATCATATTCGCCACCTTGCATTAGTAGTTTACTTTTCCCTAAGGTTTTTGCGCTTCTGATATTGATACCGAGCGTTTTCATCCTAGCCACCATAAATAAGTTGTCAAAACCTAAAGCCAGCAGAAATCACTATGAATAAATGGAACATACACAGACATAAATTACAATTAACAATAAAAAAAACTTGAAGCGCTCATAAATTAACTTAAACAATCGTGGTATTGCCATCCCTGAAACCCCCCAAGAGACAGGAGTGTCATTTGCGTTTTGTTGAGCTCCTTAATAAATGGCTTGGGTTAAAATTTTGCTATGCGAAGAGTTTTTATGGCACTTGGTATTAACCAAGTGACATATAGCGATCGCAAATTATGTCGGTCTGTCTGTCTGTCGGTCTGCCTGTCTGTCCGTCCCGGTTTTGCTACTTCAGGCACTTCCAGGCAAGCTAGGACGACGAAACTTGGTATGTGTATGAGTGACCGGACCAGATTAAATTAGAAATAGTCCTTTTCCCGATTTGACCATCTGGGAGGAGTGGGGGCCGGTTAATTCGGAAAAAATAGAAAAAATGAAGTATTTTTAACTTACGACGGGTGATGGGGTGACGGGGTTAATGAAATTTGATGTTTGGAAGGATAACGTGTCTCAGAGCTCTTATTTTAAATCCCGACCAGATCCGGTGACATCGGGGGGAGTTGGAGGGGGAACCTAAAATCTTGGAAAACGCTTAGAGTGGAGGGATCATCCAGTCGACTGATGCGCCGAGGTGCGAAGTGTCGAAACTACCTTCCAATGGCCAACCGATCCGCTCGCCCATGATGTAGACGACACCGAGGCAATTGGGAGCACCCGGAAAGGCAATGTCGCGCTGCATTGACCGGCGCTGGTCGAATGGCTCCTCCTCCTTCTCTACATCCCAGGAGTACACAGCCACATCGCCACGATCCAAGCTGTCGAGAACGTCTCGAATGGCAATCTCGGCAGCTTCCCGTAGCCGAAGTACATCGCCGGAAGATGCAATGAAGATAAAATCCCCGTCGTACTTTCGGAATCCTTGATCGTCCACGCCACCGAGGGATCGCTTATCGTTCACCAACTAGCCCCCTCATCCCCATCGAACACCGCGTGATACGAATAGTCCAAGGTGATCGTGCACATCTCACTACCAACTGAGCTTTCGCGCCACAGGAGACCTCGGAGAGCGGCCAGGCGTCGGGATGCCCGCGCCGACCGTCAATGGCCCTTAGGGAAAGCGTCGCGGTACTGCTTCTGGAATCCTCTGTACTTGCCATCGACGCCCCCGGTACGTCCGGCTGTTCGGTTCGAGCAAAGTTGCATCACCCAAAATCGGTGAACACAACCGACGGACGTCCGATGCTAGAGGATCAGGGGGCGCTACCCTTGTGGGATTCGCCACAAGGATCCCAATCGGCGCGCCGCCCTCAGGCCTGCTGGAACTCGGCACCGATGAAATCGCGCAGGGAGATGATGCCGTAGAGATGGTCTTCCTCGACCACCGGCAGGTGGCGGAAGCCGATCTCGGTCATGAGGCGCAGGGCGTCGACGGCCGAGGCCTTGGGGCCCAGGCTGACCAGGTTGTCGGTCATGACCTCGGAGAGAGCGGTGCTGTCCGGGTCGCGCGCCTCGGCCAGGACGCGGTAGAGGGCGTCGCGCTCGGTGAAAATGCCGACCAGGCTGTTCTCCTCCATGACCAGCACCGCCCCGACCCTTTGCTCGGCCATCAGCCGGCTCGCCTCGCGAACCTTGGCTGTCGGCGGCAGGCAGACCAGGTCGTTTCGGGTGATCAGCATGCCGACTTCGCGGTGTTTCATGGCACGGCCTCCTCAGGTTGCTGAGCGCGGATCATACGCCGGGGCGGTTTTAACCGCAAAGCGAGCGCCGTCAAGTGTGGTGGATTTGAAGTTCCTCCGATTACTGGGGCTCGCACCGAGAGGAACTTCAAATCCAAGAACCACACTAGGAACAATGGTTTGCTAGTGTCCTTCTCGAATCAGAAGTTCGTTCGGTGCTCGCCACCTGATACCACGAACAAAAAATTGAATTTTTATGCTGATTTGAAATCTAGAAGTTTCATTAAATTTAGTCTTACTCATCAAAAGCTACGAGCCTGAGAAAATTTGCCTTGTTTTGGAAAATAGGGGGGAAACACCCCTTAAAAGCTATAGGATCTTAACGAAAATCCCACCACCTCATTCAGTGTATTAGAGAACCCTACTGTAGAAGTTTCAAGCTCTTATCTACAAAAATGTGGAACTTAGTATTTTTTGCCAGAAGATCGATCACGAGTGCGTGTTTATTTGTTTGTTTGTTTGTTTCTTTCTTTCTTTTTTTCCCTCAGGGGTGATTGTATAGACCACGTGGTACTAGAATGTCACGGGAGGGCTCATTCTAACAGAAATTAAAAGTCCTAGTGCCCTTTTTAAGTGACCAAAGAAATTGGAGGGCACCTAGGCCCCCTCCTACGGTCATTTTTCCCATGGTCAACGAATCTAAATTTTGAGATAGCCATTTTGTTCATCATAGTCGAAAAACATAATAACTATGTCTTTTGGGCTGACTTACTCCACCACAGTCCCTGGGGGAGAGGCTGCAAGTTGCAAACTTTGACCAGCGTTTACATACAGTAATGGCTATTTGGAAGTGTACAGACCTTTTCAGGGGGATTTTTTGGTTGAAGGGAGGTGGCTACGTAGGAGGATCTTGGATGAATTGGGCATGGGAAAAGAGAAATTCCATGAAGGGTGCGCAGGATTTTCAAGTATTATTTAAAAAAAAAACAATGACAAAATAAATATGAAAAAGTTTTTTTCACTAAAAGTAAGAACCAGCATTAAAACTTAAAACGAATAGAAATTATTACGTATGTGGGGGGTTCATCACTTCCTAAATACCTTGCTCTTTACGCTAAAGTACTTTTAGTAATTTCAACTATTTATTCAACGACCTTTGTGATTCTGGGGTCATTGTTAAGGAATTGAGACAAAATTTAAGCTTTAGTTTAAAAATCGAGGCCTTGAAGAGGCGGCAAACCCCCTCATATATGTAAAAAAAATATACAAATAAAGAAATTCGTTACGTAAGTTAATTTGTAATTTACGTATATTTGTTACTAACAAAAACGTTTGTAAAAAAACTAAAAAGTTCTAGTTGCCTTTTTAAGTTACCAAAAGTTAGAGGGCAACTAGGCCTCCTCCTCCACCCCTTTTTTATCAAAATCGTCTGAACAAAAATATGAGAAAGCCATTTAGCCAAAAAAAAAAAAAAAATGAATATGCAATTTTGTTTAATTATTCATGTGCGGTGAGCCAAAATCAAAACATGCATTAATTTAAAAACATGTGTTAATTGAAGAAAATGCAGGGGGGGGGGGGTTAAACAAATTGCAATTTTTCCTATAAAAATACCGAAGAAGACATTTTTCAATGTAATTGCCCTCAAGAAAGGTACTTTACAAATCTGGGGGAGAGGGGAAAAAATCTAGCCCTTCCCCTAAATTGAGGCCACTGATTTTTATCCTTTGAATCTTAATGGAAAGTCTATCCAATATACGCTTTGAAAGCTCTAATTTCCCTTAAAAGGTATACAGTCTCGATCCAATCATCCTTCGCATAATGTCTCTTTAGTAGAGATAAATTTTCGTGTTGTGTATATCTTTAAAGGCAGTATTATATATGCTCTCTTAATCCAGTAAAGGTTATTAGGCCTGTAATGGGGTTAGCTCTCGGTGTAGATTTAATTTGATTACAACTTAGTTCTCTATTTGGACATTGGCTTCTTGTTACTCTCAATTTGCTTCAAATAAATAAGTGTGGATGCCTTTTATTAGCATAATAAAGGACGGTGCTTAAACTATTAGATTACAAGGAAGGAAACTGGAGTTCAGTGCTTCATGCAAGAGCTTTCAGTCTTATCTTACTTTGCTGGCCTTTTCTGATACGCAAAGGTCTGCTTTATAAAATGCCTGGTATAATGTAGCGCTGCCAGTGAACGGAAATGTGGTGAAAGTACCGTTTTTTTTAGTATCAATGCGCCGAATATGCTATTTAAATAAGAAAATAGATACTTGGTTGGCTGAGTTGTTGGTGTGCTGGTTTGAGAATTCTTTGTCCAAGGGTACGGGTTTGATCCCCGGCGTAGCCAGGTATTTGGTTTGGGACGGGGGTCAGTGGCGTATAAGCTCAGCCAGAGTCGATCCGGCTCTAAATGGGTACCTGGAGAATTATGGGGAAGGTAAGCAGGAAGGGCATGTGAAAGCATAGGATGGCTGGCCCCCAACCCCCTATTGCACTTTCTGTCTGAAGGGCCGCGAAACGGAGATCAGCACCACTGGTTTGGACCTTAAGGGTCTAGTGTCGTCTTACCTACCCTATATACATTTACCCTATGTTTTGTTTCTTTTGAATCCTTTCCTGAGACCTCTTTTCACCCCATTCGGGGACGACTCTAGATGTTTCTAGATGGATGGCCGAAAAGAACGTTCTTTGGCAATCTGTCATCCTTCATCTGCAAAACTTGTCCTAACCATCTCAACTTTTCTTTCATTATACCCCTAGAAAACAGGTTAGAGTCACATTTTTTGCACAGCTTACTGTTTGAAATACAGTTAGTCAGATGGATACTTAAAACAATCCTTCTGGAAAACATCTCTGAAGAAGTACGGGAAGCCTTTCTAAAAGTATTCAAAAACTCATAAACTATTGGAATTAACGTGGGTATAAAAGTTATTGGTGCAGGATTAGGGCGAACAGGAACAACATCACTAAAGATTGCGCTTGAATCCATATTAGGCGGGCCTTGTTACCATATGTCGACCCTGTTCGAACATCCCGAACATATATCAGCCTGGTTTCAAATCAACTCAGGCGTTTTCACGAGCTGGAATGACATGTTCGATGGTTACATGTCTATCACAGACTGGCCTGCTGCACCGTTTTATCAAGATTTCATGGATGCTTTTCCGGATGCCAAGGTATTGTTGTCATATCGCGATCCTGAAAAGTGGCTAACAAGCTGCAGGGCAACTATCTTCCCAAAAATAGCAAGCGCGGATGGCGAATGGGGAGAAATGATTCGATCGATCATACACAATACCTTTACAGATGATCTTGAAAACGATGAAAAATGTCTGGCTACGTATAAAGCGCACAATGACCAGGTGAGGAAAACAGTGCCGGCCAACAAACTTATCGAATGGATGCCTGAGAATGGCTGGACACCAATTTGTGAAGGATTAGGCGTCACAGTACCTGAACAACCATTCCCCCATGTCAACACAACAGAGGACTTTTTGACACGCAGTAAAAGCAGCTAGTTAGTTGAGCTGTGTACTTTAATGTATTCCTTTGGTGTCAGGCCGTAGTGTGCTTTAAACGCCGTGACAAAGTTTGATGAATGATTGTAACCCGCCAGGTAAGCGGCCTCACCAATACTCATTCGTTCGATGATCAATGCTTTTCTCCCCTTCTCCAGTTTCCATTGGCGAATATAACTGGACACACTGATGTTATAACGTGATTTGAATCTCCGTTGTAAAGTGCTGGGACTGATATTCATTGCCCGGGCGATAGAGATAATTTTACTATGTTTTTCCAAGACCTCATCCAATTGATTTTTTAATGATAGATCCTGGGATTCTGATTCATCATGATACAGGTTAGAGGTCATACCAACATTCTTGAGTTCTTCAAGACATAAAGTCAGCAAACGCATAGTCTCGTATTCCAGTTCGAGTCTTCCCACCAGAGTATCATCGATACTATTTTTGTATAGATGGTTTGCCTGCTTCAGAGTTTTCCTGTCTGGTTTCCACTGATAGATACCTTTGTTATTGAATAACCTCAAGAGATATTCGGTATCGGTCTGAGATTGACTACGTTTGAACAGCCATGCCTTTTCGACATAGATGTTCAGCTTCTGGATCCGCATCCCTTCCTGCATCTGTCGAGATAACATTTTACAGCCTAATCATCGATAAGATTTGATTGGCTAAGGAAAAAAGAAGGCGGAGCTATGGCGGTAACTATTTGACATTGAAAAAAAAAGGCGGAGTAAAGCGCGTTATAAAAAGTACCAAATACATTTAACAAAATACAACCTCTTACCTTGTCCAAAATCTACATGGATTCGTAGCACGGTCCAAACTTTGAGAACACTTGAAAACACAGTAACTATAATTGGTAAGCATTTTGTTCACGAAATATACTTATATACCACGCTTAGATAAACAAACTATGATGTTTGCATCTTAATAACTGAACAAGGAATGACAAAGATAAGGACTTTCAGAATTACGACAAATCCCAACGAGATGAACCCTTAATATTAAGATCAACATCTTGTTGCCTTATCCTATTGAGAAATCGCATATAACAGCTTACAATGTAATACATTGTCCTTAATTTAAATAGCACTCAGTCCAAAAACAATAAAGACATCCTGGTATGTTCCCCCTAATGTAGCCTAATAAAACTTTCAATTATAAGTTTCTGAAAAGTCAAGAGAAACTTATTTATGAGCCTAAATAACAAGTCGTAAACTTGAGTATAATAAACCTGTGTAATATTCAGATCTTATCTAATTAGTAAGCACTTCAAATCTAAAGGTTTATCGAAAATGCTGTATTTATAATGCACATCTTCAACCGACTAGATAATTGCGTTAGGAATGTATTTCTACCTAATGGAAAAATGCGTTTTTTTTTTCGTTATTCAATCAAGTTGAAAATAACACACTTACCTATTTCCTGACTAACCTAAAGGTTTTATATAAGGAAAAACTTAATGAGAAAAAATATTTAATGAACCATATTGCGCTGTGCTGTGTCCCGTAAAAGGGAAAACTTAACTAAGATTAAAATGTGCCGCTACGCGCTGCGCTACGTGCCACATAGGACTAAAATTAGATGTGCTGCATATAAAAAAAAAAGATTCTATTATCACTTGTGCTAGGGTTGGAGGAAAAATGATGGCTTCACTTGGTTTTTGTGATTCTCTATTGAAAATTGGTCTTAGATTCTCTGTTGAAAATTAGGACAGTGTAAACCCTTGTGTTCAAGTGCTCAGAAAAAGATGGAAACGTTGGTTGTTTGTTAAAAAATTCTGTGATCACTTGTGCTAAAGTTGGAGGAGAAATGGGGGTTTCACTTTTTTGAGCTACTTGCTTAGATTTTCTGTTAAAAATTAAGACAGTGTAAAACCTTGTGGTCAAGTGCTCAGAAAAGATGGAAACGTTGGTTGTTTGTTAAAAAATTCTGTGATCACTTTCCGAGTAGAAAATCATTAGTGCAAATACGCCTAGAGACAATGCAAAGGTCATATTAACGTCAGTAGTAGGTACTACCTTCATATAAACGTCATGGGGATCATAGCCCATCATGCCGCCGATTAACTGTGCAATCCAAGGCAAAAGGTCAATCGGTACTAAATCCATCAAGTTCATTAACAATACCCATACGAAGATAGTCAATGAAAGTGGTGCAATTAGATTGCTTTTACCGTGAAAGGTACTTTTTACTGTGTCGTCAACAAACTCTATAACTAATTCTACACAGGCTTGCCATTTGCCAGGCACGCCAGATGTCGCAGTTTTAGCTACTTTGCGAAAGCTCCAGATAAAAATAAGACCTAAAAAGATAGACCATGCTAGGGTATCTACGTGAAGAGCCCAAAAGCCTTCACCCACCTTTGCATTAGTCAAGTGATGTGAAATATAACTACTAATGGTTAGTTCGCCACCGGCTGCCATTTTCTTTCCTAATTATCAAAGTTTAAAAATTTGTTCTTAGCCCAGCGATTTTGGCGCTCGGCTGAAATAAATTAGTGCTAGGTACTGTGCCAATAAGGTCAAACAGTATCCTAAAAATAAGTCGATGCTGTGAAAGAATGGCCACTGGTAGAAAATAACAAATAGCGCTACCGTGCTGAAAAACTTTAATTTTGAGCCTTTCTTAAAACTTTTTACGACTTCTTTGTTCTTGCTTCCACCGCCAAATCGAAAGGCAAAAAAAGCAAAAACCATATTCGCTAGTATGCTGATAGTTCCGCCACAGAAGACAACAATTGCAGCCGAAACATCTTTAAACAAAAAAAACATCGACGCCAGGATTAGGGCGAAGATACACTGAAAAACAAGAGAGCGAGCTGCTAACTTTTTTCCTGGTTTCACCAGTTCCACAGGCTGTCAGTTCCTCTTAACTATCACACTGAAACTAAAAGCGCGAAAAGTATACTGCTTTACGGCTAGTTTTCAAGCCAAACAGGGCGCTTTCGGGTGTTTTGGAATCTTTACTCTACGATTTTCCGATTTCTAGTGAGAATCTTTCTCTATTTTCGCCAGAATACCGTCTAACTGATCAAGATTTGCAAAGTTGATAACCAGTTTCCCTTTGCCTTTGGCATTGTGATTTATGGAGACTTTTGCTCCTAAGTTTTCTGCCAATCTTGTTTCTAGGTTTTTCACATCAGGATCAACGTCTTGTTCGACTTTCTCCGGGGCGGGTTTCATTAGCTTTCGAACTAGGTTTTCAGTATCACGAACATTCAACCCTTTATTGGAAACTG
The DNA here is from genome assembly GCA_010016025.2 of Alatinidae sp. Z8VKAUB7J3. NCBI lineage: Eukaryota > Metazoa > Cnidaria > Cubozoa > Carybdeida > Alatinidae > Alatinidae sp. Z8VKAUB7J3. The sequence continues at coordinate 88,225,497 of JAAAKM020073195.1, forward strand.
TCTTAGCTGCCTCGCCAGGCGTTTTTTCATCTGGTCGGAAATATACAAAGCCAACGCCTGAATTGTTCGCGTGGGATTTACCCCCGCACTGGTAACAAAAATACTGCCGTCAACCACAAAGAGGTTGCGCACATCGTGACTGCGCCCCCACTCGTTGACCACGGAACGTTGCGGATCAGTGCCCATACGCGCTGTGCCCATTAAATGCCAGCCGCCTGCATTTATGGGGCATTCGATTAACAGATCCAGTGCACCGGCTGCCTGCAGAACTTCCGAGGCACGGTCGATAGAGTGGTTCAGCATCTTCTGCGAGTTGTCGCTGATGGTATATGTCAGCTTGGGTGCGGGTATGCCGTGTGCGTCCGTCAGTTCAGGGTCCAGGGTAACGGTGTTGTGTTCTTCCGGCAGGTCCTCGCAGATGGAGACCATGCCGGTAATACGATTGTGCAACCGGCGGTATGCTTCGTGATGTCCGGCGCCCCAGGGGATACGACCCGAATGCATACCGGTCAAAGCGGTGGCCAGTACGCCGCGACCACGGTTGAACTCGTAGGTGTAGCCGCGCACAAAACCGCGTGTATTATCGGTTTCGTAAAACTCCTGGCTCAGGATACTGTCATGGGGGCCGCGATAGCCGTCCAACTCTTCGTCGAAAATGCCGAAAATCGAGGCGTAAGGATGCAGCATTAGATTTTTGCCCACCAGACCGCTGCTGTTAGCCAGGCCGTCGGGAAATTGTGCCGACGTTGAATTCAGCAGGATGCGCGGTGTACCTACGCCATTACACGCCATGACCACAACATGAGCGGGTTGAAATTGTTCAATGCCCTGTTCATCGAAGTAGACAACACCGCAGGCCATGCCGTCATCGTCGACCTGTATTTCCTTAACTCTGCACCAGGTGCGCAGTTCCACACCCGCGCGTATGGCTTCCGGCCAGTAGGTGATGTCGGTGCTGGCTTTGGCGCCCTGGGCGCAACCATGCACACAGGCGCCCAGATTTATGCATTGTTCGCGGCCGTTATAGGGTTGCGTGGCAATGGCGGAGTCGCTGGGCCACCAGTGCCAACCCATCTGGTTGAACCCATCCGCCACTTTCATCCCCGAGCGGCCCATTGGCAGTGGTGGCAGTATGGACTGTTTGGCCGGATAGGCGGGATCGCCCGCCAGCCCCGAGACACCGGTAATGCGATCATTTTCAGCATAGAAAGGTTCCAGGGTGGCATAGTCAATGGGCCAGTCGTCCGCTACCCCGTCCAATGTCTTGACGCGAAAGTCAGAAGGATGAAAACGGGGATAGTGACCGGCATACAGTACTGTGGAGCCTTGGCCTTCGCCTTGAACATGAATGCGTTTTCCAACGCCTGCTGGGGGCTGCCCTCGCGGGCGACCACCCTGGCCTCGATTGTCCTCGCGCTGGGGTGTCTGCATCTCCGACCGCGTCGCTTTGGCTTTCTGAAGTATGTTTTGGCCGGGTTTGGTGTCGGGCATGCCATCATGGAAGGCTTTGATGTGGGTGCGCTTTACAGTATCGCGGTGGGCTTTTACACCGCCTTCTTGGTGTTGCAGGAGAAGGGGGATATCGGGCAAAAGGGACTAAAAGCGGTGGGCTTGGTTGCCGTGGTGGCGATGGCCGCGGCGGTGTTTTCGGCGCAGGCCTTGAGCACCTTGATCGGTACTCAGGTGCGTGGCGTGGCCGAGATGAATCAGGATGAACGGGCGCGCGAACAACGCTGGCAGGAGGCGACTCAGTGGAGTTTGCCTCCGTCTGAGCTACTGCGCGTGGCCGTTCCCGGGATGTTTGGGTATCGCATGACGGACATGGGGGGGAAGGTTGAAGAAAGTTCTTATTGGGGGGCCGTGGGACGCACGGAAGGTTGGGAGCAGCACAAGCAAGGGCTACCTCGTCATTCCGGTTCGGGTGAATATGCGGGGATCCTAGTTTTGTTGCTGGCGGCGTTCGCCGTTTTCCAAAGCTTTCGAGGGGCTGGAGGGGCGCTACCGGTCCGGAGTCGCCGGGCGGTTTGGTTTTGGGCGGCGGTCGCGGTGGTGTCCGCGTTACTGGCGCTCGGGAAACATGGGCCTCTCTACCGCCTGGTTTACGAACTGCCGTTTGTTTCGATGATTCGAAATCCGATCAAGTTCATGCATCTCGTGCACTTGGCGGTGACGATCCTGTTTGGCTACGGCCTCCACACGTTGTGGGTGGGCGCTTTTAATTCGGGTAAGGACCGGCAGCAGGACTTCAAGGCCTACCTCAAGCAATGGTGGGCCGGGGTGAGCGGCTTTGACCGGAAGTGGACCTTGGGGTGTGGGATCTGCGGCTTTGCCGGAGTGTTGCTTTGGCTGATCTATGCGTCTTCCGCTAGTGAGATGACCCGGGTACTGACCGCGGGCGCGATGCCGAGCGATCTGGCTGCCGCGATTCATGCCTTCAGTGCCAAGGAGGTGCTGATGAGTGTGGGCTTTTTTCTCTGCGGTTGGATCTGGATTACCCTGCTGCTGAGTGGTGCCGTACGCCGGTCGCAGGCGACCCTGATGGGAACGATCTTGGTGTGCCTCGTGTTGGTAGATTCTATGGAGCAGGTTTGACCTTCGAGTTTTAGCCAACTCCAGAATGATGCTTCGTAGGGGCTGTTTATCTCTTTTTTCAAAAATCAGGCAAAGCTCATATCTTTTGATTGGTAATTCTAATTTAATGTATCTTATGTGTTGGAATCAAGGCTGTACCCAACGGGGGTAAGTGGTTTTACCCCTTCCCTGAGATGTAAAACTCTCTGTTCGACTTGTAAAAAGGTAACAAAAATGAATATAAACAATTTTTTGATGCGTTTTTTAAATTTGTTTGGTAAATCCCCCCCCCACCTCCGACAAAACCGTGGATACATTCTTTGTACATATAACTTATTGAATTATCATAGCCAATCAACGTTAGAAATTATGGAAGTACAAGCACAGTAAATTTGTTTCTTTGAAATAGCTCTTAAATTTATTAGAAATAAGTTCTTAATGCGACAAGCCTATGGCTGTCTCTTGTGTTGAACAAAATAAATAAATAAAATATTTTTTTAAGATGACATGAGATGGCTAGAGGAGATTGTGGAGTTTTGGATTTTTTCTTCTCTTTTTTTTTATTTCGGTAACTCCAGTAGTAGCTCGGTGAAGGAGAATGTACATATTGATTTGCAATATGCACGTTCAATCAGACTCCGACCTTCCTTATCAACATTATTCTGCTAATCCTCCATTTGAGTATCTCGATTAATTTCATTAGGATATCAAAGTTTGTCTGGAGAGTGGTTTTTAACCATGGATGTTCAACACGAATTTTGACTCTCGTTATTTTAAGAAATTATCCTCTCTAAGTCACACTCATTGTGTAATATATCAAGAAAGATAAATTACAAACATAAGGCCTAAATTAATTTGATACTAGAACAAGGCGTCCCCTTTCTATGTGATCTTAATTACCTGTAACCACGGAGAATCCATTAGCAAAGGGGGTAAAGCTTCTTTATCCCATTCGTAGCTTAGCGATCGGCCTCCATTACCCTTTCGCCCATATGTTTGAATGCTTCTCCACCTCCTAGAAAGAAAAAGAAAACAAGTTTAAAATGATTACTAAACAAAGGAAGGATATTTTTCGTTACCTTAAAAAAAAGTATCAAGATCAGGGTAGAGAAAGGATCAGGATAGATTGCAAGAGACTTAGCACGACCTTCAAATATTCGTAGCTCAAAAACACTAGCATCACAAAGGGGAAGTAAACAGCAATGCCCAGTAAAATAGAAAAGAAAGAAAACGCAGAAAATAAGACTAAAAAAAATAGAGGAAGAAAGAAGGTGGGAGAACGGGAGCAAGAGGGAGAGAAGGAGGGAACTGCAGTGAGTAAGAGAGAGAGAGAGAAAAAGAGGGAGGGAGGAAAAAAGGGGAGGAAAAGATGGGTCACCAAGATGAAGAGGAATTATCAATTGAAAATAATGTAATAAAAATAAAATCCTTCTGCTGTGGGTAAGTTTTTCTAGCAAACGTTAAGAACAATCCAAGTGAGCTTAGAGATGTATTGATATAGCGAATGAAAGCTAATTTTTTTTCTCCGTTTATTGATGCATGCACAGTCACTGGATGTTCTATGGTTACTTTGAAAATCAGGAAAAAGGGTTGTGAAACGAGTGTACGTCACAAAACCAATACCGTGTTTTCGACCTGCTTGTGAATTGGCAGTTGAGTGAACTGAATGACGTAAATTGTCAAAGACATTCTGTTGTGGAACTGGAAGTTCGACAGCCAATCATTAAGTTCTACCCTATGCTTTTGCATGCTGGAGTTGGCAAGAGGTCAGCTTTGACCTTTGTTCCGGGGTAGCAAAAAAAATACAAACAAAATGTTGCATTTACCAAACTAACTATTACTATGCTAAATAGGTTCTTTAAAACTGCACAATGCCGATAGACATTGGCTACAAAATATTACAACCGATTGATAAACAGACAAAAGAAAAAATCGGTTCTGGACGATGTATATAATATTCTGTTTTTTCCTATTTCTAGAAAAAAAAACATGAAGAATAAAATTACTGAATATGTGGACGCTGATAAATAAAATCGGGAAATTCCATCTGGGTCTGGAAAAGGCAGTTGCCTCCCCCCCCCTGACCCATAGCAAATTACGCTCCTGTTAAACATTTAACATCTTCTGAATCATTGCGTTGCATGATTGTTGATTCTAACTCCAGTTAGTTTTTCCAGTAAATTAATTTTCACTCTTCGACGACTTCTATATACAGCGCTGTATCGATTATTATCTAGCATTATGGAACTATCCCAGCTCCTGTTATTGTTAAAAGTAAGTTCCTTAGAAGCCCCGATTGCTGAGGTCTAGCTTATTTGGAAAACACTTGTTAAGTTTTTTTCACGAAAACTATCTCATTTTACTTCAAAGAAATATAGCAAGTTAAGGCTTGGAATTAGCCTCGAATGAAAACTGTTTTGCTAAGATCTAACAGGAAAGTACTTTTTTCAACATTAAAATTCTGATTAAGTGCCAAGGGGACCTTCGAATGAAAACTTCCAAACTTCAAGATTTGAACCTGGAATAAAGAAGGATATTACTATAGGCCAATGGTATGTATGACAAGTCCAGTCCGACAAATTTAAATCTTAAATTATTTGCTCTCCTTTGAATCTCTTTATTTTTGTTTATTTTATTTTTATTGCTTATGTTTTTTTATTTTTGTTGCTTATGCTTGGTCGGAGGAGGTGAAAAGGGGGCAGTAGTCTCGATTGGTGGGATTGGCTGCGAACAGGATGCCGTTTGGCACGAGGGCGATCAATACGATCAGCGCATGGAGAAAGATCCGTTGGCACGAAGGCGATCGATGATGCCGTTGATCGGTGGGTTTTTGGGGATGAGCTAGGCTTGGCATTGGCAGAATTCGAGTTTGCAGGACAAAAGTGAAAAGGCGAACCTGATCTTTCCGGATGGTGGGACGAGCGTACCCGCGAGCCGTCGGCGCGAGGGTAATCGCCAACCCAAAAGGATCACGGCGCACGAGAACGGAACCCCCTAAATCTCACCCATTTTGGGTGCTCGTACGCCGGATTCGGTTCGGTTGGAGCGCGAGAATCGGGGAAATTAGTACGTGTAGGTATTATTTTCGTTGCGTCTGGGGTCGGGCTGTTGAATAGTCAGGGGAAGGGTCGGACAGATCTGAGCTGGGCCGTTTCGGTGGCGAACTGGGAGCGGCAGAGAGGCGCTTGTAAATGAAAAATGATGTTACGATGAACACCGGAGCAGTGAATTGGTGGAGGCTGGTGATCGGCGTGGGGTTGAGCGTGAGTTTGCTGGGCTGGGCTGGTGGCGCCGTGGCGACGAAAGATTCTTGGCCGATGTTCCGGGGGGGGCCGGCGCTGAACGGGGTTTCGCCTGCGACTTTGCCGGTGAGTCCGGAACTGTTGTGGACTTTTGAGACGGGTGACCCGGTTCGCTCCTCCGCTGCGATCCACGAGGGCGTGGTTTTCATTGGGTCGGACAACGGAACGCTCTACGCCATTGACCTGAAATCCGGGACAAAGCGCTGGGAGCAAAAGACAGAGGGGCCCTTGGAATCGTCTCCGTTAGTCTTAGATGGGCGGGTCTACATCGGGTCGGCGGATGGGTTTCTGTATGCGTTTGACCAAGCGACGGGAGAATTGGTTTGGAAGTATGAAACGCTGGATCAAATTCTGGGCTCTCCCAATTGGGTGCGATCGCCGGATGGAAAGGGGTATCGGATCGTCACCGGGAGCTATGATTACTTGTTACACTGCGTGGATGCCGCGACGGGGAAGGCGGTTTGGACCTACGAAACCGGGAACTACATCAATGGTGCTCCGGCCGTATCCGACGGGAAAACCGTCTTTGGAGGCTGTGATGCGTTGCTACACGTGATTTCTCTGGCGGACGGAAAGAAGGTCAACGAGGTGGAGGCTGGCGCCTACATCCCGGGCTCGGCTGCGATGGATGGTGGACGTGTTTACGTGGGGCACTATGAGAGTGAATTTCTCTGCGTGGAGAGTGGACAGAAGACACGAGTCAGGTCGGAAGAGAGGTTGAAGAATCGGCAAGAGAAACCTATCGCACACAGTACCAAAACCAAAAGCTTTGTGACTTGACAATCCTTATCTGTATTCTTGCTGGAAAAATCATTGGGTTTTGCTCTGCTGTTCATGTCTTAAGTGGGGTCTCCCGGGTATTGCAGTTTGTTTCAGAGCATAAAGAAGACCTCCTTTTGGCAGCCTATACCACTTTTACTGCAGCGGCGATTGGGTCGACTTTTTACGACCTGAAAATGAAGGAGCTTGAAGTACAAAGGGGGATCCCATGTCAACCCCAATAGCAATTGATGTTAAAGGGTATGTCAATTTTGCTTTCTCTGTTGCGGCAGGAAGTCGTCCTGCTTTACGTCTATTGAAAGCGACTTGTAATTGGGTTCAAGAACTCGCTGAAAAGACCTACTTCATGGTTCTAGGCTATGAATTGGATGTGAAAGCATTGAACACAAATCTCTTAAAGCCCCTCGACAATCAGATCTACATCATTAAAGGGATCAGTGAAATTCTCGATTTTCCCGAAAAGTGCTGGGCTCAGGGTTTTACAATGGAAGGAGTGAGGCATGCCTTTAAAACGGTTGCTGACTCGGTAGCTGGTTTGCGATGTTTAGGCATGTTCGGAGTGGTAGTCTTAACGCCCTATACTCGAGGGTTAGGGCTGACAAAAAATGTGTCGGGACTAACATCAGGGCTTTTAGGTCTCGCAATACGCATTAGAAATCTTGTAGCATTAGTAAATCGTCCCCTTAAAACTGAGGAGGATATGAAGAAAGCTCGATACGAATGGCTAGGGCTTATGCTGCTTGTGGGAGTGAGTGTTTGTAGTATTCAGCTAAGCTTTTTCTCATTGTGTAAAGCCCTCACCAAAGACATCGTGAAACCTGAAAACCAGATGCCTGGAGTTTTTACTAATATGTTAAGAACTGGAGCCTCTATGTGTAATCTTGGAAACATGGCTGTGGTATACTTTTCACCAAAATAGGAATCTAAATGACCACGCCATCCGTAAACTACCCCACTTTTTCTCCCCAATTCTGGTGGGAAGGCACGCTCAACTATATCGATCCTAGAGAAAAGAATTATCAACGTTTCTTTCTTCTCTATGTTTCATGTGTGGGGTCTTTAGGCCATGCATTTGAGCGCACCTATTCGTATGATTGGTCACCTTATGTTCAATTGAACACGGTCAGCAAAGCTCTAGTTTCTGCCAGCAATTATTGGAGAATTTATGATTTTGCAAATGGCATCCGAGGAGCCGTTGAGAAAATAATAAAAAGGTAGGGTTATTTGGTTTCCTTTTCTGACATACACTTAACGAATGGTACCTCTCATACATTTAAAAAAAAATCACTTCATATTCATTGAACTACTTCGTCTTCGCTTTTAAATTCGTCTTCTTGAGTAGGGGGTGGAGGGCCTAAATTGAGGTTCTTGGAAATGTGGAGCCGTATCTGATCGTCTGTAGGGACATATTTGTAGCCAAGTGTATATTTACTTTTAGTCGCGATTTTATATCTATGACGGCTTCAATACTTTATTTCTTCAACCTATTCCGTTTTTATCTTGACATCATTCATCCAGGAAAAATTCTTTCTGAGTCTGCATTCAAATGTGGTAGGGAGAGCACCCTCTTGATGAGTTCTGTAAGGTATTGAAAAACTTTCGTCGGTGAAGTTTCTTGTTTCGCTTATTTTTCTCAGCATCAAGTCTATAGTCATTTTACTCTTATCTTCCTTTCGAAGTCACTAAAAGTATACGGCAGCTTGGGCCACTAGGAGTCAATATCTGCGAGTTTTGGCATGAGACTTGGAAATCGATTCATTACGACACCTCGTGATGGAATACTGGTTCTTTGAGTTCCCAGGACAATCTTGGGATTTGTAAACTGAAGGGACTTCAAAAAAGGATCACCGTACGGGAATCGCTTCAGCATTTGTGTCGGTTTGGCAATATAAAAACCTAAACATTTTCTTTGACAAGTTGTTACGTCTACAAGGGCTATTTTGTTTTCATAAAGTATTCCGTACATTCATCTCCTAAAAAAAAATGTCTTTCAATGATTTCCAATTCATCGGGTTTGATGGATTGATCTTTGGACAATCTCGAGAAACTTTTCTTTGATGAAGTTGCTACATAGAGTCTCGATAAATTTTTCATACTCAGACTGAAAATGTCCGATGAGAATTTCTGTGAATTACAAGTAAAGACACACGGCTCTTTACTTAAGCAGCGCTACAGTACTATCTCTGATTTGACCGGCTTCACGGGCTATTCTTTTCCCGCAATAGATTTTTTTACAGAAAAACACAAGTTCACAAAAATTCTTTCCCTTGTAAGAATTTTGTCAAAGGAATACAAATTCATGGAAATTTGAATGATTATATCCCAAGTCCTTGTCATTAGAACCGTGAAATCTGGATTTGATGGAATTATTAAAGCTGAGTAAAGTAAGTTGGTCTTTTCCAGGAAAACTATTTTGAAAATTTCAGTTATTAGAACGAAATGGCTCAGCGGACTGGAATATGTTTTAGGCTAGATTTTGTTAAGTGACGTAGAAAATATTTAACAACCAGAAATATTTCTATTTTTTCCGAATAAACCGGCCCCCCCCCACTCTCCCCAGACTGTCAAATTGGGGGTTGTACATCAGTTCTCCTTACTTCTTTTTCAGCAGCGATGTGATGAGTAATCTTTCGTTTTCGAACACTATCAATCTTTTTTCTGCACCGGCAAGGTATTTTATATGACAGTTCAGTTCGTCTTCTACTGCCCGAGAAGTTTCATAAATAGCCTGGGCGACACTAATTTCTTCCGGGTTATTTCGGTCAACCCTTTTTTTCAGTCTATCAACTCGCTATTTAACAAGTTGTAGGCAACCTTTGTTTCGACAAACTAGCACTTCTAGCAGTTTAGCTTCTTCGTGGTTAGCTTTTCGCTTCTTTCTTATAGCCCTCCTCTTGAACTTACTCGCGTCCACGATGAGCTCCAAGATGGGTCAAGTAGCTGGATCGAGCTCCCCGTGCAAGCTCAATCATGTCATGTGTGATATATACTTTCTCGGTCTTGTCTCCAAACCTTTTCAACTCGTCAGCAAATTTCAGCTTGACATTCAACATTCTTTCACCCATTGCTGCTCTGTGTTCAGAGACAATCGTTCCTGATAGTCAGAAACCCCTTTCAACATTTGCACTTCCATGGGATAAACAAAATGCTGCTTTGACAACGCCTGCAAGGTTTGGGTACTTACGATCCACAAACGAATCTTCACAGCACAGCAAATTCACCCAATATCCGTAAACTTTCGTCGTAGATGTCAAGTCTGGATCCTTCTCAAGCTGCAAAAGCTTCAACTCGTCATCCAAAACCTCTAATTTTGAGACACCAACTCGCAATTTCTTAGCTATGAAGCCAACATATTTCGAACATCTCGATGTTTTTTTCTCTGTGGGATGAAAATATCAGAAGCTCCTCAAGGGTTTGGCAGAGTCGCTGTTCGAGGTAAAGTCTTTTAGCAAGAAGGAAGTTGAAGCTCTGAAGTTTTCACGTAGCCTCATCAATGGAAATTTCTTATGAAGTTTTTCAACATCTTTCACGTAATCGTAAGACAACACAATGTCCGCTAAGCTCATCTCTCAAATAAAATTCCAAACATTGACAAAGGGATTTTATAGCAAACTTCCTTTCTAAAGGATCCAAAATTTTTGATTAAATTCTTTGCCAGGTTTTTCCAACATCTCTAAATTTGTTTTCTATTTAGTTTAAATTTTTCGAATTTTCTGGATACTGGAGGTGGAACTCTAACCATACAGCTTGAAATGAATATTTTTCTGGGAACTGGAAATGTCATTTAACTGAAGTAAAAAAATCACCCGTTAGATAACTTTTACTCATTCCACTCACGTGTGACGAAATCTCACTTCACCGAGGTCCTGCATGAAGCTGCTCTCCACCGTAACTCTTGCCGTACTTTTCGTTGCTTCTCGTGGAACTATAGGTATACTTCCGTACATTGGGCAGTCTATAATGAGTGGAGATGTTTCAAATATCTTATTCCGTTCAAACCAATTACCGAGCATATTTGGATTGTGTCTGACTGCTGGAGTTTTGCTGATACTTGTATTTACGCAAGGAATGAAGGTTGAAATTCCTATAGTGTCTACAAAATATCGAGGATTCTCAGCAGTTTATCCAATCAAAATGATGTATGTGTCTAACATTCCAGTCATTTTGGCCTCTGCTCTTACTGCAAATGCTGTTTTCATATTCCAAATGCTTTGGGCAAACATGAATCCGCGGAATAATAATTTCTTCATGAATTTTATTGCGCAGTTTGATCCAACCAGTCCGTCTACTCCTATTGGGGGTCTTATTTACTATATCACTCCGCCCAGAGGACTAGATGTTGCGGCGCTTGATCCAATGCGTGCCGTAGGATACGTTATGTTTATGGTTGGAATAGTAGTTGTTTTTGGCAAATTGTGGGTAGAATTAGGAGGTTTGTCTCCAAAAAGTGCGGCCCAGAATTTACTTGATGCTGACGTCCAAATCCCTGGATTTAGAAGGTCCAACAAGCCTGTTGAGGCATTATTGAACAAGTACATTCCATCTGTTACAATAATTGGATCAATGATCTTAGGCTTGGTGGCAGGTGTTTCTGATGTCCTTGGCGTGTTTGGTTCTGGTATAGGTGTTTTACTTATGGTGGATATTTTGATTAATTATTACACTCAATTAGTCAGGGAACAAGTCGATGTAGTTATGCCGCGGTTGGGTGCTTTACTTGGCAGAAAGTAAGAAAATTGTTATGGTGGGTATCCCTGGAGTTGGGAAAACCACACTAGTTTCAAAAATTGTTGAGATTCTTAAAGACCATGAAAAGAGTGTGTCTGTAACAAGTTTTGGAACTTTGATGTTTGAAATTGCCAAAGAAAATGGTGTAAAAGATAGAGATGAGTTAAGAAAATTACCCGTTTCTAAACAACAAGAACTGCAAAAAATGGCTGCAGAAAAGATTGCATCTCAAAATGAACAAATTGTGATTATTGATACTCATGCATTTATTAGCTCAAAAGAAGGTTACTATCCTGGACTGCCTGAACATGTTCTAAAGATTATCCAACCTACAAATTTTGTATCTGTTTCTGCTAAACCTGAAGAAATTTACAATAGAAGAATGAAAGATGATACTCGTAATTTACTGACAACAACGTTAGTAAACGATTAATGGTGACCGAAAAGCACAAAGATCATTTACATGGTAACAAATTGGCCATCGTAAGATTTGAAGAGGGCAATGAAATCATTCCAATGCCTGTCGCAGACAAAATCGCAGAGCGTGATGCCGACTGTATTCTATATCGTGCAGATGCTTACGAAAAAGTGGAGGTCGTTGAAGATGAAAACGATTGGTACGCCGATTATCAAATCCCTGATGACCTAACATGGTAATGGGCAATTTTCAGATTTAAGCACTATGCCAGGCCTTCAACTAGATATTGAGGGCTTTTTCGACTTCTTGGTTAATTCTTTCGCGTCGAATGACGACCTTACAAGCGCAGGAATCTGTGGGAATTTCAACTATAATCAGGTGTATTGAGCTTGTTGATGCCGTAAGTAGCAGGCATAACTTAGTTGGGAGCCACAATGACTTTCGCCAAGCATTGTTTAAACTGGATACTAACGCTGGGGCTATCTATTCCTCTTTTGGCATTTGGTGACGACGAGCCTTCTTCAACAAACATAAACCCGTCAAACACTCACGTTATTTACGCCAGTTCAGGTGAGTATTGGCATCCTTTTTTATTCCCCAAACGAAACCAAGTCTGTGAACGCACAGGCATATATATGGACGCGCTTATTGAAGTCTTTGTTAACCAGTTTCAACTTAGACTTTCTTGCCAATTTGTTCCTTGGAAGCGAGCTCAACAGGCCGTTGAATTGGGGGAGGCCGATGTATTAATAACCGTGCCTACTCCACAGCGACTTGAGTATGCCGTCGCGAGCACTAAACCAATAGCGCAATTGTATATGCACGTTTATACCTATCAAAACCACCCTAGATTGAAGCAGATACAAGAAATATCCTCTGTTGAGGATATTCTGTCATTAAACCTGCATGTGGCCACCAATTTTGGCAATGGGTGGCATAAGGCTAATATCGAAAAATTCGGTGTGAAAACACATCACCTTGAATCCAATGAACGGCTGTTACGTTTTTTGGCAAACAAGCGAGCAGATATCATCATCGATGCACCTAACCCTATAGAAAGTCGAATAGAGAAGCTTGGACTTTCAGATAGGTTACTTAAAACTGAGGCGCGTTTTGGTCCTTTGAACTTTCATCTGTTATTGGGTAAAAAATCAAAACATTTTCCTCGGTTTAAGGACATTGACACGGCAATAACCGAGTTAAAACTTCACGGTGAATTAGATTCTTTTGCTGAAAAATACCAATGAGTTGTTTCATTCATAAGTATCGGCGACGTTTACTTATTGTCGAGATGCCCATCGAGCGTTCGCTGATTTCGGCGAGCTGTATCTGTCGCACCGGACGGCCGGCCGAGGCGAGGGTGCCTGCCGTCGCCTTGCGACTGGCTTCCATCAGGTCACCCATGCTGCGGCCGACCATATAGTTCAGGCGCGGGTCATCGGCGAGATCACCGTCGATGCGCAGGCGTGACCGGTCATTGGGGCCGCCCAGAATGGTGAACATTTTGTCCTGCGGGCCATCCAGCCATAACTGTAGCTGGCTGTGTTGGTCGACCGGCCCGGTGGCGTAGATCGGTGTCGTGCCAAGCCCGTCCTTGCCCAGGCTCTCCGCCCAGAGCTGACGGTACCAGCGCGCCAGGGAACCGAGACGGTCGGAATAGGCAACCATGACCGTCGAATTGACATTGCGCTTCTGGGCCAGACCGACGCTGACCGCGGCGCCCAAAGCGGCCGGGATCTCGGCCACCGAGCCGGCGCCCAGGGCCTGTTGCAGGGTGGCGTCGGCGCCAACCCGGACTTGCCTTGGGTCCAGACCGACGATCAGGATCGGCAACATGCCGACAACGCTGAGGACCGAGTATCGCCCGCCGACATTCGGATCGTGATCCAGGACCGTCAGATCGAAGCGGTTGGCCAGTCGGCGCATTGGGTTGTTGCCGGGTTCCGTGATCAGCACCAGATGTTTCTTGATGTCCTCATCGTCGATCTGCTGGCGCATGCGTGACAGGGCCATCACGCATTGCATCATGGTTTCGGTGGTGCCGCCCGACTTGGAGATGCCAATGACCCCGGTACGCCGGAAATCCAGTTTCTTGATCAAACGCTCGAAGATGAAGGGATCGACGTTGGTGACGATATGGAGATTGGGCGGCTTGACCCCGCCCGAGCGATCCAAGTCCGCCATTTCATACAGCGCCCGGCTGCCCAGGCTGGAGCCGCCGGTGCCCAGGATCAGCACGTCGTCGAACCGGTTGCGGAAGCGCTCGGCCACCTGTTCCATGGCCGGCAGGTCGCCGGCTTCTTGAGGCAGGCGTAGAAACGGCCGTGCGCTGCTCTCGAAGTCTGCACGCAGGCGGTCAATCGCGGGCTTCAGCTTGTCCAGGCTCGTCGCCAGGTCGTCCTGTGCGAGCCCGCCATCGCCGACCGCGTCGGCCAGGCAGTTGGCAATGTCTTGATGGTAACCCAGATCCGTTGTCTGCGTTCCGTCGATATCCTGCGGCGTGCGAAATTCCATGATGTTTGATAGCGCTCCGGATGCGGTGCGTCCACTGTCGCCGGTGCGAACACATCAGCGCCTTGAGGACACGTACTTTGTTTGGGTGCACCGCCATTAGTCCCTAAGCTGATATTGATGGAAACAGGTAGTGTTTCTAGGCCTTCCTGCTGACGGATTTCTTCAGCTAATTGCAATAGATAGCTGACTGCATGGGCAACCCGTGTAGAGTCATAAAATGAACGGCGACGATCCGAAGCTTCGTCACCCGGCAAGGAAATCAAGACGCCCGCCTGGTATGCGTTACGGGCCACACCTCGATTCCCTGCGGCGATGCTGGCAACGTGGGTAGCGTGGGATCCTGGAACCATTTGGGACTGTGGTTCTAAAGCCCAAGCTGGAATGTTGATTCGTGGGTCCGCGCTTGCGGCCAGCGCAGCTTGCATATTGTCCTTGGAGATTTCAGCGCCATAGGCAAAACCGAAGCGTTTTGGCGCTGGTCTGGTGTTACCGCCTTGATCCCAAATGGTGTGAAACCTGGTTTGTTCGTTGCGAATGAAATCTTCGTGTGAAAAGTCGAAACCTTGGACATCGATAATGCCGACAAAAACGTTGCGGCCGCCGCTATCACGCCCGGGTTGGTTTCTGCTCTCTGGTGCTCGAATTGCGGTAGCTTGGTTGGCACTGAGTTTAGCGTCAGGCGCTTTTAGCGCTTCGCCCAATTCTATAGAAGTAATAGACCCACATTCAGCAAACTCGGCAAGCTCACTTAGACTTACGGTGGCGGTTGCTAACTGTGCATCGTTTGAAATGCAATCGATACGGGCGTTCACCTCCCGCCACGCATTGGCGTCGTTACCAAATTGTGAAGCAAACACACTAACCTCGATATCCTCGGTAGTTTGTTCAAACGTTGGGGTGCGTAGAGATCTAGACGAGGCAGGTTTTGATGATCGGAACGCCGGTAGATCGGCTGGGGCTAGGTCGTCTTGCTTGGCCGCGGCAACCCGAACTGAACTGGTATAGTCGGACCGTACGGCATTCACGTCTGCATGAGCTTTGGCGATCATGCGTAGCTTGGGTTGGATCTTCTTGAATTCGCGTCCGAGCGATTCTTCGGTACGTACGTTAGGCATACACCAACTCCCCTGTTAGATGTCCAATTACTGTCACCCGAAGCCGATACCTCTCATCGGGTGAGTATTTTTACCAAGTCAGCGCCAGAACTGCCATTTATTTGTTATGCCCGAGTGTCTACTCATAAGCGCTTTGATCGATGGTGTAGACTAAGAAATTTGACCCATCGAGTTACCGCTACGTTTTCGGGTTGTGTCGGGTTGTGGTCCAGATCACGAGTCTCTACAGTGCAGTTAGTTTTACCCACAGAGCATCGACATGCTGACCTTTGCTTTTCGCGGTCAGCGCGTCGGTGTTTTCGCGACTGTTGACGCGTTTGGCGCTGCCAAAGCCGGCCGCTGCATTGCCGATCATTATCCATCCAAAGTTCCCACTGGGATCATCGAGCCAGCTCTGCACATCCGCGGTCATGCCGGCACCGGTAAAAGTGTAGTCGCCGAAGTCACGAAGTGCTGACCGACCCGACTCAGCGGCGGCAAAATCCCCACCGGGCGTGGTCCAATCGCTTGTCCCTAGGCGCCGCGAGCTCCACGTGGCGTCACCCGGTGCAGCCGGTGCTCCTGTACCCTCCTGGCCTGGCGCGTCCACATTGCCCTCGCCCCAGTCAGCGAGCAAACGATGTAGACGCACAGTTAGGGTGCCTGAGATGGTGCGGGACATGCGCACCTGCATCTGCGCCGCTTCAATGGTCGCGCCGGGCGGGATGGCACTGAAGTCATATCGAAGGAGCGCGCGCCGCTCTGTACCGATAGCCGTGATGCCGGTGAACAAATAGACGCCGCCACCATTGGAAAATGCCCCTTCCTCAAACAGGGAGGTATCAGCAACCGGTTCCAGATCCACCGTTTGGCTGCCCGCATACGCACTTTGACCCGCGCTAAAGGCATAGATCAGGAGCGCTGACACGAGCAGTTTCGAAAAACGGTCGAAAACTCCGACGGGCGGTAGCATTCCAATTGAGTGGTTCACACTTTTCTTATGCATCAGGTGCTTTAATTCTCAAGGTCGGAAACATACTACAAGGGCCGGCGACTCTGGCCTAACGAAACGGGGAGTGCTTTCGATGCGACTTATTTCAATCCTGTTGGTTCTTCTGGCAGCGCCAGCAACCAGCAGTTTGGCGCAATCTGGTGGTGACCTGATATTTGAGGGCAGCTTCGAAGCCATAGGACCGGCCAACCAGGCCGAGGCGGCGGCATTTTTGTGGCGCGCCACCTACGGCCCGACCGCTGCCGATATCAGCGCCCTGGAGCAAGTGGGTTATCAACGCTGGGTCAACGATCAAATGGCGCTGCCTGCAACCTTGCACACACCGCAACTGCTCGCGTTTGGCAACGAAGTGGGACAGGGCGAGCGCCAACGTGTCTGGTGGAACGTTGCGCAAAACGCGCCGGACCAGCTTCGCCAACGCGTCGCTTTCGCTCTGTCCGAAATTCTCGTGGTGTCTGATCTCAATGGTGACCTGGAGGGCCAACCGGTTGCCCTGACTGCCTACTATGACCTGCTGGTAGAAAATGCCTTTGGCAACTATCGGGACCTACTCGAACAAGTCACACTGACGCCTGTGATGGGCCATTACCTGAGCATTAACAACAGGTTTTCATGACTTTAAGAGTCATTCAGAAGTCACTAGACTGAAATTACAGCATGATCAAACTAAATGGCGTTACTACATTGTTTTTGATTATCCCAGACCAACAGACTAATAGATTCACACAAACAGGCCAAGAAATTTTATGTCCCCAATCGGCTTGAAAACGAAACCCTAAGGTGCAACAAGTATATAAGGCGAATATAAATGATAAATAGAGAAAAGAATTCCAGGAGGTTTGAGGAAACTTTTGGTTTTTCAATGCTACAATGATAAAAGCAAAACTGTTTAAAACATATTTTGTTTTCAGTAAAGTGCAAATGACGCTCTGGCCTCAAATAGGTTCAAGTGGTCTTTGACCCTTGTCTTATTTGTGGTAATATCTGTCCATTTTAAGCTTGAATTGTTTATTCATTATAATTTATATTCGTTTCAAGTTTCATTTATTCTTCCATTGTAACATCTGTTATTTTTAAGCTTGGCGTGATTATTCATTTTAACTTCTGTTCGTTTTAGGTTTCATTTATTCATTCATCATATCATAATTTCAGTTCGTTTTCATTTTAATTTAATCTTAATATATGACTTTATTTCAGCTTGTTTCAGGTTTTGATATATATCTCAAGAATAATTCAATATAACTTCAATTGATTTACGTGTAACCCAGCCCCCGTTTAACGCAACCTCATTTAACCTAACTAACCGCTTATATGGGTTGAATCAAGATTGAAGTACATGGGATAGAGAGAAAAGGGCAGATTGAGTTAGTTGAGCGTTGAATTGTACGGGACTGAGTGAAACATGGATCGAGTTGAATGGAGTTAAATTACAAGGGAAACAGGTCAATTAGATCCCCCAGTAAAACTCCAAAAAATTAACATTAATTTTGTACACTAAGCAGGCCTGCATATACTAAATAAAGATTAATTTTAAGAAAACCACCTAACTGAGCTGCGCCATAAACACAACATTTAATTTTGACATACAAGTGGAAAGTACAAGATTACCTTTTCAAGCTTGTTATTCTTTTCTCTCATATGCTTATGCTTAACATCACGGAAAAACACAAGAATACAAAAAAGTATTCCCAGCATAACGTATCCAACATTGGAGAAAACATGGTTGAAATCGGTCAGTTTACCAAAAGGATGAGCACAGAGGAAATTGTAATAGCATAAATCTTGATCTCCAGTATCGTTAAGTACCTAAATACAAAATATTTGAATAAAAAAAGGGTCTGATTTGGATAAAAACTAAGGCGTAAGGAGAAACTTTAGATAACCCATCTGCATGGCAATACACCTGGGCCATCGGCGGTTATATCGCCGGGCCGCAGCCAGTGATCGACCTGCTGCGGCAGCGGGCGCGGCCCTATTTGTTCTCCAATTCGCTGCCGCCATCGATTGTTGCTGCCGGGCTCGAGGCGATCCGGCTGGTGGAAGAAGGGGACGGGCTGCGGGCGCAGCTGTTCGAGAATGCGAAGTACTGGCGGGCGGGGCTGGAGAAACTGGGTTTTGACCTGCTGCCGGGTGAGCATCCGATCATCCCGGTGATGCTTGGCGAGGCGCAGCTGGCGCAGGATATGGCGGCGCGGCTGTTTGACGAGGGCGTCTATGTCTCCGGCTTCTTCTTCCCCGTGGTGCCGCGCGGCCAGGCGCGTATCCGGACGCAGATGAACGCGGCGCTGACGCGGGACGAACTGGACCGGGCGCTGGCGGCGTTTGGCAAGGTCGGCAAGGAACTGGGGATTTTGTCATGAGCTTTCCGAACACGATGAAGGCGCTGGAGAAGAGCCATCCGCAGGAGGGCCTGTGGATGGTGCAGGCGCCGGTGCCGGAGATCGGCCCGGACGAGGTGCTGATCAAGGTGAAGAAGACCGGCATCTGCGGCACCGACATTCACATCTGGAACTGGGACGAATGGGCCTCCCACACCGTGCCGGTGCCGATGATTACCGGCCATGAGTTCGCGGGCGAGATCGTCGAGATCGGGCGCAATGTCACCGATCTTGCGGTGGGCCAGCGCTGCTCGGGCGAGGGGCATCTGATCAAGACGGATTCGCGCCAGAGCCGGGCCGGCAAGTTCCATCTGGACCCCGGCACCCGCGGCATCGGGGTGAACGAGCAGGGCGCCTTTGCGCAGTATCTGAAGCTGCCGGCCTTCAACGTGGTGCCGCTGCCGGATGATATTCCGGACGAGATTGGCGCGATCCTCGATCCGCTGGGCAATGCGGTGCATACGGCGCTCAGCTTTGACCTGCTGGGCGAGGACGTTCTGATCACCGGGGCCGGCCCCATTGGCATCATGGCGGCGGCGGTGGCGAAACATGCGGGCGCCCGGCACGTGGTGATCACCGACATCAACCCGGACCGGCTGAAGCTGGCCGCCCATGTGGTGCCGGCAGTGCGCACGGTGGACGTGTCCAAGGAAGAGCTGCAGGATGTGGTCCGGGAGCTCGGCATGAAGCAGGGGTTTGACGTCGGGCTGGAGATGTCCGGTTCGCAGGCGGCGCTGGACCAGATGGTCGAGGCTTTGGTGATGGGCGGCAAGATTGCCCTGTTGGGCATTCCGCCGGGCAAGTCGCCGGTCGACTGGTCGCGCATCGTGTTCAAATAATGCTTTCAGCTAGTGTTTTTTGTACTCTGAAAGTTGTACCTGACATTTTTTCGGTTAAAAGCATCTTTTCATCTTTTGAAACAATGTTTGCAAAAACTAGGTTCATCAGATGTGTTAATCCTAATATCACTGCAATTTTTTTATCATGCTCTATTGCATCAATGGTGACAAAATTTGCTCCCTCAAACAATGATTTTACTACGTTTAATTCCTGTTTTGCATCCTTGATTGGAATTGAAATAATGTTTTGGCCTTTTATTGTTTTTATTCCTGGACCAAACATTGGATGAATACAAATTGGATTGATTTTAGCTGGCATCTTTGATAGTGAAGAAACCACCTTTGATTTTTCCGAAGAAATTTCAATTAAATAAGTACCTCGTTTCATTTCCTTTGCAATTAATCTTATAATTTCTGGGGTTCTTCTTGTAGGTGTGCACAAGACGACATAATCTGCTTTCAAAATTGCTCCTACCAGCGAATCTGACACGATAATGTCTTTACCTGTAACTTTATTTTCTGAATCGTGACCTGTGACCTCAAAACCTTTGCTTGCAAAATATTTTGCAAACCATTGTCCCATTTGGCCTCCTGCCCCGACAATTGTTATTTTTTTCATCTCTATTCACTGAGGATCTCCCTAAGTATATTCATTCCTTCTGTTAATGTTTTTTCATCTTGGCAAGCTGGAATTCTGATATGATCTTTATAATTTCCAAAAACTTCTCCTGGTGCTATTGCCAGACCTTTGTCTAATGTGTTGTTGGCAAATTCTACTCCATCAAATCCTTCTTTGTTAACGCGTACAAATAGATACATTGCCCCATCTGGAACAACAAAATCTAATCCAATTCCCTTAGCTTCTTTTATCAATATCTTTAGTCGATCTTCAACTGTATTAGTATTGTTGGACGTATCTGCCTCTAATGCCTTCATTGCTGTATATTGAATTGGCTCTGAAACATTGGTAAGGCATAATGCTTGTAATTTTGCCATTTTTTCAACTATTGCATGATCTGTAATTGCATACCCTATTCTGAATCCTGTCATTGCATGTGACTTTGAAAATGACTGAGTTACAATGCTTTTTTCATAATTGTAACAAAGTATACTCTTCCACTTTGTTTTCTTGTACTCTGAATATATTTCGTCACTCAATATGTAGAGATCATTTTCTTTTGCCACTTCAACTATTTCGTCTTGCAATTTTTCAGGAAGGATTTTGCCTGTGGGATTGTTTGGATAGTTCAAAACAATCATCTTAGTGTTTGAGTTGATCATTTTTCTTATTTTTTCTATTGATGCCATTTACAAAACAAACAAAAGAGAGGGGTGTATTTAAAGGAAAATTCCTACCTTCATGTGTCTAAACCTTTTAGAATAAAATCACCTTTTGCAATAAGATATCTAAAAGAGGTTGATCTAAGGATTCCTAGTAGCAGTTATATGCGTATTCCCCCCGTGTAATGTCCCGTGGGATATTTGCCCCTGGAAAATTCTGAACCGGGTGGGAAAAGTGTCAACACTTTTCTGGCCCTTTTTTAGACTGTATTTTGAGGAGAAACAATTTGTTTTATTTTCCTTCTGCACTAGAGTCCTCTTAGCCCAAGATTTCATCTGAGTTTCAGGCTAATTGAAAAATTTCGGTCCTTTTTTGTGCCCCTCCTTTTTTAAGGGAGGGACCAATTTTAAAAGGACCAATCCGTTGAATTTTTTTTTGTACATCAGTCCCCTTGGTCCAAGGACTTACAGCTCTAAGTTTCAAGTTGATCAAGAGAAAAGTTTTTGTATCTAGTTTCCGGGTCCCTAACCCCTCTCCCTTGACATAGCAAAATGTTGATAGTCTTTCTAACCAAAAAAAATAATCCCTCAAAGTTTTACGCCACTGGACTCCCAAGATCAAACATACCCCCTTTTTCCACTATAAAATCTATCTGTAAAGAATTGACAGCTGCATAATTTACTGCCCTATCTCAGGGGCCCTGGCGGTCAAACATACACACATGTTTGAACATATTAAAGGGTTGTATATGAATAGGAAAAGAGAAATATTACCATTTAAGATCGCTGAAAACAAAGCTCCTATTAGCACTTGCCGTCCCCCTAAGAAATTTCCAGGCAGGGCCTATGATACCTCCCCTTTGCCCTTTCACAGCTGTACTCGTAGGTATGTAAATGTAATATTTTATGCTACATAGAAAAAGATTGTTACAATGAGAAGGGTACCATTACCCCCTTCCCCTTTCTAGCTCCAACAATAAAGACAGACAAAAACGTATTTCTGGGAATGAAAAGGTATTTTCATTTTCATCGTATTCCCTTTTCCAAAACCTATTCTGTATATATTTAAAGGCTCCGTTAGAACTAGAATACATGTACATTAAAATGCACCCTTTCAGGAACCTGACGCGTTCTCTGCAAGCAAACGCACTCTCTGCAAAATGAGCTACTTCCGCCTCCCCTTATTCGTTGAGCTCACTCATTCATCCTTTTGTATAATTTCATGAAACATGGATCAAACCACTTTAGTTAAATGAAGCTTAAAAAAAGTGCCAGGAGCTTTTTTCTGCTATAAGAAAGGAGGTATCAGCACCCCGCAGCACCTTTTCAGGTTGCCGGAGGTCTTCTGGCAAACCACTTAGGTCGACAAGAGTAGGCGGTTTAGTATCTTCCCTATGAACGTATTGAAAAGGCGTTCCTTCCTTGTGGGGAAAGGTTGTTCGCAAGCTGTCATGCCGAGTCCGAATCCTAGTGAGTGTTTGAGACCAGGCTTCCACACTGAGCGGCCCCTGAAAGTCTCTCGATCGGCTGATATGGTAGGCGGTGTTCTGTGGATCCATTTGTTGAATGAACCACAGCCGCAATTGAGAGAAAGAAAGTTGAAGAGAATGGTCCTTGCCAGTCGCCAACTCCTCTAAAGTGGATGGCTCGTCCTCAAGGCCTTGTAGTTCAGCAATCTTTTCCGAAAGCTCTGTGAGTTTCGGATGTTCGAAGAACCATCTTGTGGGGATCTCAACTTTGAATTGGGAACGGATTCGCCATAACAATCGAATCGCCGAGAGTGATTGTCCCCCCAAATCAAAAAAGTTAGCTTGTAAGTCGATCTCGCTCACATTTAGGACTTCCAGCCACAACTTCCGGCATTGGGCAACGATGGTGTCGGTTTTCTGGGATTTTTGCTCATCTCTTTGGATGACACGGTCTGTGGTTTTGGCCAGATTGGCTGAGTGCCAACGCCAGTGACCTAGATCGTCCTGCCGGGCAATGTTGCCACTGGCAAATAGGCGTTCACCCTTGTCAGAAAAAGGGTTTGGAATGAAAATTGCTGGAAACACAAGAGTTTAATTTCAAAAGAAAATCTGAGTCATAAATCTCCAGTTTTAGAATAGTCCTAAAATGACTTGTATTGACCGGAAGACAGCTAACTATAGATTCATCGGAAGTTTTTCTTTTAAGAACATTGTGTGTTGCTGAACAATAAAACTATGACAGGCATATTTACGAAGGTCGCAAGGATTGACTAGCAAATTCCTGGGATCTTCGTAAATTCTGTTAATAGAGATGTGCCGTTTAGTACATATAATTGGTCAGAAAACCCCCGAGTGCTGACACACCTGTAACCAAGGTCAATCGAAAACAGCATGTATGAGATCGTCAAGGTAAATAACGACAAGACATTACGATCCCACCGCCAAAACTGTATGGAGTTACAATAGTTGGGGAAAAATAAAGCAAACAGAAAGCACTACTTCAGTTATATCATTTGATGTGGAACAAGGTTTAAAAAAGGTGGAACTTTTAGATTTCCCAAAAAAGATATGTTTTGTCAAGCTCATTTGCCCAGGAGGTTCCTCCTCCAAGCAATCAGATCAAGCTATGCGTCTGGCGTTTGCCGGTTACTTTGAAAAATGAAGATAAAGGGGTGAATTGAATGTTCAAGTAACATTGACTTCATAGATAATTTCTTAAACTACATTAGCCTGCAACAACATAAAGAATCCGTCATAACATAAAGAATTCGTTGGTATCCGTCATTGGCTGTCCCAACTTGTTTGGATTTTGTACAAATTGTGGATACTTTTAATTCTTTTAATTTTTGGTCTTTTCTTGAATTTTATTTAATTTTTTTGGCGGTTTTCTTTCATTAGTTTTGTTGTACTTTCCGCGCCTGTTTTTTGTTTTTTTCTGTCCTAGATCATATTATTTTGTCCGCGTCGAAGAAGAGAGGCGGTTATTCTCTCGAAATATTCGCTTTCTGTGTTTTCTTCAGTATTTTCATTTTGCCTTTAAAAACCCCATTTTTGATTGTTTTCTTTCTTTTTGCATCATTTACTTCATATTTTACAGATATTGGAAAAATGGCTGATTCTGGTACTTATTTCTCTCAGTTACAATAAGATTTCAATTCTAACATTGGACTATCTTGTGTTAAGTCAATGTTTTTAGAGCCGAACATTATAAAGAAACTTATAAAATTGTTATGGGATTGAAGAATTCCTCGTCTTTAGGCCTCGACCATATTCCCAGGAAACTAATCAAGTTCATTCTTCCTTCCATCATTTCTTTCAAAACAAAACTTATTAGCTTCTCTTTTAATTACGGTGTGTCCTCGAATGCACTCAATCATGCTTGAGTAATTATCTCTGCAAGGATGGGCCACAAAATGATCCAGGTTAGTATCGTCCAATATTTCGGTTGTATGTGTTTTCTAATTTTTGAAAAGATGATATTTTCTCGCTTTAAATTTTGTAACTTCTAAAAAAATTTTCAATGATTTTCATTTCGATTCTCGAAAAAATCAGTTGACAGACCATGATTGTGCAATCCTGTAAAATACCTTCATTCTGCGTTGAAATCGTTTTTGATTCCTGCTGCTTTGTTTTTGGATAGAATATAAATTGGTTTCTAACAATTCCTATAAAAATATCCTATTTAATTCGTTCCCAGTGTTTTTTAGCGTGACAATATAATATAATATAACATCATTTGGGACGTGGACGTTAGAACGATTTAATTCGTTCCCAGCGTTTTTAGCTGGTCCACTTTTCCATCTTTTCCACTTTATGGATGTCCACTTTTCCACCTTTTCTGTAAGTTTTTTTTCTAGCTATATTGTATGGGACATATCATTCAGCCACTAAACCCTTACTCGATGTTGAAAAACTTCCTACTCTTCCCTGAGTATTTTAAATTTCACATGCATTGAATTTTTTTATTTATTTTTAATTCATGGCTGCCGAAAAAGATCGCCTACATGAATCGGGAAAGCGTCTGCTTGAATCGCTGCGAAAAGACATCCAAACCGGCGAGGCTTTGTTCGAGGAATATGGGCGCCAATTTCGTGAGGCCGATGCCGAAGACCAACCTGGACTCCCTACCGGATCCTCAAAAAAGTCCCTCTTTTCCTCGTTTGCCAATTCAGTAAAAGTGCCCCAATGGGCTGTTGTCGTGGCCCTTGTACTGGTTACCCTCGCCTTGCTGCCCCGTCTGTGGGATTGGGATGATCCGGTGCTTACTCGTGGCCGATCACTCGACTTAGAGGAGGTTCTCCCGATCAATCGGGACTTGGTACAAGTTTTAGTTCGGCGCGGCGACTTTTTGCTCATTGCCGGCAACAACGAGGGCAAACGCGAATACTACGAGGAAGCCCGGAGCGACCTGCTGCAGGCCTATGAGCTCGACCCGGAAAACCCCGAATTGCTGAGCCTGTTGGCGCGCGTCCACGAGAAGCTGGGCCATCACAAAAAGGCCCAAGAGTTCCTCAAAAAATGGCAAACGGCCAAAGCCAACCAGGAATAGGTCGGGTACGCTCCCCTTCCGCAAGTTACATCAGTGTTTCGATTCCCTAATCCTTTGCTGATCCGAAAATACTCTTCGATTTTTGAGCCGAAAACCGTGGCGAAATCCATCGTCGGTTGTGGGGTAACCATCGTGAAGGAGAACTCAATGATGCAAAGTGGTATGAAAAGCCGAGCACTGGTTTTGGTTTGGGGCATGTTGGGAGCCGTCACCGGAACGAGTTTTTTTAAACAAGCTCACATGAAACCCGCCGCAACCGGTGTCGTCGTCGAGAAATTTGGCAAGCCCTCGGCGCCTGAAACTGCTGGCCTCAGGCCGGGCGACCTTCTGCTTTCCTGGGAGCGGTTACCGAACGAACATTCCGAGGGCGACAAGGGCGAATTCGAAGACGTATTCACCTGGTCGGTCTTCCTGGTGGAACAAGCCTCTCGCGGCACTTTGAAGCTCCACGGGGAGCGAAACGGTGAGGAAATTATGGTCGAGGTACCCCTCGGTGATTGGGCTGACACCGTCGTTAGACCCACCATGCAGCCTGAAGCCTTGAAGCACTACCTAAAAGGCAAGGCATTGGTTGAGGCCGGATATATAGGCGGAGGAGTGGCCTCCTGGGAAAATCTCCTTCTGGATGAGGGGCTATCCCTCAAGTTTCATTCCTGGGTCCAACTCCAAATAGCCGAGGCATGGACCGAAAAGCGCAACTGGGAAAAAGTAGATGTTGCCCTTGAGGCTGCTCTGGTTGAGCTGGTAATAGCGCCTGTGTCTCTCTGCATCTTGATAAAATCCAACCTCATGTAATTCTAACTCAAAACTAATTCCGATTTATCTCTCTCAGAATTTTTTACAAGTTCCAATTCACCTGTTTTAGACTCTAGTATATCCCTTGTGTGCTGGAAATAGGGTCTGTGTCTAACTGAATCTTGATGAGTTCCCACTTGTGTGGTGTGGGTAGCTGGTTTTAGTGTCTGTATCTAACTGAATCTTGATAAATTACCACTTCATGTGTCTCTAATTCTAAAAGTAATCTGTTTCATCTCTCTCATATTTTGATAAAAGATAAACCAATTCACCTATTACAGACTCTAGTATATAACTTTTGAGCAGATTGTAGTGCTTTTATCCGATTGAATCCTGATAAATTCCCACTTCTTGTGTTTATAGCTCTAAATTAAATCCGATTCATGTCTCTCAGACTTTGGTAAAAATCAGGTCTCAAACCTAGTACATCTATTTAAGACTTTGGTATCCCACTGGTTTGCTGGTAGTAGTTTCTGTGTCTGACCTAATCTTGATAAATTCCTTCAATATGTCTCTAACTCCAAAAATGAATTCGATACCTCGTTCTCACACTTTGGTAAGAACATTATTCATCTATTTGAGAATCTAATATATCACTTTTGAGCTGGTAGTAGTTTGTCTGTCTGACTGAACCTTGATAAATTCCCATCTCGTGTGTTTCTAGCTTTATAAGTAACCAATTCATCTGCTTTTAATTTCCGTTAGAATGAGCCCTCTTGCGCCATTCTAGGACCACTGGGTCGATACGATCACCCCTGGGAAAGAAACAACAACAAAAAACAGCCCCTTAAGTGGCCAAAATTGGAGGACACATATGCCCCTCCCACACTCATTTTCCCCCCAATTCACGGATCAAAAAGTCACCAAAGTCATTCTGAGCCACCACACCTAACAACGATGTCTTTGGGGACGGTTTATTTCCCCCGAGTCCCCTTGGGAGGGGTTGCAACTCACAAACTTTGACCAGTGTTTATATCTAGTAATGGTTATTGGGAAGTGTACGTTTATTTTCGGGGGGATTGTTTCGTTGGGGGGGGGCTGAGCGTAGGGGGTTATCTATTTATCCACCCATCTATAGTATATGTCATTGAGAAAGGTATGCATGTTTGAACTTCACTTCCCAAGAAGACGAAGAATACACATGTTATCCTTTCAGAGAAGGTTAAGGGGATTGTTGAAATAAGCAAAAAAAAAATAGTTTTTTTTTTGTATGCGGATTGTCTAAAGGGCGTAGCTCAGGAATCACTGAGATTTTAGCGACCGGTGACAATGTCAGTTTTGCTCTCCCCCCATCATCATTACCACAAAGTGAGTAAACAAAATAGTAACAAAAATGTCAAAGTTTTCCTTTCTAGTATAGTATGCTAGCCTATAGTTGGATTGAGGTGAACAAATTACCGATTCCAAGCATGATAGCGCTTCTGATGGTGATGTCACAACAATTTCAGACAACCCAGGAAGCTTGATTCCCCTAGCGTCTTCTCTAATTTCGATAATAGCCTCAGACCGAGGCTTAGGCGAGAGCAGGTCAAACAACTGCTCTTTGTACAACTAAAAACAAAAAAGAAAACACGTTAAGCAATTGACCAAAAATATAACCTATTTATATTGACTATTGTAAAAAACAGAAGTTTTTTACAATTGTTCACATTGGAGATTCAAAAAAGATAGATTAAATATACAAACGTTAAACCATTGTAAGTTTTGATATCAAATAGAAGACAATAAAATAGTTAGTGGATAAGAATGTTGTATAAGAACGTATTTAATAATTTTTGTGCATTTAATATATTCAATTGTAATATCGTTAACTATGGTATTTGCCTCTTTTACTTGAAAATAGGTCTTTCTAACATTACACCTCATCAGAAAACCAAAAGAGGAATTCATAATGTTTTAAACTAATTGATTTTGTAAAACTGTAATACCCCTGAAAAATATATGCTGTGTCACCAATTAACTAGGTTATTGACACTTCAATGCAACAAGCGCATTACCTCCATTACCAATTAAATCAGTGCATTACCTCCTGACGATTTTTTTCGGACCAATTACATAACTGCATTTTTTGCTCACAATTATGACAATAAAGATCATAAATATGTAGAGGGAGGGAAAGCAAAAAAATCTCAAAATTTAGTAGTGCCTGAAATTAAAGGAATGTATTTTTGAATTGACGAACATCACAAGGCTGGCGCTCTTCAGACCTATCTAAGCAGCCCGTCTACCCATTTTTAAATGTTGCATCAACGAATTTATAGATAAGAGACCATTTGGAGAATAATACTTCAAAACTAGTTGCTATAAGCAACAAGGACATCAAACTGAAAACATTTTTGACCACTGGCTCCATATTCAGTCTATTCATACCTGGAAACGGAGATTTTCTACGATTTTTCTTTTAGTTGTTAAACAATTATTGAGATTTTTTCAATGCGAGAATTATCTTCAATGTTGTAAAAATTGAACTGTGAAATGAGGTAAGTGTGAACTTTTCTTGTTTACAAACAAGACCAACTACACGTGTGTGTCAACAATTTATCTGTAGCTGATTGTCGGATCGCCGCATCGGTCGCCGCGCAGATTCTTCGGTATCGCGAACAAGCATCGGCGGAACGTGGCTCGCCAATGTCTTTGTCCGGGTAAGGATGGAACGAGAACGATGAGCACTCCAGAGGAATTCATGGCCCGGGCGGTCGCCATCTCGGGCGAGCATATGCGCAAGGGCCTCGGCGGTCCCTTCGGCGCGGTCGTCGTCAAGGACGGGGAAATCGTCGGCGAGGGCACAAACCAGGTAACTTCCAGCAACGATCCAACCGCCCATGCCGAAGTGGTGGCGATCCGTGAAGCCTGCCGGACATTGGGTACCTTCTCGCTCGCCGGCTGCGAGATCTACGCGAGTTGCGAGCCCTGCCCGATGTGCCTGGCGTCGATTTATTGGGCGCGGATCGAGAAAGCCTATTTCGCCAATAACCGCGAGGACGCCGCCGCGATCGGATTTGATGACTCATTCCTCTATGATGAAGTCGCCAAGCCGATCGATCAGCGCTCGCTGCCGCTGGTCCACCTGCCGTCAACGGAGGCTGGATCGATATTTCAGGAATGGCGCGATAAGGAAGACAAGATACCCTATTAACGAGCGATGAGAGGGCATGGAGCCCGAAGGGACGGAAACGTGACGACACAAAGCGGCGGGATCGCGGCGAATTCAAGCGAAACGGGCGTTTCGAGTGGCACGCCCCTGCTCGCGCTTGACCGGATCACCAAGGCTTTTCCAGGCATCGTCGCCAACGATTCGATCAGTTTCCAGATAAATCCCGGCGAAATTCATGCCCTGCTCGGGGAAAACGGCGCCGGGAAATCCACCCTGGTGAAGATCATTTACGGGGTACTCGGCGCCGATAGCGGGACACTGTCATGGAATGGCGCGCCGACAACCATTCCCGGCCCGGCCGCGGCCCGTGATCTCGGTATCGGAATGGTGTTTCAGCATTTCTCGCTATTCGAGGCGATGACCGTGCTGGAAAACATCGGTCTCGCGATGAATGACCAGCGAGACATGGCGGCGTTGAAGGAACGCGTGATCGAGGTATCGACGAGCTATGGCCTCCCGCTCGACCCGGACCGCCATGTCCATTCCCTTTCGGTGGGCGAACGCCAGCGGATCGAGATCGTGCGCTGTTTGTTGCAGAATCCAAAGCTGCTGATCCTGGACGAGCCGACATCGGTTCTTACGCCCCAGGAAGCTGAAAAACTTTTCGAGACACTCCGCCAACTCTCCGCCGAGGGCTGCGCGATCCTCTATATCAGCCATAAGCTGGACGAGGTGAAGGCGCTGTGCGAGGCGGCGACGATCCTGCGCGGCGGTTAAAGGCATGACAGCTTTACAATTGATGTCATTTTTCCAGCAGCAGTATACAGCCAAAACTGTAGGCTACCAAATAAGGCTATCATAGGAAAGTTGCCAACAAACAAGAAGGAGCAATGTTGAAGATTTTGAAAATATTACCCAATGTATTAAATTAACCATAATTTTATAGTTATTAATTATATTATTTGAGAATTAAAATGTAAAATTAACAATGGTAGACCAGACCATAATTAGTACGATGAAACGAAATCAGCAATTAATTTTCTAATTACACATTAAATTATTAAAGTTCTGAATAGTACTACAGTGCTAACAGAATAGTCTCAGATATGCAACCTAGTATCTAGAAGGGTAAAAACAGTACGGTAAATATTTATTGTCAATGCATCTGATTCATACAGCTGAATATAGCTGGGCTATGAAACCAAGCGGTAAGGATATGGAGATAAGGAGGTTGTTGAGGGGTATGGAGAGGATACCTACAAAGTCCTGCAATTCTAGGTGTCTCACCTCAAAGTATTAGATAAAACTCTTGATCCCAACAGCTACTGTCAGAGGCCTCAAAGGTCCAAATTTTTATTTCAGAGTCAATAAGCAAAAACAGGACAAACAAAAATCATAAAAATCAAACAATAAAAGTAAACAACTGGCAAACAATGATAAAAATTTTTTCAGATTGTAAGATCATTTGTTAGTCAATTATTAAACTGTGAAACGCAAATTTAAAAGATAAAAACCGATAAATCTCATTAAAAAATATTCAGTAAATACAAAACATTTTGAAGGGACATTTACAAATAAAAGGGAAAACAAATCAGGTGAACAAACACAAAGTTCATGTTGCAACAATATCAAATAACAAGAGAGAAAAGCTAGTGGGCTAATTTGTTTATTTTTTCTGTAATGAAGGGAACTATATACAGAGATAAATCAGAACAAATAGGGGAAAAGAAATTGAACGGGTGCAGAAGCAACTCAAGAGGGGAGAAATCTAAGTGGGAAGTATCTTTAGAGGAAAATATTTTCCGTGCAGTAGATTTTGTTCTTTTTTTTGCAAAACGGAGGCGTAACGTTAACCACTTTTACTCAAATGCTTTTAGCTCAGCTTTTATTTTAAAGATGAGATTATGAAGCCTTATCAGCTTAAAAAATCATAAAGAGTCCGCGGTTTTTGATGAATTTAATTGTTTTCAAAGTCATTGGGCTAGATATTCTGGTATTTGACTACCTACAAGCATTTTGATAAAAATGAGGTAACCATTTTATAAGGATAGAATTAATATTAAATTCAATGACAAATTTCGCCCTTCTACAGGAGTGTTTTGGACAGCTAAAGGAAGGCCATGAGCCTGTGATGCCACTGCGTGTAAATGTGCCATGTAATCGGCTTGATGTGCCTGAGGAAAAATAATTGCTATATCCTTAAAATTAAGTGTTTCATCTTGAGAGAGTGCTTGCCAAATTCTTCCAACAACTTCTTCTAGCTCTCGTCGGATCGTTGGGGCCGAAAGTAGTTCAAATCCTTGATCACTATTAATAGTTTCTTCTAATGATTGGTTTGTTAAAAAACTATATTTAAAGCTCTGTAACCCTTCCTGAGGAATCTTATGATTATCTGTAACCTTAAAAATTGAAGAAGCGTTTTTTTGAAAAAATGAATTCATGTCATCTTCTAACGACACTCCTGAATCCATGAAAGACAAATGAGATAGCTTTTTTTTTGTTTGACCTAACGACAGACAAGGCCAATAAAAATAAAGATGATTATCTTGTGATATCTCTTTTATGAACTGGGATTGAAAAGTCGTCAATGATGAAAATCCCCAAAAGTGGATATTATGTTTAACAAGTGATATCTGTTTTTGAAGGATCTTTTGGATCAGCTGACCATATCCAATAGCTTGATACTTGCCAAGATTGCTTTTGTTCTCCTCAATTGACTGCCAAAGACGGTTCCATATCCAAATTTGCCAAGAGCGCTGAGGATGGTCAGATGATTCGATATCAAAAAGATCCTCATCATAATCTAAAAAAAGTATAGTTTTGGGTAATTATTGATAGCAAGTTGTACCCTAGATGGATTCTTAAGGACACTCCCATCAAAACAATCAGTATAAACCAGAAGGGCACAGCCTTTCCCAAACCCTGATTCCATGCCGAACCAACTTCTAACCTTAATTCCTAGTTTAGACACAAGGATATTGTTCTTGCGCATAGCACCGATCAGTTTGATATGTAATTATTTATTATTCAAATTTATTATTCAAGGACTGGACCTTCATACAAGCTGAATCGAGTGCCTCTCTATAATCAATAAAACTTAGGAAAAAAGGGATTTAACAATTCAGTCCTTTTGATTCATATAATTAAGATTCCTTAATTACATATAATTACTCTTTAACTTCATATAATTACTCCTGATTGTAAAAATAACTTCTAACCTTACTCAACTTCATAATGGTGCTCCACTAAGCAGCACTAATCACTTTAACATAGTTATCTGGTATACTTATCAAAAACAAGACCTTCACTGAAACTTTTCTATTGGCTGAGTCAAAAGAGTTTCTATAAACCCATAAAACTCAGAACTGGGTCTATCATTATCTACATTCATGACCTTTCCCATGTTCCTCCGTCGGAACACCCTAAAGTGGGCCAATAAAATTGATCACACACATCCCCGCATCGAAACAGATTCAATGTGAAGCTAGCTACTAACGTCATTCCCTAACTTAACCACGTCACCGTTGTTGTCGTAAATACCACTAATCACTTTTATTCATTTATCTGCATACAATACAACTATAAGACCTTCATTTCAGCTCTTCCTGAGCTGCAATGATGCTTTGATGCTCAAACTTATTTCGAAACATGGCGCCCCTTCAGATCACCTCCTTCGAATATATACATCTTTTATTCACCCAATTCCGGACTATGCAGCTTCTGTATGGTATTTTGGACTGA
>JAAAKM020073195.1:88258571-88269682 GCA_010016025.2 Alatinidae sp. Z8VKAUB7J3
GCTCGAAATAGTTCAGAAAAGAGCTCTAACGATAGATCTGAAGCAGGTAGAAATGTCGTATGAAGAGCTGCTGACAAAGTTTAAAATGCAAACTGGAAAAAGGAAGAAAGAAACTGCATGGATTTTGAAAGAAAATCTCTGATCCACCCAATCCACAAAACCCTTTTCCCCCCGCAGGATACAATTCTGACTATGGAGGTAAGTTTATTTCGTAGCTACCTGAATAGTCAATTAGTATAAACCTTACCCAGGGACAATAAAGTTTTCTTTACAGGGTTTTAGGACGAGGTGGTTGAACTGGTGTGCTTTCGTTTCGACCAGACATCATTTTTAGTGGTTTTAAGCTTATTTTTGCCATTATAGGACGTATCATCTCTCACTAGGTTGCAGCAATAGCTGCAACCGTGATCTATCCAAGAGTTTAACGGAAAGGAAGGCACCCCAGATGGATTGGGAAGAGACCGTAAGAAAGAATCTAAAAAAGATCGTAACTTCGTGGGAGAGTGTAGAGAGGCAGGCTTTGAATAGATTGGGAAACAGGAGGAGAGTGTGTTTGGAAAAAGGAGGGGCATGTAAAAGCTTTGCTGGTCTCAGGCAACTAGGCATGGCAATGAATTCTAATAGTTTTAGTAGTAGCTGTAGCAGTAGTAATAGTAGATGCAGTAGTAGTTATAATAATACAGCTACTACTGTAGTAGTTGTATAATGGCTGGTCTATGGTTGGTACTTCCTGACTGAAGGG
This sequence comes from Alatinidae sp. Z8VKAUB7J3, assembly GCA_010016025.2. Lineage (NCBI taxonomy): Eukaryota > Metazoa > Cnidaria > Cubozoa > Carybdeida > Alatinidae > Alatinidae sp. Z8VKAUB7J3. Next base: position 88,259,314 of record JAAAKM020073195.1, read on the forward strand.
TCACGATGCGGAGATCAGATCGATCAGGAGATCAGATCGGTTTGGACCTTGAGAGTCTAATCCCGTCATACACACTAGTTGTAATAGCATCAGACTTTTTGGACATATAACCCTTGACTGAAATATATACGATCTCTTTTTCTAGCAAAATAACGAATTAAAATAATAATAGCCTTGTCTATGGTAAGGCTATTTAAAAGCCTCCTTCTGGCCTTGCCTAGGATGGAAATGGGGTACAAAGTGATGGGATTTTTCAATTTTAATGTCATCTTCGGTCTCTCCAGACTTGAATTAATAGGAAACGACCTTTCAATCCAGAAAATATTGCAGAAATTTAAATCCAAATCCTCCCTTTTTTCCTCTCTTTTCCCCGAAAAAAGGGATATTTCTGCACGGCCGTTTTCGGCTGATTTTGAATATGTTATTAGGGATTTTTGTTACATTTTGATGGTAGATACATTTCTGTTGCTGAAATGGCGATGTTTCGCCTTTTTTGGTAGTTTTACGAAAAAATCAATAAAACCTCGAATAAAATAAGGAAAATTTTAAAACTTATCTAAAAGGTCCATAGACATGGTGACTCATGAAACAAGATAGCTTTATTGACCTTAAGAAGAATATTCAGCAAAGGGTATGGATGACACCTATCCAGGTTGTCAGACACATTCTTGACAACGACAAAACTAGAAAAGAAGCTGATCTAGTAAATGCACCATTTTTCTGCTTTCGAGTGAAAAGCTCCATTTAATCAGGCAAGCTATGAGGCCGCAATTGAAGTTGGACTCAAATCCAAAAGAGCTCTAAATCTGTGACATTTCCTAGGTCCCAATGCCAAAATACTTGCTAAGAGCCTTAAACAGGAAAATTTACAGTCCCTATAAAAGAAGCATTTTCCCACGGTTCCGAAAGTCTTGCTATCCACTTTTACAGGCAATTTCTATTTGTGATTTTGATTAAGTTTGCTGTTTATTTTTGTATTTCGGGACTGAGACAGGCGAATGTCATGTCTAGCTCCTAGACTTTAATGGTTCTCCCATTGCTAAAGTAATTGGAGGTTTCCCTTTGCTCCTTTCTTAGTGGGAGGAGGTTAAAAAATCGGCCCAAGGCAAGAAAACAAACTTTTGGACAAAAAAAGATGCGGTGTTCTTTCTATAGCCGATCTATACTCCTTGAAAAGCTTATGAATGTATATTGCAGCGTTTTTACGAGATTTTTCATGAGGTGAGTCATTTTGATGCTAAATTCTTTGTTGTAGTATAAAGAAAAATTGGATGATGACCATGCTCACAAACAAGCTAAGTCCTGTTGTGTTCCAAATACAGCCTGGAGAAAAAAGCGGGCCCTGGCCCGCTTTTTAGGAACTTTTAGGAGAAAAAGTGGGGATCTTGGATCTTATTAAACAAAAACCATGCGAGGATCTTCAATTTGAAGGATTGAAGAGCCAATATTGGCAGGTGGCCCTCCAGTACTTCGTCCCTCTAAATCTAACCCTTTAAAAAATTGTAAACATAGACATCATCACGCTACCGCCATAGGACACCAGCGGCAGCGGCACCCCGACCACGGGGATGACGCCCACCACCATGGCGATGTTGATGAAAACATAGAGCGAGAAGGTGGTGATCACGCCGAGCGCCAGCAGGCGCGCGAACTGGCTGCGCGCCCGGAAAGCGATGCCATAGCCGTAGGCGATGACCAGGCAGAAAAGCAGCATGACGGCGAGTCCGCCGATCAGGCCGAACTCCTCTCCCAGCATGGTGAAGATGAAGTCCGTATGTTTCTCCGGCAGGAAGTTCAGGTGGCTCTGGGTTCCCTGAACGAAGCCCTTGCCGGAAATCCCCCCGGATCCCATGGCGATTTTGGACTGCAGGATGTGATAACCGCTGCCCAACGGATCGCGTTCGGGGTCCAGGAAGATCATCACCCGTTTTTTCTGATACGGATGCAGCAGATTCCAGGCAATCGGCACCATGGATAGGCCGGCAACCCCGACCAGAATGAACTTCCACAAGCGGACACCGGCCATGAAGAAGACGACCGCGGCGCCGGCGGCCAGCATGATCGCGGTCCCCAGGTCGGGCTGGCGGAGGATCAACACCGTTGGCGCCGCAACCAATAACACGGGGACAGCCAGATTGCTGATCCGGCCGACCTCGTCCAACGACTCGCCTATGAAAAGAAGGCGTCATATTTTCAGCATCCTTATCACTATCATTAGCATTAGTTTGAATTCTAGGTTTTCTTGCAGGTGCTGATTTCTGAAAACTTTGCTCATTAACAGCCTGAGAAGAATTTGTAGTTTTTATCGGAGTTTTAAGTTCACTCCTGACATTTGCTGATCTCTGAGATCTCTCTTCATTATCAACTTGACGATATTTCCCTCTTTTCGTCGGGGTTTCGAGTGCATTTTTGACGTTATTCGATTCTAAATTTAGCTTTTTAACCACGCTTTCAGGTTTTGAACGAGATTTTGAATTTTTCTTGCCAGGCGTAATAGTCGCGGTATCCTCATTATTGTTAACTTTATCTTGTTTGACAAATTTTACTTTCTTTGTTGGAGTGTCAGTCAAAATTTTTGAAAGAGTAGTAGCAACTGAAACCACTAATAATTCATCAGATTCCACGCTTTTGTTTTTCTTTGCCGGAGAAGCTTCTACAGCACTGCTAGACGTCCGCTGTTTTCTCAACTCAGGTTTTGTCACTTCAGTGGACACGGCATCTTTTATCACATCGTCTAGGATTAAAACTCGCTTAGCCAAACCACTCCTCATCACACTCTTCTGCTGCTCGGTCGAAGACTTCAGAGGTGTGCCATTCCTTACATTATTTAGGTACTTAGAAAGTTGACCAGATTATGGCAACTACGTCTGATTGTGTGGCTGGTTTGAAACGACTTTCAAACCAAAGGATGAAAAAATAGGCCTGAGTTGGAAGCTATTTTGAAGCTACGTTACTATTGTATTGTATGTCGGACCTTGTGGCTCAAATTGAGTTAGTTCAGCATGTTGCACTGTCTAGTCGTTGCCAACAAAGTCGACACAGTTTGCAATTCAATGAAGACTTTTGGTCTGGGCTTATAAGAATCTTCGTTGATGTTCTGATTCCACCCAGTAGTGTCAAACCTACCTTGCTTACTTAGGTCTCATTCGTGCTGCTGTCCATTGGGAAGGACAATGACCGTTTCATTTGTTTGTATCGATCTACTGTAAGTACTGACGAATCCTAAGTGTTGATGTTTGCCTTATTCAGGTGCTTATAAAGTTGGCCAGATTTTAGCTACTCCGGATGGTCGTGCGGCTGGTTATAAGCAGCCTTTAAGCCTGAGGTAGAAAAACAGGTCTGAATTGTAAGCTAGTTTGAAGTTATTTGACTATCGTAAGGTATGCTGGACCTTGTGGCTCAAAAAGAAAAACTTTGGCATTTTGCACTATTTAGTCGTTACTAGGAAAGTCGAACCAGCTAACAATTCATCATCAATCATCAATCAATGATGATTCAATGAAGACTTTTGGTCTGGGCTTTAAAGGATCTTCTTTAAAGTTTTGATATCAGCAAGTTTTGATACCAGTACTGTCAAACTTACCAAGCTTGCTTAGGTCCCATTCGTACTGTTGTCCATTGTGAGTGATAATGACCGTTTCCCTTGTTTGCATCGATCTACTGCAAGTACTGACGCATCATATACATGGATCTTTGCGGGATTCAGATACTTACAAAGACATGGTTATTATGGCTATTCTGGCTGGTCCTGTTGTTGCTTTTAACTGACTTCCGATCCAGAGGACCAAATGTATGTCTGAACTCAAAGCTAGTTAGTAGCAACGAAATAAACTTAAGGTAGGCTAGACTATGGGGCTTTTGTTACTTTTTTGGACTATTTGAATATGTGTCAAAATCTAAGCATTTTGCATTATTTAGTTAATGCGAGCAAAGTCTAACCAGCTTAAAATTCAACGAAGAATTTTCATCTGGGTCTTGAAGCATCTTCGTTGATGTTCTGATTTCAGCCAGTGCTGTCAAACTTACCTTGCTTACTTAGGTTCATTCGTGCTGTTATCCATTGAGAAGGACAATGGCCGTTTCTTTTGTTTGCATCGACCTGCTGCAAGTACTTACGAATCATAAACCATCTTGACTCCATCCTTTTTGGAGTCAAAAAAATAACGCAATGCACAATACTGTTGTGACCTCACCTTCTACTTGGGATGTGCCCCAATAAACTAGGGACGTGTCAGTCCCCGTTCACCCTATAATGTGTTTTTAAATGTCTAAGAGGGGACAAATTGGTCGTTTTTAAAATGAAAATGTCCAGCTAAAGGCATTTTTCATATTTCTGTCCTTTCATAAATGTCTAAGAGGGGACAAATCGGTCGTTTTTAAAATGAAAATGTCCGGCTAAAGGCATTTTTCATATTTCTGTCCTTTCATATTTGCTCTTTTATAGCCATCTTACAGTAAGGGATAATGAACAGTGGATTGCCTATTTTATGTATGTTTACACTAAGGACACGATCTTAGGCAGCCTAAGTGTGTGTACAATCAAATGTTTAGACAGAACTAACAGATTTTTGCTAAAAAGAGACAAAGGTTGTTCCAATACCAAATAAAAGTAAATTTTCAAAAAAAAAAATGTGAAATTGGTCATCTTTAACGCGTTTTTCCTTAACCGGCCAACCATGGGTACACAGAATCAGGGTTGCCGACTGGACACACTTTATGCCAAATAGACGTATTCTGATGAGCCCAGAAACAATGACATAAAAAGGCAAAAAGGGGACATATTTTGTCAATTTATGAAATGATTTAACACATCCCAACTAGATATGTTTTCTGGTACAAAAAAAATGTCACTTCTCACCCTAATTTTTTTTTAAATAGGTTATCGTTGGAGAGGACCGTGAGGCCATCGGTCAACTTATTTCAATAGACAACTTCGACGGGGTTGTCAAACTTGATTCTGGAGAGGTGAAGATGTTTCAAATGCGACATCTTTGCAAAATGAGAGGATAAATGGATTCTGTTAGAAGAAATCGCTGTAGTTGAATCTGTTATCAATGAAGTTTGATAAAAATTTGGTTACGATGGCCGCCAATCGCTGGCTGCTAAAGGGCTTTTTAACTTAATGGGCCCTTTTTATATCATAGGAATTTCAAGCCTAAAACTTTCGCTGTAATATAGAAGTGGTGTTTTATTCATATTTATGCGGCTCTGAGGCTAATTATTTTATTTCCCATTTACTTTTTTTTTAGTTTTTTTTTTGTGAAAAATTAGTTCTAAATAAGAGAAATAATGCTTGACTTGTCTCTGTTTTATGCTAATGTTTTAGTGGCGAAAGCTTTATTTTAAGAAAATTCTATTATTGTATTCTGCAATAAGAATACTACCGGTTGAGTTCGAAGACTACTTAAGGGCGATTGTCAAGACCTTAAAAAAGACCCATGTGTTTTGTTCTTCTTCTTGGGGCTTTCTCTCTCTTTGTTTTGTTATGACTGGCCTCTTTGGCTTTAGATCTTTTATTAATCTTAATGAACTTATGTTATATTTATGTTATGCTTTATACAGGCGGAATATTCGTCTGTAACTTTGTCCGTTCCTTCTACTTGCCATAGTCCCATGTGTTTTGTTCTTCTTCTTCTTGAGGCTTTCTCTCTCTTTGTTTTGTTATGACTGGCCTGTTTGGGTTTAGATCTTTTATTAATCTTAATGAGCTTATGTTAGTTCTCTTAACATTATTTTTTCTTTTTCATCTTTAAAATATCATTTACATTTACAGGTTTGATGGGGGAACTCATTTCTACGGAGTATATGAGACTAAAGACAATAAGTTCATGTCTGTTGGTGCTATTGAAGGGCAGTTTTATAAATTATTTCTTGAGAAACTTGATTTGAATCCAAATGACTGGCCTCAATTTTCAGAGTCTCCGGAAGTCCGGCGAAGAGAACTCGCAAACATATTTAAAACAAAAAATCAGGATGAGTGGACACAACTTTTTAATGGTAATACATTTTTTTCAGCTCATAGGTTATTAATTGAGCCTCAACAAGGATATTGAGGCTATTGGATGCAATAAGCCTCCATAAGGATATCTTTACTTTGGGTAGTCTTAAATGCTATATCGATTAAATTCATTTTTCTTGCTTTTAGGGGGCTTTGAATAGATTGTGATGGAGGAGGAGCGAGGGAAAGCCATGTTGACCTCAGGTGGTTTGGTGCTGCAGGAGGTTCTTAGTAGTAGTATTTCGATCGATCAATTCTTCGCGTTGCACCTCTCTGAAAACAAGGACTAATCATAAAGTTTTGGTCAAAATATCTGGTTGTGGAGCGGCTAATAATTTTTTTAGATGCCGCGACGTTTATAAGGCGACTAAAGCTTCTTAAAGCATTTGGCGTACTCAAACACTACATCAAATAACAAAAAGTCTTTTAATTTCCTCTTTGTTTTTCACAGACCCGATCCATTTAGTTTTTGAAAGAATCATTTGCACGTATATTACATGCTACATTTTAAAGAAAGGATGCAAAATATTTTTCCTGTTTTTTTTTTCGTTTTTTGATTAGTATTTGTTCAATTACTTTATAGTCCGGTAAATCTACGAAAAAAGGCCAAAACTTGGCATTTGAGCTACGGAAATGTTTGTGGCACCAAAACGTTCAGGAACTTTGCTTAATATAATATGCTCGAAATTGTTTGAAATCACCTCTTTAGAAATTCTCCTTCTTTAGGGAAACGGGAAGAAATTTAGAGACATGGGTCCGGATGATCCTGCTAAATTGTTTCTGTTGTTTGCACCGTAGACCACCACATCGATGGGAACCGATTCCAAAGAAATTTGGTTGGCCTTCCCCTGGAATAGCGCAATACCGTCGGCTGCAATTCCGCTGTTTTGAATGTTCGGTGATGGGTCCAAAACCAAATCAAAAGAGGGTGTGCCATTTCGATCCGAACTTTGCGGACCGCCAACAACAAAGGTGCTGCGGGCTGGTATTTGGCCGCTGAGCTGCAAGCGCGTCACGCTGTAATTTCGACCACCGCACCCGATGCTGAAATTATCGAGGGTCACCGGCTGATCACTCGGGTTGTATAACTCAATCCATTCCACGCCATTGTCAGAGCCAAGCGCATCATAAAACACTTCAGAGATAATTAGTGATCCCGAAGAAGCTGGTGTGTCTTCCACTGCGGGAAGAAAATCATCGAAGGATCGCGGCAGTAAGCGGTATCCCGAATCTAAGGGCGGCCGGTTATCAAATTGCGAAATTACGCCGACAATGGAAAAAAGACCTTCCGGTGTCGGATTTCCGGGGATGTTGGTGTCCCCGTCAATCCTCAAGGAGAGTCGGGTACTGCCACCTTCGTCGGTGAGCAATATGTTCTCATTGCCATTTTCGGGAATCGATCCCGCTTGAACGCGGACGTTGTTGACCCGAATCAGCCGACCTTCCAAGGCTTCACTAATCTCTGTGAGCTTCAGCAACTTAGGAACCAACGGATCTAAATCATCATTTTCGGCCAACCGTTGAAAACCGCCGTTATTGGGAATAGAGGAGATATCGAGCTGTGTGGCCCCACCAAACTGACCGACAAGACCAGTAAAAGAAACTTTATCTCCACGATTTACATCTAATCTTCTGCTGTGAAAAATATTGATGGCCCCAGTCCCGTCCTCCACGTAGAGTTGCGATACATTTCGGTGAAAAATACCAGGCTCAACGGTTAATCGTCCTTCGATGGATGCAGCGTATCCCTTGGCCAAGACAACGAGATTTTCATCCATGTCCCGCAGTCTTGCAATAGTGGTTTTGCCCGAGAAGAAACCCTGTTTTGCAGAAAGGAAGCTTTGATTTTTTGCATCTTTGGCGGCAACGCGATATTCAATCAAATCACCGTTGCCAGCGCCGGGAATTTCGCCCACAAAGGTTTGGGTATTCTCGTTTCTCGCCATGCTTACGGGCGTTTGCGGTGTGCCGTTCAACTGCCAAACGATTTGCGCTTGAAGTTCGCCTTCGTCGAAAATATCCGCTTCTACATTGAGCGCCACATCTGCCGCTGAGCGGGGATTTTGGCGCCAATTCGCCTTACATGGCCATCGTCGCCGATACTTTCGAATTCAGCGGAAACGGCACCATGTTCGTCCAACTAGAGCATCGAGCTTTTAGTCGTGTGCATAGCCTGCATGTTTGAAGTAGTTCCAGCATTCGTGTCGTTCGAAGAGGTTGCAGATGTCCCCGATAGCGCGCCAGAGGTCGTCATAGGTTCTGGCCCCGGCTGCCCTTAGAAGCGCTTTGAGTTTGGCGAATGCCATCTCTATAGGGTTGAGGTCGGGCGAGTAGGCGGGCAGAAAGAGGAACCAGGCCTTTTTCCGTTTGAGACAGTCGCCGGCGTACTCACTTTTGTGAGGCTTGAAGTTATCGAGGATAACAACATCCCCTTCGTTGAGGGTCGGAACCAGTTGTGTTTCGACGTAGGTATCAAAGGCCTCTCGGTCCATCGCCCCTTCAATAACCCAGGGTGCCGTTAATCCCCAGCAGCGCAGACCGGCGATGAACGTCTGTGTTCTCCAGTGCCCGAACGGTGCCCTAGCGTGCAGCCGGTCTCCCCGCTGAGCGCGTCCCCTGAGGCGGGTCATTTTGGTGTTCGTAGAAGTCTCGTCTATGAACACAAGCCGGTGGGGGTCAAGGCGCATCCTTGGCTGACGCTGGTCAATCCACACCCGTCGCGCCTGGATGATCTGCGAGCGTCCTCGTTCCGAAGCCATCAGCGATTTTTTTATATGTGAACCCTGCCTTGCGCACAAAGCGCGAGAGCGACGCCGGGTGCGCCTCAACCCCGTGTTCCGCGTCCAGTTTCGCCGCAAGCTCAGGCATGGTGATATCCGGTTGATCCTCGACACAGGCGATCAAGAACATGCTGTACGGGGCCAGCTTGCCGCCACCCCGCGGCCGGCCCATCCGAGCCGGCGAGGACAATCCCGTATCGCGTACGCGACACATCAGCCTCACCGCAAAGCTTGGGCTGACATTAAAACGATCTGCAGCGGCGCGGCGTGAATGACCGGATTCTACATAGTTTACAATTCGCTCGCGTAAGTCTGATGAATAGGGTTTTGACATGATCCACCTCCAACAACGGTGAATCACAATTCCAAACAAAAGGGAATCCCTAACGACTCTGTGTTTGGGCTCGATGCTCTAGACGAAGAAAAAGCAGGCTTTGACGATAGGGCACCGAGCAGCGTCACAAACGCACGCTTAATAAAATGATTGCAGTGCTCCGCAGGCCTGCTCGCAAGTGCTGGTAACGCTTGCCCATGCGATGCTTTCACGATCTTCCCAGGTCTGCAGTTGGCACCTATGAGACAACCACACTTGTCAGAACTGCTTCTGGGTGAAGCATTGCTATGACAACGATTTGAAAATCCCTGTCAACTGTCACCAGAGTCACTTCATATCCTTTGTGTCTTAATTAGCCATCCAGGATGTGTACAAAAGGAGGTTCATTGATTTTTTGTGTTAAAAATTCATATTAATCGACGTCAATTTTACATTGTTTGAAAAAGAAGCTTCGCTTCTAGCTTCTGGTTGAGGGTATTTTCAAATATCTCAAAGCTTTTTATTCTATAGCCCTAGGATCTTGCTAGAATAAAACTAGTCTGTCAATGACAAAGTGTATTGGAGGGTTATAAATCAAATCGGACTTCGTGTGAAGGGCCTTTAGATGGGTATGCCAGTCGCATATTATTTCTACCCTAGTAAACGATTAAAAAATGTTTATCATGTCTATAAAGTGAAACCAAAGCATTGCTCTCTTATTGGTTTGCAACAGAAGTTTTATTGTTCTGTGTAAAATCTCAAATCTGTTCCAGCGGATAACAATTGGCAAGTTCATCAGTCATAGATAATTCAGATAATGGTCAAAATGCCTCTTTATTCTCTCAAAAAGCCTTGCTACTCAATAATGTGGTACAGTATGTTGAGAATAACGACTTTTGGTTTTAAAAATAAATATAAATGAGCTGTAAAACTTCCTAAAGGCCACTTTCTTGCATGTACGCATGATATAAAATCGAAAATAGTGGGGCAATTGCCTGATTTTTGTATTAGAAATTGGATAATCAGTCTTGATTATTTTTTTTTTATAATCCCTTCTAATATTGCGGCTGTTCAACATGTAAATAGGGTTGTAAATTGAATGGAAGTCTTAGATACTGGTATATTGAAAACAAATTTGGGTAGAAAGGTCTTTCTCAAGCCAACTCTAAGTGCTTCGAATTGTTTTTACCTCAAAAGCGTCTACACCCCCTCCAAAAAAGTAAGGAAGTATTTTCTTATTTTGTCAAGGCTCTGAGCTTTGTGCAACCATGATCATTC